>JAPYKE020000099.1:332500-932500 GCA_028554795.2 Sinohyriopsis cumingii
TTCATCCATACGCTTGCTTGCGGATACTTTGATTTCTCGGTTTGAGAGATACTAGAAAGCACTACAAAATTATATAATGCCCTTTATGTGTAGTGATAATGAACATATATAAGTGTAACGTTCATTTTAAGCACGTGTCCTGTATGTAAAGAAGAATAAGTATATGGACTTTTTCGTTAGGGAGTAATGTTAGTGACCTTTACAGAGTGCGTTTCAATATTCAAGGTTATGTAAAGAACATATGTGTAGGCAGTCCAAAGTATTTGCGAGACAATTAACTTCCCCGCTAGACATAGGTACAAAGTCAAAAGGCCATTAGTTCTTCTACAGACTAGTTTATTCTTGGTGCATCGATAGCCAGTGTTTTGCTTCCTAGTGTATCGACGACAGTATTAATCTCCAGATAAAACAAGGTGTACCTTTTGTAGGAAAGAGGAGTTTTGATACTAATGATGCATTTGTGACGTTTAACTGGCATTTCTAGGTAATACTGTAGTTGCGTTGTCGGGTCTATTAAACTGGACCCGTTCATTTTGTTTGTGTGTATTGGGAAATATTTACACAGTTAAAGATAATATGGTCTGACTGCCTTTATATTGCTAACTCATATTTACTTCTGTATTTGGGGCTGTGTGTTTCCTATTTCCAGATAAATAAAGTAGATGAATGGATTCTTTACTAGTGTGCAAATCGTTGTGCAAGTTTAACATAACCCCATCGGAGCAAAGTACACATCTGTTATATAAGGTATAAAAGCCAGAAAACATGCACAGTTAGGCAGATTATATTTAGCTAGCCGAAATATTTAGCGTGATTCTCAAGAGGATTCATCATTACAGGAAACTATATTCTTTCATTTCACAAAAAAGATGCCTTTAATGGTCTTTAAAATTGTAAACTATAAAATTGCTTTCTAAAACAATACCTTTTTATTCCCTTGCTCTTTCATTCCACCTGCATACTGTATCGCACAACAACGCGCCATACATTGCAGGAATACTAGCCATGCAATGATAAAGCGACTGACAACACTGGTTAGGAACTGGACTTTTAATACAAATGTATTTATCTACACTTTATGGTGTAATGATATATTATTATATTCTCATTCTTTTCTCCGTTAACTTTACATTATCAGACTCGTTCAATATTTTACGATATTGCACACCTTCATATTGCACCCACGCGCAGGACACGTGTGCCCAATAGTGTATTAATAGCTACTTTGTAAACAAATAATGTACATTCGCATAGTAGACGCAATACGTTTTGGTTGATTAAATTTGTTTCTGAATGAACTAAAGCAGATGTTTCGTGGACTGCAACATGCCAACTGTTTTGCTAAATTCCACGTTAACATTCTGATACATTGTTTCAGATTTTGTGATAGAAACAAGATTTCATAAAATTGCTTGGTACCTACAAATAACATGCAAGCTATAAGGGCATAAACTGTCTCCTTTAGCTGGTAATAAGAATGGCAAAAACATATACTTACAGTTTTACATCCAGAATTTCCTCAAAATGTACTTTCATGGTTCTGCAAATCCGAATTACATGAGCCATGTCATGAGTTCTCAGGCTTGATTATACATTTTGAAATTGTACTGTAATTTCGACCATGTCCCAAGTGCAACCTCATCTTCCTTATTGTACTCAAAATGAAACAAACATTAAATTAAATAGCGTCTTTTTGATAATTGCAATTGAAACACTTCATATTTTCTCAATATAATGATTTCAAATAGTCATTGACAGAACAAACACACTTGCAGATGTAAACACGCTTCTCCCGCGCCGCTTCAATTTGATTTCATGTACAAAATCAAAAACTTTCGTCGAATCGGAACAAGATAGCAAAATCTATTCATTCCAGATCACGTCGAAAAGATGTTGCAATGCGCATTCATTCACAATATGATTGTAAATTTCAATTTTAACTAGACACGCCATTTTCTTTCGAAAGTTATGTCGAGCGCGCGACGAAGTTCAAATTTACCTGGGCGGAGTTATGTGCCAATTAATAATAATGTGTTGTGTAATGATAAATCTGCGCTTGTGTATTTAGTCTGGAATATGGCATACATACATTTACATTGTTTCTTGTAGTGTATTGTATTTATATAATTAAGCTTTAGGTAGAAAAAGAAAATGAGCATATAATAAAAAGGTTACATTGTTGGCAATATACAGTTAAGAATATGTTCAAAGTCACCAAGCTCATAACAGGAAATATGAGGGTATTTATAACAATATTATTAACGTCATTGGTTTCACAAACGTTTGTTAATAATGTTTTACTGTGTTCTTACTCAAAATGTGAGCGAATGCATGTGAACGATGGGACATTCAAACAGGTTATATCAATTCCCACAAAATATCAATAGTACTTTATGTGTACTTTGGTCATAGACTCTTCCAGACCATGTCAACAACCTCATATATATATATATATATATATATATATATATATATATATATATATATATATATATATATATATATATATATATATATATATATATATAACATTGCTTCAGAGGAGGTCAACATTTATATGGGTGCGCTCCTGGATTATTATTAAGTTTGCTGACCTAGATATAGACTTTCCTAAATCAGATTACAATTATTCAAACCGTGTCACTATAAAATATGCGAACACGTATTTCACTTGCGTTTCTTCATGCAACGAAAGACCCTGCCAATCCTTATTCGTTAAAGTTTGATAATTAAATTATATACCTGCTTATTTGCTAATGCTTGTGTAATCAAGAGTAAGTCAGTAAAGCTATTTCGTCACATTTCCGGTAATACTTCAACTGCAGCAAACAGAATCATCCTTTTTAGAAATGATATATAATCTAACTTTCTGCACTGAAAAGCGCTTTACCTTTATTTTCAAATATATTTCAGTGTGTTACAGCATCGAGCCTCTCGCTACAAACCAGCTGATTTAATGTATATATCTGCCATTCTCGAGAGTAATACAATTTGAACTTAATACTCGTACGGACTGAGTTTTTTTGTTCTAATTCACATGCACGTCAGCAACGATATACACATAAATAATTCTTTACAGATCCAGTAAACCCATCATGCGTGTATTTACTATGTTAAGTCGTGACATAACAGCATTAATTCGAATATTTGAAGATACCAAATGTGTTAGCAGGTTATATAAAAAAATGTTAAAATTGTTATATAAAATAAATGTTAATGTTCCAAAATCTGTCTGGAAAGTTTAGTCAAAAGCATAGAAGCTTAGCAGTTCATGAATATTTTGGTGCCACTAAATATTATGCATTGAAGGTATTTTATAAGAGTCATAAGAAAATATAATAGTACAATCGTTTCATCTAAACTATATAAAGAATGAAACTATAATGCGAAACGGTTCGAAAGTTCCAAGTAAACGTAAATCTATGTGAAGACATTTAATTATATTTGAACAATCATTATAATATCAACATAATTCGAAACAAATATGATACATCAAATGTTTCAGTTACAGAAGACAAGCATGCTGAGGACGTCATGAGAGGTAAGTTTGCATAATCGCTCATCACGAACTAAAATTTCTTTTTCTTATAAAACTTCAAACGTTTTCTGTAAAAAAGGAAACACCCGTTCGTTTATATATTTGTTTATTTGAAAAAGAATTTGTTTCCCTAACAATTCTTCACTTTTATTAACTTAAAATTAAATTACAAATGAATTTGGTTCCTTTCGAAATGTATCCATCTGTCTATCGTCTCTCCTGCTAGTGGTTTTTGTTTCTTTTTACCATTATTTGCAATAACGTAACTAGCTATGAGAAGTTGTCTCAATATTTTGTCTAGCAAATATTGCGAGCTTATAATAGCCGATTGATTTAATTGGCAAAATTGGTATTTGAGAGTATCTATATTTATCCCGCTCATTGTGAGTCTAATTAAGGAAAACATTTGTTTTAACATGGGCATCCCATGTTCTTAGCTGCATGACGTCGTTTGTTTTAACATGGGCATCCCATGTTCTTAGCTGCGTGACGTCGACATATTAAAGGGAATGCAAAATCAATTAATAATATTGAAGGTTTATGAAGGTTTATTTTAATTAACCATGCATGAGAAGAAATAATTCTAACTTAGATGCAGAGCCTAAATTGGTCAGCCTGTTAGTTAGGTTTAAATGCAATGCAGCTGGATTTCCTACTTTCCGTTATTTAAACAAGTAAAAGCTTTTTCTTTAAAACATTAAGCGAATCTGCAAAGAAACGATATATGGTGTACATAAATGCAGACAGACATATATACACACACTTTTCGCATGTACAGATTGAGTTTTAGAAAGATAACTTATGTGACACAGGTTTCATTCTCACATGTATGATTATAGTTAACTGATAGATATATTTGACTTTGTTCTCTCTTTCTTTCGCTTTTCTAACTGTAGTAACCGGCATAGCTGCAGCTGTCGTGTTGCTGGTGGTCATAGGATCTGTGTTGGTGATGAAGTGGCGTACAAATGCTTCTAATAAAATAGGTATGGTTTTTTTCTTCAACATTACTAGCCCGTGTACTAACGTTACTCCATCTGTTAACACGTTTTATTGCTTGAGTCCATAATGGCATTATTGGAAGCGATACAAAGAACATTTACCTAAATATTAGGGATTGAAAAAGTAAATCAGTCTACACAATTATTTCGGTTCTTGTATTTCAAATAAAAACAGCTCTAATTTGATTCTCAGTTTAAGTTCTGATCTTGACAGAGTAAAATTAAATAGTATGCCACGCCTAAATAAGTGTATAGATTGTTAATGAGAAATAGAGCATGAAAGTATCGAGGTATAAGTACATTTAATATTAATGATGTCGCAAAGGAGGAAACATCCGTTTTGGAACAATAAAAGCAGACGACTGAACAATGACGGAAAACAAATATTGTTGAAGACAATTAATTGTCACAAATGTGTGAATTTCCCATCATGTTTGTAGCATGATGACAGCTTTTGCAACATAGAGAGAGAGAGAGAGAGAGAGAGAGAGAGAGAAACCCACAATAAACGATTAACCGTTTGTTTTAACATGGGCATCCCATGTTCTTAGCTGCATGACGTCGACATATTAAAAGTTCTTTTTTATCTTTGTTTTGCTTTCACAATACAAAGTTCCATGCATCCCACTCTGCTTAATCAGTTGTTTACAACACATCTAAATCAAGGATAGAGTTTGTATTTTCATTTTTGAAAGAAATTATATTCACTTACATTCGTGACTCTTTTTTTCCATTCCAACTGCCTTGACATTATTTTATACTCCTATGGTGCGGAAACACTAAGATCAATTCGTTTGTTTAAATGAAAGTCTTGCTGAGAGAGAACGAGTCATGATCTGCTTGTCAAACTATGTTATCAGTGAAAGTAATTTTGGTTCATAACTTTATTCCAAGACCTTATTGTTTCTGCCACTGTTTATATCATTCCATCTTGATAAATAGTTTGTACAGCTATATGCACAGATGGTAGTCGACTTTGTTTCAAGTACAAGTGAATCTGCTGCGTTAACCATATTGGGAAATGTGTTTTCAAAGTCGATAGGCAACTTTCTTTGTCGACTCTCTTGTAATGGATTCATTGACACATATTGATAAATGTTTGGTTGAGCAAAAGGCACAAATTCTTTTCGACTTTGCTGCAATGTATTTAGTGACTCCCGCTACACAAAAAGTAGTTACTAATGCTTTGTAAACGAAAGGTATATATAGTTGTCAGCTTGCCTAAACTACAGTCCATGTAGCTTTTTGTAAACAGTTCTTAAAATTAATGATATTTTGAGCTCAGATGTTTAGCAGGCAATTTGTCATTGCAACAACGACTATCTGAACATGCAACTTTTCTACATGTGAGTTAATGAAAAAGGTAAATGACTGTAGTACACAGTAACGCTTCTTATGATGAGAACAGTAGTCGCCGGAAATACGCAATAAGCCTGCCTT
This sequence comes from Sinohyriopsis cumingii, assembly GCA_028554795.2. Classification (NCBI taxonomy): domain Eukaryota; kingdom Metazoa; phylum Mollusca; class Bivalvia; order Unionida; family Unionidae; genus Sinohyriopsis; species Sinohyriopsis cumingii. The sequence goes on from JAPYKE020000099.1 coordinate 338,480, forward strand.
ATGATAAACACGATACGAGTTAAATATTTGAAAAATACTGCATTTATCATTCAGTAATATAAATAGACTATATGCTATTGAACAGAACAATCAACATGCTGCTATTTCCAAGCTGAAGTTCGAAAAACATTATATTAACCGCTAAACTTATATGTACGTGTTCATCATGTTATAATTGTCTCATAGTATGTTCGCTGCAAAACAATACTGAATATCATGTGGCATAAAAAATGTGCTTAAGAAGGAACCAAAGCTCTTGGTCTCATATCCTCTGAAACATTGTATGCTGGACTTAACCTTGTCCAAAACATGTTTACTTTCTACTTGACCTAAATTATTCACTTTAATGTATTTAGTAAACAGCTGATACGAAGCTAAAATATTCTCCATGTGTATGGGTTTATTATCTGTGTCATAATAAAAGCAAATATCTTTACCTGTGTCTTGGTCTAGGTTATTGGGATTCCCCTACAATTTACCTGGTGTACTTGACATTGTCTAGCTTATAAATTATAATTCTAGCAACATACTTTATAATAATAACAAACATTTTATTCTGTAAACATTAAGCAAAGAATGTTCATTCGTGCTTAAGATCTGGCAGAATAAATTTATATTCTTCTTGTGTTCAGTGTTCTTTGGTCTGGAATATATTTCCTCTAATTATTTGATTCAGTGATTTTCTATAAATAAAGAGCACTCATAGAAAAATAATATTCTTGGACAGAGACTTTCACTAGGATTTATAGTTAAATCTAACCTGGAATGATAGTGTTGTGTTTAAGCAAAAGACTGTTTGCACATCAGCATTATACAGGTCATCACAGACACACAAACACTTCAGCATTGTACTAAATATGGATTTCTGCTAAAATTTATTCAGAGCTTTAAATTTTAGGATCTGTGTATGTAATGCTAGGTTTATTTGGGGATTTAATTCGCAGTATCGTAAGTTTTGTTTTCATGTTCACTTGTGTTCTAGGGAAACAAATTATATATTGAATATTACAAAATATTTTGCTTTTCACTCTGTGTTATTTATGTTAAGAGCATAGACTCGTAACACCTGTCTTAATCCAACACATCAATATGATAATTTGTAAACCCAATTTTTAAAAATTGACGAAATTTAATTGCAAAAGTACGAATGAATATTATATTATCTTTGACGCGTGGTAACAAATTATTGAGTACAAAATATTAGCTATCAGAAGAATAAAAGATTACGAAAAGTATATACATATAGATTTGTAACTTTCTCCTAACAATAAGGCTAAGCTATTTCGACATTGGTTTTCAAATGAGTTCGGTGAGGACATAATTTTGTTTCCCATAACAATGGATTTCACGTTTGATTTTACTCATCATTGTTTTCAGCAAGAAAGAAATTGTTTTCCACATAACAATGGAGTACATAATTTAATTTCATTCCTCGTTGTTTGTCCTTCAGGAAATATTATTGTCAGTATTTTCTGTTGTTTTATGTTTATATTGTACGTTCATTAGCCTTCTTTTCATTGTTTGCGATCATGTATAATGTACCATCCATATGTGTCTGCATTTCAGTGTTTGTGCTTGTGAAAGTCTGTACTTGGCTTCACCATGAACTGTGTTTGTTTCCTTTATACCGGCATATTTGATCAACTCTTCAGAAAACACAACTATAGAGGAATTGTTTTAAAAAAAAACCAATACAAATACACATTGCATCAAGGCCGGATTAATAAACATTTGAACAGCTTGAAAAGGCGACCACTCTCTCCCTCGCCAACAAAAGGCAATAAATGATTTAACTGGTCTTTGGGAAGAGGTATCCTGTAATCCGGCCCTGCATAGCATATATTTATTCTCAATCGCAATCTCCATCCCTCGTTAGGGAGAAGCACAGTTTACTAATTTAAACTGGCTAATCTCCATCCCTCGTTAGGGAGAAGCACAGTTTACTAATTTAAACTGGCTCCACTCTTAATCAGAATTTCCTACGGACTAATCACATTTAATCTGCAGTTGATACATAAGGTCACTTTTGGGCCCGAACCATGTGTTTCTGGGTGTGTTTTTATATTACTGCGCAATTATGCATGACTCGAAAAATAGGAATGGTTTCCTAGTGGCAATTAACAGACCAAAATGTACCAGAATTAGTCAGACCAGTATGTTTCGTAGCTATTTCCAGATAAGAAACTACTGTCTGAATACCTTCTCCTGATGGCGATGCATTGAAATAAAATAACAACAGTGTTAATATGGAACAATCTAATTTACTATATGACAAGTTTTTCAGTCTCCACCGCATGACCAAAAATACCCCTAGTGGAAGAAAAAACACTTGATCGATAATTGGTCAGAAGAATGTGAAACTGCACACCAAGATTTGGGAGAATCTACACTTGCTCTTGTAAAAGCTTAATATAATTATAAATATAAATCATTTTCTGTTGACAACTGGAAAACATTGTAAGCAGATGCAATGATATCACAAACAAAGGCGAATCTTCTAGATGTACATATTTTTTCATGTCATATAGCAATGATTCAATACATGAATGAAAATCTAGCTTGAATTACAGTATAGGGGCATATATAATATGCACTTTCGGCGAATATGTACAAACTGGAGAGCTATTGTGAAGCTGATGGTTTCATTTTTACTTACTCAGCTCCCAGATAGTACATTGAACTTTACTTAAAAATGTTTTAACATAAGGAAGAGAAATGTAACATCATGATAAGGCAAGGTATGCTGAAGAAGCTTTCTAGCTAATAATCAAAATGTCAGGTATATATCACAACCTCTTACTACAATTAGTCAGACTGATAGCAAGATGACAGTTGAAACATTATACATTTTCAAGACAATTTACCATTTAACATTAAAATCTACCCTTTGGGTTGCGCATAGTTTAAAATTTGTCCACGATCAAGCATGAAGTTTTGTAATGATGAAAAGCTATGCAATCATTTTTCTTTTAGCCAGTTGACGATCGTCCATCTGAGACCAGAATTAATTTTACCTAAGACAATTTACTAAAATTAATCTACGTTATTTATCGTTAAATAAATGAGTAAATTTGCAACAAGTGCACTGCCATTGGAAGAGTATCTATCCGACAAAACAACACGGGTAAATCATTTATTTACCTCTACGTCTTTTTCAGATTCAACAAGGTAAACGAAAAAATATCTGCAAACATAAAATAAAATAACGAGTATCTATCCGAGAAAACAACACGGGTAAATCAATTATTTACCTCTAGGTCGTTTTCAGATACACGGTGTATCACAAGTGTAACGAAAAAATATCTGCAAACATAAAATAAAATTACGAGATTAACTGGATGCAGTAGTAATGGAGTGTCAACTCGTATAAATATTTCTACAACTGGATATTGCTTAGCAGAAAACAATCTTTCATTGCACTTTAATTTAAGTTAATTGAGAAATTGTCAGTTTTCTTCCACAGGCCTTTGAGGAAATAATTGATATACTACAGGTTGTAAAAAATGATATAGTAACATCAGCTATCACTAAGTGGAACAGTATCGGTTTAACAATGAAATCAATTACGAAGAATCTTTTCATTTCACCCGCGTCGGCAACAAATTCAATTGTTTTATAAAACAATCCGTAAATCATGACACAAGCAAATGCAAGAAAAAAACAGTGATAAATCAAACAAAGTGAAAGAGGTCTTGAAGATGCTATCAAGAGAGGAATCTAATTGAAATTTAAAATAAAAAACTTAAATATATAAATATATATCATGTTTGGGATTTGACTGTTAATTGTTAGTGTAACAATCAAATGAGTAGCCCTTGCAAAGCAGGCGATCTAAATTACACGAAAACTGTGTTAACTAAACATATTTCCTTTTTCAAGCTCTAACCAGTTTCAGATATAGCCATGATATTTATTTGGTCGACCACGGCAAAATTCGTCTTATGAACCTCAAGTGTCCTATTGTGAGTGACTTATAAAAATTGCCTGAATATTATGAACCGCAAATATCATCTGACCCAGAGGTCCCAGTAGTTGCTTCTTATGGCATCTGTTTGGCACAGTGGTTACAGAGGGGCAACGAGCGGCCGAGTGTGTAAAGCGTGGGTTCGAGTCCAAGGCTTGGCTAGCGTGGGTATGTGGGAAAGCCTGCCAGTAGCTTATCGTGGGTCGGTGCTTCTTCCCTGGGTTTTCCAGGATTCTTCCTCCGACAGTTATACTGGCCGCCATGTATAGCCTATCTTGTGCTGAAAATGGCGTTAAACCCTAGAACAACAACAACAACAAGTGGTTCCAGATTTCTGGATTGTGTCCTGACTATGACATAAGGTTTTATTATATAGAGTTCCACATTTACGTGAAGGATTCAATAGCCATTGGCATTGCAAGCTATTGTGGCAACTATGATACCTTTGTCGACCTTGGCAAGTATACTGAGGCAGACATAATAGCATATTTGAAGTACACCTGTAAGGAGAAGATGGCTACGTTATTGCTGACCTTGGGAGCCAGCCAGGAAATATGAACAGAATGTGTTTTAGGTCAATAGCTAGTCGCAGTCTTGCCGTATAAAATGCTGAAGATCACACAACTACATCCCTCGCCAACCTCGCTATGGCTAAGCTACTCAGAACGCTGTCTCAAAGATAAGACAGATTGTATCAGCGATTTGACTAAAGAATATTACATAATAAAGTAAACTTTCTACTCGAAACGAATACTAGATGCATACAAAAAGGCAGCAGATACATTGGTTGTGCCTCCAGAGGGATGGAACTTGCAGGCTGACCAAGAAAACCTATATGACTATGTCAACACTTTTAATGGCACACCACTAAAATGGATAGTACCAATAAGTAAAATTCTTTAGGTGCAATTGGAGCATACAATGGATGCAAAAGGTTCCGTATCTGTATAAAATAGGTTCCATGCCCTCACTTTTCTCCACTGCTAAATGTTTATGCTTTCGATAAACTGATAACTGTTAACTATGCGCATAAAGACATTCTTGACATTGCATGGACGCTAGCATTAAAAAGATAAGAAACACCTTTATGGTTTACCAGAAAGGTTGTAGAGTTAGAGCTTGCTGTCCATTTGTTTGGAATAGAAATACGACAAGCTTGGTTGTGAGGTTCTTTTGCTAATAGCTTGCTTTAAGTGTTGTTTTGGCAGACATGCCGTCGTTATCTATAGTTTGCTTCTGATACTTTTGGCATATAGTTTTACGTATATGGAAACTAACATTAAGCTAAGATATGTTATAATAATACACATTAATTGACGTTCTTTGACGAGGTCATCAATTCATTGTTTGGTCCGAGGCAAACAAGCGATCGGTAAATGCGACCTTTTTAGACTACGCGGCCACTAGGGGGGGTTCTTTTTAATAAAACGATAAGTCAATAGTTACTATGATAGCAAAATTTTGTATTACTATAGTCTTGATTGATTTTGAAATTATTACAGATTCTAGAGCATTGCGTCAGCCACGTGTACGACAGACAGACAGCGAAGTGTTTCGAAAAGAACTAGAAATGCCTAACAGACTTCCACATATTCCAGCAAAGCCCGACCGAGTGTCTAGAAGGACTAAGAGATTGCATTCTCCTAACAACCCAAGAGAAGACATTGTAGAAGATAACCTCCAAGACCGTTACAGTATTACAGATGATGTAATATTTAACCATACTCCTCTCTCTCTCTCTCTCTCATTTTTAACCATACTCCTCTCTCTCTCTCTCTCTCTCTCTCTCTCTCTCTCTCTCTCTCTCTAGTTCTGTATATTATAATGAATTAAAATAATCTTTCCAGACAATAAGAAAATAATTTCAGAATGTGCACAGCTTCTGCGCTAAATTCATAACTTATTGTGCACATACTCAAACATTCAAATTGTTGGAACAATGTCTCAAATGTCCCATGTAACTTCATCTTTGTAATACATTTATCGCGATTGAACTTTATGCATAGTACATAAAATGTGGAATTCTTGAAAAGTTAGCTAGATATTCTTTAAAATCTTTTGGTCCTGTCATGGGAATGGATGGTAAATAGTGTTACATACTGTGAAAATAACTAGCGAAAACTCTTTGCATATCAAGAAATGTAGAAATGCAAAGATGCAAAGGTGCAACTGATTCCAGTAACTGTAGATCAGGTAAAATATAGTCAAAACAAAATGTTATCAGTTGTTGTTGTTGTTGTTGTAGGGTTTAACGCCATTTTTCAGCACACGATAGGCTATACATGGCGGCGAGTATTAATGGTGGAGGAAGAACCCGGGAAATCCCCGGAAAGAACCATCGACCCTCGAGAAGCTACTGGCAAGCTTTCTCACATACCCACATTAGCCGAATCCAATACTCGAACCCACGCAGACAGAGGTGAGATGGCAGTGATCCGTAACGGAAAGCGCTTTAGACCACTTGGCCACTCGGGGCCCCAATGTTATCAGTAACCATAACTGACACATTATGTCAATTACAAACTACTACTACATAAATTCAGATGAGAACCATATTTGTTCTTTACGGTTTATGTATGTAGTATCCAAAATTATTTTCATTGTCTTGACCTGAAAAAAGAGTTGATAATCAGAGGAAAGATATTTATTATTCTGTAGGTGTGTCACAACTTTTGATCCAAAATGTCTCCTCTGAATTCCGTCACAGATATTACAAATGGACCCTTTCAATCATGTGTAAGTAAAAGAGTTCATTAAGGTATAAATTACCTTAGATAATTTCTTAACCAATGCGTTGCCCCACTAGCGGTCATTGTATGATCAATTATCTACTGTTAGTAGACAGAGCGAAAAAATAACCTATTTTGTCTTCGACTACATATACTTGAAATTGCAGCCTATGCACTCTTCTTTCCTCCCCAGTGCTCTGTTATGTATTTGGTTTGTTCAAAATAATAAATTCTTGAAACTCATTCATTCGTTTTCTGCTTCTTTTCCAGTATGCCTTATCAGAATACGATATCGGGATAAAAGACGTAATTTACGAAAATTCACACGAAACCAGAAGGACTGCTGAGCACATATTCTACGAGTCTGCTCCTTGTATTGAAATCAGTCATGTTGAGATAGGCGATGTACATGTACCTAAAGATACCTATATAACACCAATCAGTGATCTTGTTGAAGAAACAGACCTGAATGAAACAGATGTAAACTATATAACCTCCATTATAGGGTGATAGCATCCGCGAACTACTGATCATATAATGATTACGGATCTCAGAAATACAATAAATATTGGCTTAATCCTGAAATATCAGTACCCCAATTGCTTAGACATGCAATGGTTATTTGTGAAACCAAATGTTTATCTCGATGAAATGAACAAAGTGAATAAGTAGCAAATACATTGGATTAAATATATTACAAACATGACCGGCATCATCTAAGTATACTTCTCAATCTTTCGTTCAGTCAGAGAAAACAGTAATGAATAAATTGTCTTTATTCTAAGAATCCTTTAATCGCTCCCCCATTCTTTAGAATTCATTATAGTCAAAGTATCTCAAGTTCTATAAAATGGAATTATCTGAATTTGTATAACGTTTGAATGTGGTGTAACAGGAAATTTATTTTGAGTATTGATATATGTAAGGAGTGATTTTTCTCCAATATATTTCACTATGTACCTTGTATGAATGCCTCAGTTAGCTCGTAACGTCTGTATAAAATCAAGTCTTCATCCCAGCCAACCTATTATATTCCAACGTTTTGAATATAGCTCCAGCTCATTGAAAAGTTCTAAAGACCAGTTATGAAACAGTCTGTAAAATAAGTATCGTAGGCTGGGTCAACAAGCTATCTTAAGAATATCATGGGAAATATCTACCTATTAAATATTTGAGGTACAATCACACTGATTGTATTGCCTACTGTAATGTACAGAGATGATACACTTAAAATCAGGAAAGGTATTTTCATTATGAGTGAAAATATACAACATTGTTTAGTTTGGGCTCTTCCTAATTACATGGCACATATATGCCAACATTGTATAATGATTTACCCATGCTATATGTTCCCTTTAACTATTCGTACTTTAGTAAATCATACAGAGAAAATGTCAAACTCCTGTGACCCGTAAACATACATGCAGTCAAACCCAAGACCTCGATATCTTGCATTAGAATTTGAGGCGATTATATAGAACAAAATTACAGCAGATGATGTTGGATTATTATTGAAATCGAAATAATATTTTTCTTAAATAAATTCATGTCATCTTTACTGTCAACGCCATAATTAAGGTTTTAGATAGAAAGTGAGATGCGATCGTGTTCTTATATATATCAATTATTTTTCATGATGTTGGTATATTTGAACGTTCATGACACAGTTGTCATTTGGAAAAATAGTAGAAGGGTAACACATAATGGTATGGGAATGTTTTTTAAAATCCTCCAAAAATGCAGTGAGGGGGTCGATTACAGTTTGCTTGTTTTTATATATTGATTATCAGGGTTTTATTAAATAGTCACGTTGGCTCGTTTTAGATCTTTTGTCTAACGAAGACCACCAATACAGCATTGCGAAAGTCAGATTCACTGAAATAGTTTTCAATATAGAAAAATCTGTATTTAAGCAGGCATGACTGTTGTTTGCCTTCACTTACAACAGTGATGTTTTCCTCGCAGTCATACGGGTGAGAAATAGAAACGACATCTAATCGGCAAGGCTTAGAAACCTCGTTGTTTTAAGGACATTAATGTTAGAATCTTGCCAGTTACAAACGTAGCTAACAAGAACTCATGGATGACTACACCATAATTCATTAAATAAATAAATAATGTAAACAAACAGATAAGTCGGCATTAGAGACGAATCATTATCGTTTCCGAACAATGCCATATTACACAGGCGGGATCTACATTTGAGTCACGTGACTTAAATTTGTGAAAGCAACCAGGTCGATGATGACAGAGATGAATATGATGATGCGAATGTATTTTCTGAGCGATTTGGTTTATGAGGAGATTAAAACTCTTCGTGATTGACAAGGATAAACATTATTTAGCTATGGCACTATACATGGACCAATTAACACAAACCACATTATATAAAGAACAATGTATGAGACAAAAGATAACGCTCCATGCTTTCTCCAAGCTAGGTTCTTGAACACAACATTATGAAGTCTGCAGAGTATTTGAACATTGTGGAATATCATTCATAATTTCAATGGACTTATACTGAAGTTATGAAGGTACTGTATCGAATTCCTCAGATGTTTCTTTTGACGCGAATAATATCTATATATGGAGAAACTCTAATTATCCATGTGACAAGATAACGATATTCGGTAGGATCTTATATTTTTCAGCTAATTATCCATGAAATGCATGTTTATAAAATAAAGTTTAAAACAAAAATAACAGGTTTCTTAATTGTGTGTACCTTTACACACATATACCGATGCTCTCATAACTGTAATCACTCGGTCTCTCTGTCACTCTCTTGCCACATAAACGCGCAGGAAGAGAATATATATATTCATATATATATATATATATATATATATATATATATATATATATATATATATATATATATATATATATATATATATATATATATATATATATATATATATAACAGACAAAGAAAGACGGCAGTCATCTTGTCGTCTTCGCCATCCCAACATTAGTCTTAATGGCAGATCATTTTCCATTGCATAGTATTCTTGTCCCTTGAATAGAATGGGCTGGGTGCATCGACTCTAATAGTTTAAATTCTAGAGAGCCAGTTTAGAGAGCTAGGGAGGTCTTTGAGCCCTGCGTAACATTTTCCGCTGTGATAGTTGATGGCGAAATATCAAAAGGAAATATATGCACGGCCAAATGGGGACTTCTTCCTTTCTTTCCTTTCACCTGATTTGGAATGTTGCAGGGACGCCACAGCCGCATGTTTTTGATCCAGAATTTGTTTCAAAAAATTTCATATGTTTAGTTTCTTTATTTCGACGGTTTTAATTATGGCATCATTTTGTTTGGTTGTTCACCTTTTCAGTTATGTTAATTTCACGCTTTGGTACCTGCATGGTATTGCATTATTTATTGCATTCTTTCAATTAAGGTTTTGATTAAATAAATATAAAAAATTGGTAAATATATTCATATCTTGGTGCTGCGCATACTGGTTTGCATACTGGTGTATGATTCAATATGAAGTGACCACAGGCTAATAACCATAGCTAGGAAATAACCAGTTATTAATTAATTGTTACCGTTAGTATTTCGATACACAATCATTTTTATTTCTGTAATTAACTAAAACGTATATAGTGAATGCAGGAATAAACTGGACTGTAAAATCAGCGATATTAATGAGAACTCTATGCAAAAAATATGTAATGGTCATATTATATCATATAACAAATAAGTAAAGATTGTATACATTTTCTTTACCGTCCCTCCAAATGATGGATATCGTAAGAATTGAGAGGTCAATAAATTCAATACTGCTGAAAGGTATGATTTTGAAAGTTAATAATAAATTTAAGTATGACTGTTACTTATATAGTCAGAGAGGCGAATACATATATTCTACTTGAGTCGTGAGAATTATATTTCTATTCGTGGATTAAAGGCACACGTAAGAGTGATAGAACAGTAATTTATACTGCAGGAATACGTCTGTCACATTTCTGAGCAAAACTTAAATTTTGTATTTGAATGGTGTCGGTTGGAATAAATTACAATTGTAAAGCTATATACCATGCTTCAGCATGAATCTTCTTTTGATTTTGTAGCAAATCAAGCTCACGTATGAGTCTGTCTTGAAACCAATCCCTCTTTCCAAGTATGCAAAGACAACAGACGTTGCCAGCTGAAATGTTGAGACTAGAAACAATTTGTGTCTAATCATTCAATGACCACAACTAATATAACTATAACAAATCGCACTTACCTTATTTTATAATGATAATATGATCATTTTGAAAATAACAATTACAACAGTGTTGCTTTTTTCTTCCACTAGACGCTGGACTATAGGCAGAGAAGTATTGGAGAAAATGAACAATCTAAAGGTGAACTACACAATTATAAAATATAAAATGTCAAGGTGTTTAAATTCTATAAAATGTATATGAACAAATAAAGACACATGTAATACGCGTGAAGTCCTTAAAACATTTGGTCATCATATCTTTTATAAACTGCATTCTGTCAAAACGTCCAAACGTTTCTCAAATGGGGCACCTTCATTCAGTTTCTTCATGGAGTTCAAATCAATTACATCGTCTTCACAGAATGTAGGTCGACACACTAGAGGAGAATGTTTTCCACTGTTTGTGGAACAATACAGTGCACGAACTATGATGCCATATAATGTCATATGATGAAAATAACGATCACATCAAGAAATTGTAGATATTCCCCTTCGTTTGTCTACTCTGGGAAGCACATTAATCCTCACGTCGTCGACTCAAATTTCATTTAGGACAGAGCATTTCTAGTAGGCAGATTTCAATACTGTCACACTATTCTTATTCGTTTCTTCAAAAAATATACGTTTAGGTTGGGTCGGTTCGTTTTAACTACACTTTAGACACACTATTAGCTATATCTTGACGTGAAAATATGGCTAAGTGCTTTTCCGATGACACACTGTGGCAGTGTATCCGGCTGGCTTGGGCTGCAGCAAATGGATTGCGAATCTGGAGATCTTCAACAGAGGTACCACTACTCGATAGGGCAGCATATATCTGAGAACTAATTAATACTAAATACAAGTTTCTTCATGGAGTTCACATCAAATAAATATAGTATAAACACATTTATTAATACATATACTTAAGGTTGTTATGATAATTGACTAGAATTGACATTAAATAAGAAATACTACCATTTACGATAATATCGTCTATATACTTTGTTTCTTTCATATGGACAGTAATCCATGCAAAGTAGTCACATATTCAACTAAATATTCAATATACTGGATTGTGGTAAACTATAGAAACTGTTGCAATGTTTATCGCAGACAGACAAAACTACATTCCAATGTCGTGTGTCCTCCATCTTAAAAATTAGCATATTAAATTCCCAGTCTGTCAGGAAAAGTTGGCGAGGCTTCACTAAAGGTTAAGCTCATAATGAGTTTTTATAATGTCCCTCGGTCGATGCCGTTAGAACGATATTTGTATGAAGTTAAATAAAATATCAGTTAACATACAATCGAAAGCGTGTGAGTTCAAACAGGAGCCAAGGTTAAGTCTCAATTTTTTATCCTATATAAACGTCTGCATAAAGAGACAAACTGCCTCTCCATGTTCGTAACGTTTCATTTATTGCAATTTGTTTTTATTGGAGACTGAACTTCATTTATTTTCTTTCTCATTCAGTGTGCTTGCATTGGAATGATGAAGAATAACACCTATGCTCCCGTTACGATATACATTAATAAAACATTATTCACATCTGATGTTCACTTTAAAGGAGTCTACATCTATTAAGAAAGGAACGAATTGCAAATATTTACAGATTTTAGACACTGCACTGAGTTTTTGTCCTACTTTAAGATCTACGTACGATTTATACAAAATTCGTAATTTCACTATTTTTGGCGAATCCTTGCAGGTACTTTTTAATTTACAGATACTTTGATGTTCTGTGCTGTTTTGAATCTTAGTGGGGAGTCACGGTGGCTCAACAGTTAGCCTTCCAAACGCACGACCGAAAGGATGCGGGATAGAATTCTGCCATCAAACCAGCCTGGATTAGCCACTGTGGCGAATCCTCGGGTGAGGTTCTTTACTCCAATTGTCTCGGCAATAAATAGCATAACTGTGTTGCTGTGCGGTAAATTACCAATCCAATCAAAATCTATCTTGGTGGTTTCCTTTGAATGCTAATTGTATCCTCACTTCGAAAAAGAAGTAAGGATGTTTTGACACATCTATACTGATGCGTTTTTTTGTGTGTTGTTGTTGGTTTATTGTTTGATTTTTGTCTGATACATATACGGTTTCATTTCATGTAAATTGCTTCAACTCAGTCACTATTAAGGTGATGCCTAATCATAGGTACCGCCAATATGAAAGGATCAAAAGATTACAAATACAAATGATAATGGTGTTTATAAGTAGCGGCCTGAAACATTCACTTGGCAAACTTTCATTGATCATTAATTCAGCTTCAAACAATTTATTTGTCAAATTCTGGTTAGGTGAAGGACATACAAATAAAAATGAAAATATGTTAATTTTCGATCTGTAAACCGCCTTCCACTTGTCTCATAACACATATTTATTCACCAAACACCTGCGTATCTGAGCCCAGAGTAATAAAATCGTGGTTTTGACGCAAATATAAACTTGTTCATCTCAGTTATATTGTCTCTTTTATTGCTAGAAGGTGTTGGGGCGGGGCGGGGCGGAGTAGAAACATCTAGATAGATCTGCTTGTTTATTTAGTCGGTTAATAATCCTGTAACAACGTTTAATGTTAATCCTGATATTTGTAGAAAAACATATTGAATAAGAACCTTTAATGGTTTTCAATTTCAAATTAGCAACATTGGAGATGACCCATTCGCATCATAAACTGAATAATGTTGGACGTAATGGCTCAGCAGAGATTAGGGTAAGTTTCTCTTTTTAAATCTCCCTACACCAGAAGCAAATGATCTACAGACTCTTCCTCGTCCCAGACATATAAAGGTTTGATTTGTATAACTCTAAACTGGAATGACTAAACTGACTTGCAATACAAATGAAAATAGCTGCATAATTCAAGTAGAAGAAAGTATTCTCTTCCCAATATCGCATTAAGTTGCTACGGTATCATTTTGTATTACTACTTAAAATATAAATATTTCTGCCATTTTGTGAACAACGTCCATACTTTATTTCGGAAAGCGTCATTCAGTTGAACATATTTACTACACTACTTACGGCGTTTCAACGATGACGCTGAAAAGAAATAATGATCCTGATTGTTTTCATTGTTTCAACTGTTAACGGATAGATCCTTGAAATAAAACATTGTCAAATTGTTCTTAGTAAGTACTGCATATTATTTTGTCACCTTCTGTGATGTGATACCTTCAAGGTTCCATTGACCGCTCCCGTGACCTAGGCGGTTGGATCGTCCGTCTCGGATGCCGGCCGAGTCATACCAAACACTTATACAAATGGTACCAGCAGCTGGCTATCTTGGTACTCAGCATTAAGAGGGTAGTGTTAGGACTGGTCGGACTCGTGTCAGGATAATATGACTGTGTGGGATATCATGATACATGTCTGCGACATGATGCCCCAGTGCTAGACATCAATATAAACTGTCACACTGCAGATATCGTAGCGATATGACTGGAAAATTGTTAAAGCTACGTTAAAAATTCAAAACTCACACAGACGCACACACACGCGCACATACACTCAAGGTTCAGTTACATTATTTCGCAAATCAAGGCAAATTCACCATCATAAAATAAATATGTATGGACCTTGTGACGCATTTGTGATGTTGGTTTTAATCATTCGGTGAAATATTATTTAAATAAAACTCTTACGTACAAAACCGAGGGGCCGGAGGTGGAGGGGTGGAGGGAACGTCATCATTGCTTAACAAGTACCATACGTTTCCATTATTATGTGCATTTCCTCTGTTCGCGAATCCTATTCAGAAATAAAAGAGGAAAAACATTTCGCTAAAGCAAGCTAGAGTACTGTGCCAACGGGATTTCAAGCAATCATAACACCAAATAGTTCCTTCCTTATTGAGAAAGGGCATGTGTCCTAATACTGGGAATTCCAAACGTGGTCCATTTCGGCATTATCTCCATAGATGTTCAATACTAACACTAAATAAGTGCATTTTTTGCCGAAATCTATGTATTAATGTATAACTGTAGCAATTAAAATGTTATCACACAACACTAGAAAGAGGCCCAATACTCAGATTCAGACAGATACCGTACTCGTTCAGTTCCAACAGAGGAATGTTAACGCCTGTTTCTTTAGGATTTATGGCCCTTACTAATATCGTTAGTATTGATTTTACAATTCTGGCATTTTGGAATATAGCTTCGACTGATGTTACACTGTCCCTTGCTGATAGCAATATGTTACGCCCAAACCTCTAAAATGCGGAGATGCTCCCGATGTTTCGAATATGTGCCATCCAAGTATTTTAACGTATGTTTCAAGTAACTTTCTCGCAGCTAATGCTTGGAGATCATTGCGTGAAAGAGAGGTACTGGGAGACAGAGGTATTCAAGAAAATGGGCAATCTAAGAATGCATAAAGATGGTAGCCATGGATCCCTGGGTTGTACATCCTGAATCAAATTTCGTGTATACTGACAATGAAAGTTATCTTAATATGCTAGATGCTGCAATGCAATATGCGTGATTGTTCTTGACATTATTTCATACATTTGACTGATCTAAATTTTCGTACAAAGCGAACTAATTTGTGTCAATAAATAGATCAATCATTACCATTTCCGTTAGTGTATGATATTAAGAATTAATAAGCATGACGTGATAATAAATCAGCCTTGAATATATTTGGTAGGTGCATTACACTTAGATACGTAATGATATTATCAACAGTATAACTGTTTAATCAAATAATTATTACAGGGAGATACAAAGGGCAAAAAGGCAAGACTTCAGTTTTTATGGTTGAAGAAAGAACCGAAAAATAAATCATCATGACTTTAAACTGTGATGTTTTGTCGCGTACTTAAATATACGCGACATTAAACAATACTGCAGATTTTCGAATTAATGATCAAATAACTACCAAATATATTATCGTCAATGGTGGTCTATAACGTGAAAAAACATGCAATTTCAGTTCTAGAGTTGCGAAACTTTGAATGTTTTATCAATACTTGTTTGTTGCATAGTTGTTCGTACCAGATTTTGTATATACAAAAACGGAATGATACACACAAAATATATATCATCCCGATACGCAAAATGTGCGTTTATATCGCTATTTAGACATTAAAACTAGAACATGTCCCCACCCCCTACCAACACGAATGTCTTCAAGAAATGTTCCTCTTGTGGATCTGACCATAGGCAACCAACGTTAGCAGTGGTTATACTACATTTCTTAGAAAGTCCCTGCCTGTCTCGCGCGACAAACCGCCTGAGTCATATCACTTTGCACGGAAAGGACAACTTCAATGTTAATAATTTAGATATCCTTTGAAATTTACTGATGATAAAGTTTGCATGCTCTATGTAAACCTTTATATGCACGAGTAATAAAGCATGAATGCTCCGCATATACCTTCAAGTGGACGGATAATCAAATATGAATGCTCCAAATATACGTTCATAGGCGCGGGTAATAAGGCATTGCAGACTAATGTATTACTCCTTAGAGACATAGCCAATGAACGGAATACGGTATTCTTAATTCTCTAGGATTGAATGGAATTTGGACGTAGTATAGTTAAAGCTGGTGACGTATTATCGGGGTCTAATGCTAACGATGTTAATGTGATATTGTGATATATATATATATATATATATATATATATATATATATATATATATATATATATATATATATATATATATATATATATATATATATATATATATATATATATATATATATCGAATTGTGGGTGCAATTTTCGAAAATGTTAAACATAAGGTAAGTAATTAGCAATATTATATTTTGACGTCACAGCGATGTTATGTCAACGGTACGTAATTTCACGAAATATCGTCCGTTTTTTGTAACATCGCAAATAGTTTTGCCTGCCATTTAGATAAGGAAATTCTCGAGCAAAGGGCCAAAAGTGTATCTGAGATGCCAAAAAATCAAGCACAAAGATTATTAATACACTGCGAAGTTAGTCATCTGAGAACGAACAACGTTCAGACTTTCTAACTTTTGATGATGCACGATTGTCCGAGATTCCAATCCATCATTACCTATATGCTCGAAGAAGTAATGTAGCTATATGCAAGCTGTAATCATTTTAACAAGTTTAACCATTTATCTAATACTATTTAAAAACATTATTAGCATTATTGATGTTGAATTTGATGATGGAAATCAGTGTTTCAAAATACCACTGCTGAGCTGAAATCTGCCGATTAACACAATCAGGATCACCATCATAATATTGCAGAATGTAATCTTTCGTAAAAGTATGATAGCCTATATCTGAGTCACAACACACCTACAAGATTATAAAAGTACAATTTGAGATCGAACTGTTATTTTTCCTCAGAGGTTTAGCAAGATCGCTGGTATGGAGAAAAGAACGTCTTCTGAAAATCAGGATCCCACAACAGCTACCCAATGCGTATTGAAATGCAAAGATGAACTGACCAAAAACACGTCGACATAATGAAAAAGAGCAGTGTTTATAAATAATTCCAGAAGATCCTACCATAAACATTTATCTTAATACAAACCTTAATACAAACGACGTCTGGATTCGTTCAGCGAAAGAGATGATGTATTTTGGTGTGAAACTCCGATTGAAAACGATAGGTAAATTAAAATACCAATTAATGGCAGCTGTAATTGATGAAAACCGTAAACAAATTGTTTAATCCCTACCAATGATGTAACGATTATGACAAGAAACATATTTTCGCCGGTTCAGATCATGTCTTTAATATGTTTCAAATCCGCCAGCTACCTCGCCATCTACTAGACGGTTTCAGGTAAAGAGTAAATGCTGATGGGACGATCTATTACAAATGATGTTCTTGTGTAAAACTCATTATTTTATCTTCCTACGCCAATCTTACACAAAGCTCTCGCTAGGTGTTACTCTGGACAGTACTCTCACATTGCACCAACATGTCATGAACATATGCAAGGATGCATATTTTGAGCTGAGACGCATCAGCTCAATTTGCAAATATCTTTCAGTTGATGCCATTAAAACACTTGTGTGTTCATTAGTACTTTCAAGACTGGACTATTGTAACTCAATTCTGTCTGGTTCATCTCAATATCTACTCGAGAAACTTCAAAAAATTCAAAACACAGCTGTTAGTATCATACTTAGAGTACCGCGATCTGAGCACACCTCCCCGCTGTTCTGTATCCTACACTGGCTATCCATTCGATCCAGAATCAAACACAAAATATGTTCTCTGTGCTAGGTTTTACTGTCGGACTCTAGTCCAACATACCTATCCGACCTCACCCATATGTACATACCAGCAAGATACTTAGGCTCCTCTTCTGACAATCGTATACTCATTATTCCCACTATGAAAACAAAGTCATATGGACAGCGTTCTTTTGCATACCAGGGCCCAGCAACGTGGAATGAATAGCCAACTGAACTTAGACACAGAGACACAGTGATCACAGTTGAAGAGGTCTCTCAAAACTCACTTATTTCGACTGCAAGAACAAACTTAAAAGAATGAATAATGTTTCCTACCTTAAATATTCTCAGCATGTTTTTTAATATTTTCTAATTTCATGTTGTTTGTTTTTGTAATCATATCATTATGTTTTTTATATTATAGGTGTTGTCTAATGTTGTAAAGCGCTTAGAGCTTCTACAGATTAGGTGCTATACAAAGTCATCATTATTATTATTATTATTATTATTATTATTATTATTATTATTATTATTAGTATTAGTATCATTATTATTATTATTATTGCTATTACTATTATCATTATTATTATTATTATATAGTGGTTTGAATTGAATATAAATCATGTATCGTAGGAATTCATTCATTACTCTGACACGAAGTGTGATAATTAATTGATCTGTCTTAAATTATATGTATCATGCATGCTCAGACTTGATTTTATGTCAGTGAAACCCTAATTAGCAAGTAATCTAGTTAAGACGCGAAATCCATTAGTTCATTTGTGTGGTTGAGTTGCGGGTTCTTTTGATTGAAAGATCGGCGTTATCGACCGACATCGTTCAGCAAGCAATTTACAGCCTACAGTGGGATATATTAGTTTATCTAAGAGATCTTGCTATGTCATAGTTCAGCTGGAAATGCGACCTTGCAGATTAGTGAAAATACATATTAATTTTATGATAATAGTGCTGTGTGCGTATCAGGGTGCGAATGGACCATATTAGCTTAGTTGTGTTGGACTACGATATCTGACGTAAAACGTGTGGGAATATTATTCGGTCCCAGAAGGAAAAAACTTACAAATATTTAGGCTGCCTATTATCTGAAGGGACACAATAGATCCATACTTTGCACTGCACAGTGGAAATGAGAGCAGATTACTGCCAAGTTAAGGTTGCTGACCCGAAGAGGCTTGAGAAGAGAGAGTGGAAAGGAAAATGAATACGGTAACACTGGCATGTGACCAACAGGGATTTGGAAAGGACCAGAAACAACCAGGTTATGCTGATATGCCGACAATTTGAGTTCGATCATTCACTTGATTGTGGGATGAAACGTTTTTAATCGACATACAGAACGTCTAATTGAATTTCGCATAATTGTTAAACTCTATTTCTAATAGAACATATATCATTCAAATGTCGAGTTCAGTTTAACTTCGTAGACGTGCCATGGGATGTCGCATAGTTGTCGCTGTATCTGGAATCAAGCGAGTCTGATCCCTGTCGTAGATATTTCAATGTTGTTGAGAATTCCTTCGATTTCTTTTGATCAGAGGAATAAATTGCATTGTTGAACAACCACTGACAAATCAATCATTGATGACATATGCTGCGTTGTTGCACATGTCTTCTTTGCTCTTCTTGAAATCTTATAATATACATAGGTCTTTGTTGCCGTTAGGGTCTAGGTCGGGATTTAACTGTACATGTTTTGACACTGATGCTTTGCTTTCGCTTCTCCGTTTCTAATTTCCTTTGTTAGGTCAAAAAGTTGAGTTGTCTTGCTCTTGGAAATTTGCATCAGTGGAGATTCGTCCAGTTTTAGGGTTTGGATACGTGTACGTATTTACGTATGGGCTCAGGTTCGGGTACTTATTCAAGTTCGAGGTCGTATCGGGTTTTGGTTCCCATTGACGTGATTGTCACTTGGGATCTAGTTTGTAGGCAGTTTCTTATTTTTCTCTAGCTTTAAATAAATTAATTATTCTATTATAATATGCCCATATCTTGCCAGAGGCTTGGTCGAACACAGTATACCCCAATATGCCCAACTGGATCATATTTACTCCCTCGCTGCATTATTTGTTAATGCTGGCATTTTTCTCTACATACTGGCGTAACACGGAGATATGACAAGAACAACACATACTGGATTATCAGTTATCTACTGATGAATTTTTGATTCAATAATTGAGAGAACACGGGTTACTTTTGCGATCACAAATTCGGTTTTACTCCGGCGTCTTCATGGATTTCAGCAATCATCTCTGGCAGGCGTTTAATAGCTTAGGCTATCCTGGCAAACCGGCCGATCATTAGGCCGGCTGTTTCCTCAGATTTCGTCACATGTTCTGCAATTTTGCGAGTGGACTTATCAATAATCTCTATGAGGTAACATTTTGGGAGCGTGCATGCTCGTACGCGTAAGTAATGATTTCATCAGGGAACTGTTTTTGGTTTGGTTTCCAGCGGAGACTAACTTACTTAATTCAACCATACACTAACATAAGACGTTTCATTCACCGGATACAATTTCCCACGTGTTGTAATATCACGGGTGACATGTTACATTTAAGATCTTTTGAGATAACAAACCGGAAAACTCCTTTTGCTTTTTTAGTGTTTTGGAGCCGCCAGCCACTATCAAGTATGTTCATGTGTTTGCCTGCGCACTCGTCCTTGAATTTCTCCGCGCCATTCTTGATGGAGTTCGTGAACAATGGATGGTCCTTCAGAACCACACTTGTATCCAACACATTTACCAGCAACGTTGCATCCATATGCGCGCAGACGCCATTAGCTGTAATATACATTAACAATGCGTTAGTATCTGTGGACAGTATTTTGATTTTATCACACCACAGGGCTTGATATTGCTGTAAAATAATTAATGCTCAACATGTTTGGACAAGTCTCGTACTGACGTGCCATGTAAATGGGTGCTATCAACGTTAGCTTGACTCAAATGCCGGGTTCTCTGTCCGTCTACTGAGTTTGTCTTGCTCACTATTGCGCACAAGGTTCACACACATTCGCTTTTGCGTCTCCTCCATTGTAGTCCCAAGCAGGGCATTGTTCTTGATCTTGAAGAAGAAGTCTTTCTCGAGCTCGTTGGTTGCGTCTATACGTAGATCCGTATTCAGCAATGAGCCGAGTACGTTATAAGGTGATTTGGGTAGGCCGATTTCGCTATGGGCCAAGAATATTAATGAACCCACTCTGCCATGGGCCGAGTAGTCCCTGAATAATAGCCACAAGTAAGAATATTACTGCTGGCTGTAGTATTTGCATACAGAGGCATCTCACAGTAATGTCGCCTTCAGGTGCCTGCGGGTCACACTGGTTTTAGACTCACCGCGGGGCGCTCGATTACTGCACACTCGTGGGACGAGAGGACACAATCATTGGGCTACAGACGAATTTAACACAGATTAGTAATAAGAATCGAAAAGCCCCGTACTGATACTACTTAACGTGTAAGTTGATGTGCCCGTTATAAGAAGAAATTATATGCAATTCCACAGAAACAATCTTTATTATATTCGTTTGAATGTATGTTGTCTAGCGAATTTATTCTAACTTATTCAAATCTGCCATGAACGCCCCGCCCCTCCATGCAAGCCCGTGTCTTCGCCTACTCACTTGTCCTTGCGCATAACCGGTGTAAATCTTCATTTTGTTTGGCCTATTAAAAAATGTTTTGCTACATTGATCTGGTCTGCAAATCAACCTCATGTTGGCTTCCAGTCATCTGGCTCAGAAACATTTACGGCATTGTCCGACATGTGAGCTGTTCATATTTATATAGCTAGAAATCTTTGTTAAAGGCTTTGGGGTAATATCAAGACAAACGCTCTTTTTCAATTTAAAATAACGGCATTGAAATATATCTTACATACAGAAATGCTTAAAATAATGAGAATCTATAAACTCTTATTACTATAAATGTGTGTTGCATTTTGATGGCAGCTTACCGTATTTTCCCCTTCTTTCTTCTACTGGATTTTCTTACTTTTATATGCTCAGCAAAGATTGAAATAATATAATTATTTTAGTAACCAGGAGGACAAGTTGAGTTTACAATTTTTATGTCTTATATGGATTATTACGATTCCGCTTCACCACATACACACACAGACAGACGCACACACACAAGCACAGAAACACACACTACGGTAAAATGATAAAATGTCTGAATACATATATAACGTCGAACCCTCTTATCACGCTTCCCTGCTACACTGCAAATCTGGTTGTTTAGATGAGGCGGCGTCCTCTAAGAGGGCAGCATAGCAAACATGTGATATTGTAATGTAGATAAAGATGGATCATGATTAAAGATTGAGCCTGTCTTTACAAGGGTCTCACAAGAGAAGGACAACATAATAATTAATGCTTATGCTTTTCTTTCCAATAAACGCAAAGCGACGCAAAATCAAATAATTAGCAATAATTAACTATTTTTAAATGGCACGTCTTACTTCAAATACAATAAAATAGTTTGTTTTCTAATTTGTTATGGGCAGAGTTTGAATAGCATAATAAGCTCTCTCACTGAGCTACTCAGAAACAGTTGTAAGAGTCTGTAAAATACATAAACTGGATGTTATCACCAGTCAATGTTTTGGTGAATATAAGTCTTACGTTGTACCAGTTAAAGTACATGTGACTGTATCCCCTCAGCTTTGGACGCTCCGAATTTGTGCAACTTCTTTCGATGTTCACCTTTAACCATCTCTTTTATTCGCCGATGATATTGAAGGTTTTCTTTCTATTGTGTATAGATGACCTGATATTATACTGTTTTGCTATGACAATACACCTGATGACTAATACTTACAAGCAGTTATCAAAAGATATACAAAAATTTAGCCCTATTATCACCATTGTGCGCTTTTTATTCTAATCGTAATGATCTTACAATGATTTATTTTATCACCAGACAAATTCTGGTGTTTCGATTGGGCTCAATAAATGAATATATATTAGAACAGTGTGCATTTCCTCATGGTTAGGAGATGCTGTACTTGATTAGAGAATATGTCTGCTCCATAGGACATAATTGCTATTTCAAATGGCGTCATATCATGTATTAAGTTTAGTATCACCTAACTACTTTTCTTCAGTGTTGTCTGGTGGAGAATAGTGCACCCCCCTTCCATTCCCACATGCTGCACGAGCTAAAGTGCAGTACAAAATAGCCATTATTTATATAATATTTTTCTAGCGTGCAGTTACTGTATGTGTTTGTCACACACAATCACCGTGTAAAGATAATGATGTCGAATATTCAGCGTCGCAATATATTTGATATGTATACTGTGTTTAAATTATGTTTGTGATGTCTAATTTGAGACAGTTCCCATGCAAAAAAATAGAAATAGTAGGCCTAATTAGTATACGTCAACATGCCAATTTTCTTTTCTCGTAACTTTTTTCAGACGGACCGGACAATATAACCATCAGTCGTAAAGAAAGCGACTTTTACCTCAAGGAGCATGAAAGTTTCACAATAGATTGTTCCGCCAATTGCTACCCAGGTTGCATATTTTGGTGGGAGGGTCATGTCACTGTCGAAAGTAGAGAAACTAAACATCAGGTTCGAGTCACGAAAGGCTGGACAGTACACATGTTATGTTATGAACCCTCAAACAAACATTACCTTAAAATTTAACTCCATTACCCTGCACCTTCATGAAAAAGGTAAGTAGCTTTTCTTGGAATCTTTATCAAATTTGTTTCGGTTGTTACCCAAACATTCAAGTTATTATTACGAGGAATCTTTCCTTTACGATTCGAAGTCAGCAATTCAGCCATAGCAAGTATGAACTGCATAGTTTATAATAAGGATAAACATCGGATTTAGAAAGATAAATGCAATACCGTTGCATAACAAAAAATCTCCGTACACATATTGTCAGTCTAATCAATGGTTAATATTCCTGTTATCCTTACCTTTCCATGTACAGACGCTTCCATTACATAAGCCTATAATATTCTGCAAATTATATCATATACAAATGCACGTGTACAGTTTTAGCGAGTGTAAATGTTGTATAGTTTTGGGTGTATCGTAGTTTTTCAGACCAAGATAGGCTTTACACGGTGGCCACTATAACCGATGGCGGAA
Organism: Sinohyriopsis cumingii; assembly: GCA_028554795.2. Taxonomy (NCBI): domain Eukaryota; kingdom Metazoa; phylum Mollusca; class Bivalvia; order Unionida; family Unionidae; genus Sinohyriopsis; species Sinohyriopsis cumingii. The sequence goes on from JAPYKE020000099.1 coordinate 362,685, forward strand.
GAATGCGGTAAAACCCCGGTAAGAACCATCGACTCACGGGAAGCTACTGGCAGCTTTCTCGTATACCCATATTGGCCGTGTTTTAGAACCGATCCCACGCGGATAGAGGTGAGATGGTAGTGATCGGAAAAGCCGATAGCTCTAGATCACTCGGCCACTCATAGGCCCCGAGTAAAACAATAATACCGAGTACATACGAAATAGTTACGAATAATACTTTTATAATGCATCACACATTGTTCCGATAATGAAAAAAGGGTCGTCAAAAGATTTTTGTGATCGATAGACATCTGCCCTGATACTTTCCCATTTTTAAACTCGCTGAATGTAATGCCTTCTAATGGAGTTACCAGAAATCTTCACTATATGATATACTGCCCTTTATATGTAGTGATTATTAATTCATGTAATTGCAATCTGTTCAGTTTATGGACGTGTTCTTTATGTAAATAATCAGTATATGGATATTTTCTTTAGGAATTAATGACAGTGATCCTTATAGAAGGCGTTTAAATTTTGAAGCCTATGCAAACAACATATTTGTAGGCAGTCAAGTGTAGTTTTGAGACAATCAAGTTCTCTCATTAACCAAAAAAGCATTAGTTCCTCTACAGACTAGTTAATTCTGTGTGCATCGATAGCCACATTTTTGCTTCCTGATGTATAGAAGACTGTATTCATCTCACGATGATACAAAGGTATTCTTTTGTAGCAAGGAGTATTTTCGATAATTTCTTACATACGGTGATATATTCGTGACGTGTAACCAGCACTTGTACTGTATTTGCATAGTTAGGTATATTAAACTAGATCCGATCATCTTGTATGTGTTTGTGTGTGTTTGTGTGTGAGAGAGAGAGAGAGAGAGAGAGAGAGAGAGAGAGAGCACACGATTCTACTATTATTTCAAGTACGAGAGAGTGAGCTGCCTTTTCAGTCATGAATCAATAAATACATGGTTTGATAAAATAACAAACGCGATGCACAGGATGAGTAGCTGTTATCCTAAATTTCATTTAGTTCATAATGTCTTTGATCATTATGGATTAACGTCTCAAATGATGTGAAGGGCTTATGCTGAGACAAGTTAACCATATCGTTTTCTCCTTCAACCTAACCACAATACACATTTTAAAATAAGTGAAATAACACATACTTAATAAATTTAGTATAATTTAATAATTGGTCAAAGTTATCATGTTTTATGTTGAAAATTGGATCTTGTATGCATTTTGTCATAACACGAGTTAAGAAGAATTCCAACGTTTGCAAATGCGTAGATTTTGTGTACATGATTCTATATTTTAGCTAATATACATCTTGATAAACATAGTATTGTTACAATTATATGTTCTTCTTCTAAGTAACAAAAAACAAACCCACATGTTTAGTAAAATTCAATAAATAAAGTATTTCAAATGCAAATTGAAAATGTGCAAGGAACGTGCCCTATTGTGAATTAAATGCCAAATAATCTTAAACGCTTTATCATAGGTCGAAAATATAGAGTGTTCTGAATTGATTCTAATGGTGTTGCGAATGAATTCCAGTAGTCTTGAACGTCTCAACTCAAATTTTATTTGAACACATCAGTAAACACCTCTAAAGACTTAAGTTAAAGGAGGAATGAATAATCATGCTGACCTCAGCCTTATATAATTGCTCACTTGGCCTTATGTATCAGTTTAATATTCGAGAAAAAACCTCAAAATCATCATAATTGAAAACCATCCCAAAACTTTAAACAAGTTCCTGTTTAGAATCTTATAAGTTCAAAATCAAAACTAGGTTTTAAACACCAACCTAAATAAACATCTATGTATAACTTACTAACAAGACAACAATCAGGCACTTATTAAAACTATGTCCTCATTCATGGACTAAAGTCATGCACACAATTCAGTCTAAATATACATAAGAGTATTCAAGAGTAAATACAAAAATATGTGATCTGCAGGATGTATATCTACACAAAACATGAAATTCCAAACTATAATCAACAGCAAGATGTGGCAGTGAGACATCATCAGAAGATAAAGAGAATTTATTTAATTCGTCTCAGAGTACATCAATGCGGGTAAGATCCTGCAGCCCTGTGATAATTAAATTTCGGCCTTTATCCCTTCGAAGGCATGCTTTTCCCTGTAAACTTTCACATTACAATCAACCGTATGGTGGAGTCAGGTGATGACAAAGTACATGTACAGTTATTGCTCTGAAAATACGTGAGGGTAAATTTTTCACGCTTCCGCTTCATATCCTCTCGATCTATATTCCGGCATCAAAACTTAAAACATTTGAGCATATAGCCATAATTCAGTTAGTATTCAATGACCATTTTCGCATGATAATGAAACCGGAAGTTTTCATTGGCACTGCATGAAAAATTGCATTATAATGCGAGGCTTGTCGAAAGTTCTTATTTAAAGTTATTCGATGTGAAGATATTTTGTTACATTTGGACAAGCATTACAATATCGAAAAACTAGAAACAAAATGGATTCATCAAATGTTTTAATTACAGAAAACAAGCATATCGAGGAAGTCTTAAGAGGTAAGATTGTATATTCGCTCAACACGAACGAAAGTTATTATTATTATTATTATTATTATTATTATTATTATTATTATTATTATTATTATTAAACGTCAAACTTCAAAATACACTTACATTATTTATGATGGTAGGTTTCGTTTGAAATGTATCCATCTGCCAAAGTCTTTTCTCCAGGTAGTGTTTTTCTTCTCACTATTCTTTGCAAGCAAAGTAATTACCTATACGAAGTTATCTCATAAGCTTCGGTGCCAAATATTGAGAGTTTAAAGTAGCATATTTATTCACTTGGTAAAATAGCCATATGCATGTATCTACATGTATACCGTTCATTTTGAGCATAGTTAAGGAAAACATATATGTTAACTTGGATGCGCTCATAGCTGCATGACGTCGACATTTGTTGTAAATAGGTTTCCATGACCAGCTGCATGACGTCGGCATATTAAAGGGAATGCACAACGTTAAGAGTCTCGATGGCATATGAAGGTTTATTCTACTTCACCTTACATAAAAAGAGATGATTCGAATTTAGATACAGAGTGATCGTTTATCAGTCACAAGGTATTTATTGTGGTCTTTGAATGTTCAGCTGTACGTTAGATTCAAATGCAATACGATTGGTCTTCTTCAGTCCTACTTTGAGTTCTCTAAACAAGCGAATACTTTTTTTCGAAATATTAAGAATATCTGCATTGAAGCGTATTTCACTTATACATCATTTCATACCCATTTATAAACGATCGTGTATACATACATGCAGACGGACATATGTACTTTCATTTTGTCGTATACACAGATTGATGTGTAGAAAGATGAACTATGTGACATAAGTTTCATTTTCACTTGTATGCTTACAGTTAACTGGACATATTTGACTTTGTTCATTTTTGCATTCGATTTTCAAACAGCAACCGCTATATAGATTAGCGGTCGTGTTGCTGGTGGTCATAGGATGTATGCTGGTCATAAAGTGGCGTAAAATTGCTTCTAATAAAACAGGTATGGCTTTATATTTAACTTTATTTGCCCGTATTACTGATTCTGTTAACGTGTTTTCTTGTTTGAGTCGGCATATTATCAATGCTTTGCTAGACGCTATACAGCGAAAATTTAATTTTCATCTTCCATCTTCCAGTTAAGTATTTGGCCCATATCAGGTATAGTCACACTATGTACGTGTCTGAAGGAAGGCTCTAGGTACAAGTTCAAAACAGTTTTAAAGAACAAGCGGTGTCCACGCTAATATACTGGGCCTCCAGTTCCAATGTGTTCCTTAAAGGTTTCAATGGCTGGCCCTGTAATGGCTGTCGCTGGCAAGCAGCTTCCAGGTATGGAAGAAGGAACTCCTATATGCATCCACCGAAGAGTATTGGTACCCTCTGTATGTTGGAATGATCTCTGGTTGATGCGCCTATTGGATTAAGTACCCGGTTGAAGGTATTGCAACCAGATGGTTGACTATCCAGTAAATCATTGCGAATTTGTTATGTTCACGACGGGTTCACAAGTCTTCCCACTGGAGAACCTTCAGCATGGTTGCGACTGCACTGGTTTTTTCAGTAGTCATGTCACCGTGAAAAATCCTTGCTGCAAGCTTCTGGACTCTTACTAGTTTGGCTACATTGGTCTTGGTGTGTGGTTTCCATTCTTTGGAGGGGTAATTCCAGCTGTTGGAGTACAACCATTGAATCAAAAAGTCTTAATGTGTTTAGGGAAAGAAGAGAGGTTCTTTGCAGAAACGATGTCGGCTGATTGGCGTGTTTGGTGACCGAGTATAGGTCGGAGTTCCAAGATATTTTGCTATCGAAAGTGAAAAATTTATCTTGATATTAGATATTGAAGAAAGAAAATCCGTCTGCAAAAATATTTCATATATGGTATATAGTTAGCACCGATACAAGCAAGAACCCTAATTTGATTTTCAGTATACGTTATTGATCTTGACGGAGCAAAATTAAATATTATACCACGCCTTAATACGTGTATAGATCATTCGTGAGAAGCAGATGACGAAAGTCTAAGAGAATTGAACATTATTCATGTCATTATGGAATCCAGTCTGAATATAACATTAGTGCTGTAGGTTCTAACTTCATGAACATACACGGCTGTCAACCACAATGAAATCATATGAAAATGTAACATTACACTTTATCCTCTATACTCTGTAATGGGAACTTTACACAAGAATGTAACAATGAGGACTTATGAGAAGATAATATTCGTGTTTTGGACCATGAGTACGTATGGAAATATAAAATTTTAACTGACAATCGTTGTTTTAAGCAAACGTCCGTTGTCGGCACAGTGAAGGTATTCGGATGTACAATGACAGAAAGCACAACTATCGTTACAAAGAATTGTTACAGTTGTGAATTTTCCGCCACGTGTACGGCATGGCGGAGCGTTTTTGCTTTGCAACAGATGGAGAGTGAGAGGGATTAAAACATAAACAAATATCCAAAAAGTCAATGAATCGTTTTCTCTTCTTTGTTTTGTTTTCACAATCGATATTTCCATATGCCCCACTCTACTTAGACATTTAGTTATAACAACTCTACAAAGAGGATAAGTCATTTTATTTCGTTAAAAATTATCTTCCATTCATTTATACCCCTTTGTTATTTTTATTCTTTCCTATTTCGTCGACTTTAATTTTATAATAAAAGAAGTTATAGATGTAATAAAATATATTCTTTTCTTTAAATGGAAGTCTTGTTTACAAACAAATGAGTTATCATCTGCTTGCCAAACTGTTTGATTCTGCTACCCTCTACATCATCCCATCTTCAAAATTATTTTGCACAGCTATACGTACGTGTTATTGTCGACTTTGTTATATAGCTCCAAGTAAATCTGCTACATCAACCGTATTGAGAAATGGTTTGGTTTCTTAAAATACTTCGATAGGTATTGACCTTTGTTGACTTTGTTGACTTAGTTGCCATGTATTCATTGACCCGAATTGGTAAATGTTTTGTTGAGCAAAAGGTACAGACTGATGTTGATCTTGATTAAATTTATTTAATGACTCCCGCTATATCATACCGTAGTTTCTAATGATTGCAACAATCATAGGTACATATCGTTGTCGGCTTGCCTAAACTACAAGCGATGTATTTTATTTAATATTTGCTAATAATTTGGTCAAACCTATTTACCTTTGGAATATTTAAGCTTAAGAAATGATAGTTAGGATCACATAAAAATACTAAAAGTCATGCAGTATTTTTGTGTTAACAACGTCACATTATAAAAACGTTTAAAACGTACAATTTAAGATAAATACCTTCAGAAGAAGATGCCGATACCAGTTGTGAGTGCAGCTCAGAGACAGAGAGAGAGAGAGAGAGAGAGAGAGAGAGAGAGAATCATCAAACTTTGATGAATTTTATTTCATTAACGACGTTTATACGTCTATTGAATAGGAAAGTATAAGTGCAATGCTTGCAACATTAAAGGTCTACTAGTGTACTCACACAACTTTCGTTTATGTGATAAATTTAACCTTCTGGGTGTGATTTGTAAACGTATTATGCCACATACCTCATCATTAATGAAAATAATGACTTCAAAAGATCGTTTTTGCATCGATGGAGGCAGCACGCTGTTAGCGAATTTCGCGCTCGGCAATTGCCATAAGACAACGCGGAAGTGACGTGGTGTAGGGAACATTGCATTTCTACTTTCGTTGTTAGTTGCATTCAGTAGTAGGTACCTTGCGTTATCCAATCAGTGACATGCGAGACAGTCAAGATATCTGCGGTGACCATTTGAGAGACGACAATTTTGATACCGTCTCTATAATTAATTAGTCGCCTGGCATTACGAATATCAGATGTCTCCTGCCAAATACAGTACGCGGTGTGTTTCCTCGCCAGATAACTGAGTGCGTGAACACCAGATTACCAAAAACCAAGGGTTGCGGCCGGGTTAAGAACATATAGACCGAGAGACGCTTGTGCAGAAGTGAGAGCTTGCATGGTAAAATATTTATACATCTTTATCTTGCTATATTATTGGTTGCCAGCCCCGACCCCTTGCCACAAATATACCTAGTAAAAAAAAGAACAATCAATGGGAGAGGGCGATTTTAGTGGGAGGGTGTTTTCAAATTATAATGGCCTCACCCCTACCCATGTAAATGAATCCTGCTTTACCATGACCAGCGTGTGTGTGTATGTGTGTGTGTTTGTGTGTGTCCCTTGTATTTTGGTTTTGCCCACTCCCCCATTATTAGTTGCCTCTCCCCCAGAATAAAAATAATGTGCATGCCCATGCTTTTTTCATGCCTGTTTAATAATGATAATAATGATGACAAAACAAGATTTCTACTATGGCCCAAATGCTTTGAATAAGTGATATGTTGATTGCATTTAATTGTAAATATTAATTACCCCGTCTTGTTAAGGTACTGGGAGTAAATAACCTTCTTTGTCTGGATATACATCAATGTGTGAATGGATGATCATCTAGGTAATTGTCAAACCCATAACCCATTGATTGTGAGTGTGAATGGCAGTGTCCAGTCAACGTGGATAGTATATTATTACTATTCACAATATATACAGAACATAGAAACGGAGTATTTTAAAATACTGTTAAATGCTGTCGGTGTAAAGATTTTACGATCTATAATAATTGTTATATATATATATATATATATATATATATATATATATATATATATATATATATATATATATATATATATATATATATATATATATATATATATATATATATATATATATATATATATATATATATATATATATATATATATATATATATATAGATATATATATATTAGGTACGGAATGAGATATTTGGGTAAAGAGAAAGACAAAAGGAATTGCAAACTTTCATGTTCTGTCAGCATTCATACTTAACATTCATGCAAGAAAATGAGCTTCCGTTTTCAATGTTGCATATGCAAAAGTCCATTTGTAACATGTTTGCAAACCTATTTAAGCTATGTACAGTGGGCATCATATGTCAAGAAATTGCAGTAATGTTAAATTTGTACAACACATTTTGTGCTCTTTTTTCGGTGCAATGAACTGAACAGCAGTTATCACATGGAGAAATAGGAACTTTCTAGAGCCATACAAAAACTGTAGAACCACGGTGTGGAGGTGGACACTATTATTACAGACAAACATGTACAGGTACAGAGAGACATATCCAGGTACAGAAATGTTTAAAGTTATATTAAAGTTGGACAGTGAACTTAGCCCCCACCCAACATTAATATTTTTGTCCGCAACATAACACATGAGGAGAAACTAAATAAAACCAAGCAACTCAGACTCGACAGATTTTAATGAAAAAAATCCAACACTTTCTTGTTTGTAGCACATATTCAAAATATATATGCAGCAAAAATCATTATTCATTCATTCATTCATTTATTCATTCATTCAACTATCACTTATATACATGTTCGAATGAATACTATTTAAGTTTTGTTTCCAATTCCATTAATTCTCTTTGGTAAATTGTCAAAGTGAATATAGGGAGTGGATGACAATTTACAATTTCTTGAATTACTGGGGGAATACGTTTTTCCAGACTATATCGAAACGTTGATGGCAGCGCTGGAGGAAGTGGTCAGGAAGCCTGAATCAGTTGATAGATAATTACTGCCACCTCTATGTAGCCATGTTTTCTTTATGACTGAAAATAGAATATAGAACAAATTTGTAAACGTGAATAAAGTTGTTGTTTCATGTATTCCGGTTTTCTGTTCCTTATTTCATGTTTTCAGCGTCAAGACCTCAAGCATAAAATTAGATTTTACTACAGCTTGTGTTAGGAAGCTAAATGAATCAAAAGTTAACATAAACAGACATCAGTGTGTTTTTATTGTCAAAGTAAGGAATTTGTTCAAGAAATGAAATTCTTGAGGATTAAAGGTAAAGATATTGGTCATGAGTATTTCCAAGATAATGAACAAGCGATTTTAACAGGATCTATTATCAAAACTAAAGGTTTGGGTAAAACATTCCACACCCAAGTAAAGTGGTACATTTTGTCAATAAAGGATAGATTTTATGAAAAGGAATGTTAGCATAATTGTTTACATGTTAAGCACTTGTCCCAAAATTAACTCTGATAGTGTCACCATAACTATTGTAAGAAACTAACACTCGACCAAAACGATTTAAAGAAATACCGCCCAGTTTTATCCCAATTTGTATCTCATCTGAATTCAAACAGTCTTTTTAGCAATGTACAGTCTGCATATCGCCCTTGCCACAGTACTGAAACTACTCTTCTAAAAGTAGTCAGTGACATTGCATATGTTCATGACATGCTGGTGCAATGTGAGAGTACTGTCCAGAGTAACACCTAGATTTCGTACTGACTGTGTGAATTTAATGTTGGTGTTGCTGATATTTAGATTGAGGTAAAGGATGTAAATGAGAAAGTCTTTGTGTTGTGATCAGAATGGCCTCAGCTTTATCATCATTTATTTGCAGCCTGTTACATGTAATTCCTGATTTCACACCAGAAATGCACCTCTCAACACCTTGGTAGCATCAACTTCAGTTGGGTGGCTTGAGTTGTATATTTGGGTGTCGCCAACGTACAATTGGTGAGACACTAGATGATGATATATGATAGCGGCTGTGTGTATGGAATTAAGACAACAGGTCCAGAAACTGACCCCTGTGTAACACCACAACATAGATCAACTGGGCTGGAGTGTATCCCATTTGCAGACACAACTTGTGTCCTGTTGACCAAGTATGACTTCAACCAAATTAGGGCTGTATCATGAATGCCAAATACATGCTGGAGACGGTAAAGTAATATATCATGGTATTATGTGTCAAATGCTGCAGACAAATCAAGGAGAATGAGGACTGTAATCTCTCCGCTATCCAAAGCAGAGCAAAGGCTGAATATCTTGAGCTGAGATGCATCAGCCAAATTCGCAAATATCTTTCAGTTGATGCCACTAAAACACTTGTGTGTTCATTAGTACTTTCACGACTTGACTATTGTGACTCAATTGTGTCTGGTTCGTCTCAATATCTACTCCAGAAACTTCAAAACTTTCACAACACAGCTGCTTGGATCATCCTTAGAGTACCAGTATCAGAACACACCTCCTCGCTGTTCCGTACCCTACATTGCCTATGCATTCGATCCAGAATCAGACACAAACTGTGTTCTCTGTGCTACATTTCACTGACGGACTCCACTCCAACATACCTATCCGACCTCACCCATGTATACACACCAGCAAGATACTTACGCTCCTCTTCTGACAATCGTAATCATCATTCCCACTATGGAAACGAAGTCATATGGACAACGTTCTTTTGCATACAAGGTCACAGCGACGTGGAATGAATTGCCCACTGAACGTAGACACCAAGACACAGTGATCCCTTTCAAGGGCGCTCTTGAAACTCACCTATTTAGACTGCAAGAACAAACTTAAAGACCTAATAATGTTTCCTACCTTAAATATTTTCAGCATGTTTTTATGTTTCCTAATTTCATGGTGTTTGTTATGTGTACTCATATCAATATATATGTGTTATAGGTGTTGTATAATGTTGTGAAGTGCTTAAAACATCTAAAGATTAGGCGCTATACAAAGCCCTCGTTATAATAATGATGATACTACTACCACTACTACTGATAATAATAATAATAATAATAATAATAATAATAATAATAATAACCAAAAAGATAATATCAATTACCAATATGAATAGCACAATCGCTGCTCAGCCTCATTATGCAATATGTTCTCTTTAGCGCGGGTCTTTGTTATCGTGCACGTTCTCTTTTGGTATGTTCGCCATCTTCTTGGAGTTCACCTTCCTCACACGACGAAAATGATCACGACAAATCTACCATAATTTGCTAGAATCATCCCTAGATTCGGCCGTCATCTCCAAATACGCTAAACTAGAAATTAATAATGCATAATAAATAATTCTAGAATATTTATTAGTGGTATGTCAGTGTTTATGAAGGAAACCTCTTATCCTCAGTCTTGATTATTCACTAATAAATCATTAGGTTGAGCACACGAAAGCGTTGATTAATAACCATATATGTTGCTTTGTAATATATTTATTGATTTGCCCTCTCTCTCTCTCTCTCTCTCTCTCTCTCTCTCTCTCTCTCTCTAAGAATATCATTGATCTATACCACACACAAGAATTCATAAAAATTCACAATTTGCAACAATCTTGGTCTGTAACATTGTGCTTGTGTGTTTTCCCGCTATAGTACGTTCGTCTGCATTTTTCTCAACTAAAACGAATGTTTGTTTCTAGCAATGTTTGTCTATAATAATGTCTGCGTTCTTTCACATGACATTATTCTGCCTTTTATTTCAGGTTCCAATCGGTCACCATATTGGTTAAAATGCTCATGTTAAATTCACATAGACATCCTTTGAGACATCCGTAATGTTTAATAACTAGAAGATTCTAAAATTGCCCAAACGTAATGTTATTTTTGTCACAGAACACATTAGTGACATCGTTGCTTTTAAATTTTCAGCGATCAAAATTGGGGCACAAATGTTGATACTAAACTGCCCACAGGACTAAATAATGATATCCCTAACGCTCTGCTTGTAAAAGACTCTATAGAGACATCCGTAATGTCAACTCCTCAAAATTGAAATAGAGGCTCAAACACAAATAGTAAATTCCCATAGGACTCCATAATGACATCAGTAATATAGTATTAGTACAGCCATCGCATATATTACTTTCGCGCCCTTCCGTCTGGTACACAATTTGGTTGGTACAATGTGTTCCTCAGTTTTTGATGGATTGCCATCATCCTTTGTCAACTTCACAGTCTTCGTTCATTTAGTCAAAATCTTTGCTCGGTCATTTTTTATATGAGTGATTGCCCTATCTGTCTTTAAGCCTACTGAAACTCATAACACAGTTTAGTTAGCACCACTAGTCCTGTAGTTTTTGATGCTCTACCATGAAACAATGTAAATATTATCATTTAAAAATACGTATATCGACAAATCATTCTGCCCTCGCAAGTCTTGTTAGGTAATTGTTCTGATTGTTTTCGGATGAGATGGAACTATAGGATTATATTTCAGAGCAAAGTGGTCACTATTCCTCAAGTTCAGGTACAGTTTTATTAGCGCAAAGTGTTTATTAATCCTTTACTTTATTAACAGTTTTCATCACAGATTCCGTTTGAAAAATAACATTGACACGCCTATTCATGAGTTGGCATAAATTGCCACAAATGTAACCAAAGGTTTAAACATTTTGACACCCATGTAATAGATCTGGCATGTGTTTGTTAGATTTAATATTGATTACTTTCATTTCCGTAGATCCATTACAAATATATTCCCAACCACAGAATGAACCAAGTGTGAACATTTGAAGGCCCGTAAATGGCGATATGACACCTGTGATTTCCAGGATAGAGGCTAGACCCTTACATGTTTCTAACAAGCAGGAAATTACATGCAGACGACCGTACAGGCCGACGTATCCAATGCATAGAAAAAGATCTTCTAGTTTACATAATATTTTGGACTCGACAAAAGACATATTTTACCCAATAAGGAGTGGAACATCTTCGCAAGTATTGTACTCCACTTCAAATGTAAAGGGTAGGAGCCATATGAATGGCATACAAGACTATTACGCTTTTCTAACTGTGCAGAAGAGCAGTTGTATGCTGCGGTTGGGAAAGATGAGATAACTAAACCAGATAAAGATAACCCTGGCGCAAAACCTGAAAATCGCATCAACCTTCGACATGATAGTTCCGAGCAAGTTCCCCAAGAAAACCTGTACAATACTTCAGCTGAGGTAGCTTTTACCGAATCTCTCTCTCTCTCTCTCTCTCTCTCTCTCTCTCTCTCTCTCGTGAATAATAGAATTCATGTAGTCAAAATCTATTCTTCAGAGCCTTCTCTCCATTGGTTATAACTTGTGGTACAATAAAATGTCATCATATAATGTTTTTTGAGACGAGGCACAGTTTGATGCACATAAATGTTCACATTGCAAATTTCCTAAAACCGAAATAATATAGAGATACCTGGCCTGCGTTCACATATGCTAATCACTAAAACCACTTCTCAATGCATCAAATAAAACAACCCATTACAATTACTGGACTTTAGATTTTATTAGTTTCTTTGCTCAAAGTGTTGCCGTGTCCGTCTACGATGCCCCAGTTAACTATATCACGAACAAAATGTCAACTGAAGAACAGACAGGTGCCAGATACGGCGAATGCAATAATGACTACGCAAAAGATGTAACCTCTGATTTTGAAGAGCGAATAACACAAAAGAAGCAAGCAACAGACTATCAGTGATGGTTATCCAATAAATATTGTTCAATTATTGCATACAAGAAAGTCTAATCTGCGAAAGATGACAGTAACGGATATACCTCCCAATGTCACCATATATTATAAAATAGCAGGTGTGGCAACAGACAACAGGAAACAAGTTTCCCGACTTTAAGAAAGACACGAGGAAACATACAAACAACATCATACTAATCTTTAAAGAATTTCTTTACATATTTGATTAAATTAAACTACATATAAAACGACATATGAAGTGTGGGGTTTATATTAAGTTCACACTTGTAAAATGTGCCCAATATTTTACAAAACGTAATGTAATTTAATTATAACAATACGCGTGATAATTTAACTATATTGGACGCGTGGTATGAAAATATTGATTTAAGATGACAAAATTGTTAAACAATTGATTTCAGTCAGTACATAATTGTTTTCCACATAAGAATGGGTTTCATTTGTGATTGTATTCAGTACTGGTATCAGGTAGGAAATAATTGTTTCCACAAAAAATGGATTATATATTTCTATTTCATTCTATTTTTATTTCGGAAGTTTTATTGTCATTATTTTGTATTACTTTATTTTCATATCATACATTCGTCATGCTTCTTTCCATTTTACGCCATCATGTATAATACACCGTCCAGATGTGTGTTTATTTTAATATTTGTAATTGTGAAAGTTTTCGCTGGCTTCTCCATGGATTCTGTTGGATTTCTTGAAAATTATACATTTTGTCCATTCCTAACCAAACTCAAATATACAGGAAAATAAATCAAATAAACAAAACAAATACACAGGTCATCAATGCCTTATTAAGGTGTTAGTAGCAATTTGATAACTCCGCGCACACCCACCTTCCCTCAAAACACAATACAGCATTTCATTGTAATCAGGGTCTTGCATGTATCCTTAATCGCATGCACAAACTTTCGATTGGAAGAAGCGTCATTTGCATATTTAAACTGGCTCCTCTCTACATTAATGTCTTCCATGGATTGACCATAGCCTGGCCTCAGTTCAGACGGAAAAAAAAATGGGGAAATGTGCAAATTAACTAGATCATGATTGTTACAACCCACTAAATTCGTTTCAGGAGCCAACATGTAAATATTTTAGCTTCACATGGAATGAATCACCGTCAAATAAATGTCATTACCATGTAAACAAATTTGGTTCTCAAAATTGTAATGGCCTTTTCCTTGCATAATCTTCACCTTTGATGTTTTCATCCGTTATCTTGACTTTGAAAGCTACTTATTTCGTTTAGTATTAATGCAGTTAATTATACCGGGTAAATATTGTGTGCGAATGTTGCCATTTGTTGACTCACTATCCAATTTGACCTTTGTAATTCCTGATGGTGGATTTTGTCAAATTTAAATTGCTGTATACAACGATTCGAAAGTACAAGAATACCAAAACGGGATGAACATAATGCTGGCGTAATGTATGAACGTCAGAACAACCTTTGACACGAACATTTCGAGCAAGCGTCCCAAGAAAACCTATATATAATACTTTCGGTGAGGCAGCTTGTAACATACTCTCTCTCTCTCTCTCTCTGAATTGTATAATGAAACTAATTTAGTCATAGTCTACACGTTATATTCCCATACACGTACTCGTAATATGAAGGAAATTTCTCTCTATTAATTGCAATTTGCAGTGAAACAAACGTTTTTATTAATGTGCAGGAGAAGGTGCTAAAAATAGTGACTTTACCTCCAAAGTATCAATGAAACCACATCTTATACAACAGCAAAATTGTCAACTGCCATCTGGAAGAAATATCGTACAAAAGCGTTACCAGACTTTACAAAAGACAGTATGAAAACTACAACAACTAAACCTCATCTTTAAATGGTATCTTTACTTATTTGATTAAATTCTGACACATGAAACTGCTAATTAATATAATATTTATATGTATCATAAGAAGTGTGTGGTTTGTGTTACGTACACACTTGTACAATATCTTGCTTCAACATTATAGTGCATTAATGATATGAGAACTGTAACGAATATATGCTTCTTATACCACATGTGTATACAATATAATCATCTTGTACATTTCATTACTGAGAGTGAAGACGGCACGTGGATCTCTTGCACTTTACTGGTTCCACCCAATTGTACCCAAGGTTGCACGTGCTGCATGTCAATCCTTTCCTCTGATTGCCTCTATCCACCTACCCTCAATCCAGAGATCATACACATACAATACCACTTATATTTGCCGTAGATATCGATCAATGTAGATTACATTTTCTATTAAAACAAGTATATAATTTCATTATCTAAGCAACACATCTTTAATATGATGCATGTTTTTACTGTGTAATTAAACATAAGTTCATAAATTAATCGACTTACTTAAAGCGAACATGTTTTCTATAAATATGATGTCAATAGTATCTAAAAATGTTATTTAAAAGTTATTTCGATGTCAAATAGTATTCAGATCATAGATGTTAACTCACGATGTAAATTGTAAAATGCCATCACTTTTGCTAATATCTGACGAAAACAAAGTATAGAAAATTTAGATTTACTTGCATGGCTCAAAGAATGAAACATTGCTGTTAGTTTATCTCATTGATTGGGAATAATGCTTGATCAGATGTTTATAGTAACAGTAAATAGTGTCACGAGAATGTCAACCAGTGATGAAATAGAATACTAAAGATACATGAAACATTATCTCCAAAGCTATAAGAAATAAATTTCATGCAAAGAATAAAAACGGTATCTGAATAACAAAGCGAACTTTTTCCATGTAAAACAGAGGAGTGCAGTTCCAGAAGTTTTCTTTCTGTATTTCTTGAAAGTATAATAAATATTTGCCCCCATACGTACACACAACAATTGTCAATTATTTCTAAACAACTGTTCCGCTCTAACGTACCTGTCGCAGCATCCAAGTTTAAGTAACGCAGGAAATACACTTTTGCTGATGGCTTTGAACTACGATTTCTCTACATGCTAATTAATGAAAAGTTGATGACCTAAAGTTCTCAATATGCCTTTGGCATGAAAAGAGAGGTAGTTGCAAAAAGTACTCAGTAAGCACTTCCTATGACAAACAAGATAAGCTGAATTGCTAGAAATATATTTTGTTATAAATCAACTTCTTATATTGCATTTATCTTTCAATCATGTAACTAACTAACTGCCGTTGAACAGGACGTACAATGTGCTGCTATATCAAAGCAGAAATTTCGATCAGAAACATATTATATAAACTGCTAAAAACATATGTAAATGTTCATCATTTTATAATGGTCATACAGTCTTTTCGCTGCTCTACAATGATGCATGCATAGCGAGTGGCATTACAAATGTGCTTAAAAAGCGATAAAACGTCCTTGGTGTCATATCCTGTGTTAATCCATTAGATCATAAGTATATTGTTTAAAAAATATTGAAATATAATTGCAATATCACCCGCGAATATCTAATCATATTTGACATGTGGTGAGAAATTAGCGACTACAAAATGGTAGATATACTGAGGATAAAAGAGTAAGAAAAGTATATTAGTATTTATTTGTAACTTTTTCTTTACAATAATTCTAAACTATTTCGACATTATTTTCCAATTGATTTCGATGAACAAATAATTAGTTTCCACATAATAATGGATTTCACGTTTTATTTTACTCATTTTGTTCCGGTAAATAAGGAATTGTTTTCCACATAACAATGGATTACATATTTATATTCCATTCATAGTTGTTTTTCCTTTATGAAATAGTATTGTCATTACTTTCTATTGTTTTATGTTCATATCGTATATTAGTCAGACTTCATTCCAGTAGATGAAATGGATTATATCATAGACAAATACGAACCTAATGGATGTATATATTTATTCATGCCAGACAGTAATGTTTTAATATACGAGACAGTCTAGATTAAACCAGAGTAAAGGGCCATATTTAATCTCTACTTCAAGTTCATGTGCACAAGCAGTAGTGCTATTGTCAAGCGATTTTTTTCATCTTTACTTAATCAGTTCACAGTCAGCTACCAGAGAGTATATTGATCTTTACCTGACAAACGTATTAACACATAGTAAACAATGTAACATTATGATAATTCAAACTATCCTAAAGAGACTTTCTAGCAAGCATGAACGTCACGTATATAGCAAAGCCTCTTGCAATTTTAGCCGATAAATGGCAAGAAGACCAAACATTAAACTCTACTCTTACTGTTGCGTATAATTTACAATTCGTCCATCATAAAGAATGAATTTTGGAAAAGATGAAAAGTTATACAGTCCTTTCTCATTTAGCCAGTTCACGACCGCTCATCTGAGAGCAAACGTTAAATGGAAGTTATTTATCATTAGATAAATGAGTGAAATTTCATCATGTGGACTGACATTGGAAGAGTATATATATATATATATATATATATATATATATATATATATATATATATATATATATATATATATATATATATATATATATATATAGATAGATAGATAGATAGATAGATAGATAGATAGATAGATAGATAGATAGATAGTGCTACGTCGTTTTCAGATTCAAAAAGCTGCAACAAAAGTATCACGAAACAATATCTTCAAAAATAAAAAAGAATAAATAATGAGATTAAACAGAAGTTGTCATAAATACTTAACACTATCACGGTGTCAAAATGAAATACAATAAAGCACACACTGATCTGAACTGACACTCCAAATAGTAATGGAGTGTCAGTTCGTGTAAGTATTTCTGCAGATGGATTTGTTTAACAGGAACTAATTGTTCCTTGAACTTTCATTTAATTTAATGGATAAGATGTAAGTATTCTTCCACAAGCCTTTCCGGAACCATTGATCTACAACACGTTGTGAAATAGGATATGATAACATCAACTATCACTAAGTGAAACAGAATCTGTTAAAGCAAAGCTACGACTTAAAATTAAATCAATTATGAAAAACTAATTATCTTCATCAGTGTGTGCAACAAAAACAAAGAGATTTTTAAACTGTAAATCAGACAAAAGCAAATGCAAGAACAAACCAGCGATACATCGAATAAATTGAAGGAGTTCCTGGAGAAGCTATCAGGAAAGCATGCGAATTGAAAGGATAAACCTTCAACATATCATGTGTTGGTATTGACTGCTACTTGTTAGTGTAAAAGTCAACTGCGTAGCCATTGCAAGGCAGGAGAATAATATTACATCAAAATAGTGTCCCTGTAAACGAAATATGTTTTACTATCAAGCTTTAGCCAGTTTTAGATATAGCCATGATATACATACATATATATATATATATATATATATATATATATATATATATATATATATATATATATATATATATATATATATATATATATATATATATATATATATCGTTTTCCGTGACAAGCTGTTTACATGTGGACCTCAAGTGTCTTTTTGCGAATGCGAATTGGATGAATATTATTTACCACAAGTATTCTCAAGCCTAGAGGTGTCAGTAGTCGCTCACTATGGGATCTGTTTGACAGTGTTTCGAGAGTTCTCTTTAATGCAACTAAGATTTTTACTACGACAGGCTGTATAATATGTATTACTGCATTTACGTAAGGGATTCATTAGCCGTTGGCATTGCAGGTTTTTCTGCCGACTATGATTCCTTTGTCAACCTTGTTGAGTCTACTGAAACAGACATGATCGCATATCTGAAGAAAAGAAAACCGATAAAGGAAAGGCGGCTACATTTATGTTGATGAGAGCCAGCGAAGAGATATGAACAGCAAGTTTTTAGGTCAATAGCTAGTTGCAGTCTTGCAGTATAAAATGCTTAAGATCATCCACAATTACGTAGCACGCCAATCTGGCTATGGCTAAGCGATTTAGAACGCTGTCTCAAAGATAAGACAGCCTGTATCAGCAATTTGTCACAAGAATATGCATAATAAAGTAATCCTTAGTCTCAAAACGAATGATGGATGCATGCAAAACTGCAAAATATGCTTCGGTTCTGCCTTTTATATCTTGCTGAACTTTCTAGAAAAACCTGTAGTACTATGTTAGCGCCGCTTTTGATGGCACACTAAAATGAATAGTACCAATAAGCAACTGTACGTGCAGTATACAATGAATGCAAAAGCTTCAATATCTACCTTAAATAAGTTCCATACCCTCACTTTCCACCAATTCTTAATTTTTATGCTTTCGGTAAATCGATAACTGTTAACTGCGCGCATAAAGACATTCCTGGCATTGAACGGAAGATAGCAGAACAAAAAATAAGGAACACGTTGCTGGCTAAGATCTGATATGATATTACCATTCATTTGCAGTACTTTGACTAGGACATTCATGTGTTAAGTGGTCCTACGCAAACAAGCGATCAGTAAATGTGACACTAGAGTTACCTTTTTAATAAAGATAATTGTCACCAGTTAATGAAAGAAAGAACGATACACTTTACATACATATGACAACGAAACTGATGTTGAAATTATTACAGTTTCTATTGCGTTGTGTCAAACATGTGTACAACAGTCAGACAGTGTAGTGTATCGGAAAGAACTGCAAAGGCTTAGCACACTCCCACACATTCCAGCAATGCACGACCGAGTATGTAGAGGGACTAAGAGTTTGGATTTTCCTAACAACTCCAGAGAAGACATTGTGGACGAAAACCTCCAAGATCCTTACAGTATTATTGATTATGTAAGATTTGATCATACTTCTCTCTCTCTCTCTCTCTCTCTGCATATGATAATAAATTAAAATATTCTGCTCAGACTATAACCAAATATTTTCACAATGTGCAAATCTGTTGCCCTGAATTGACAACTAACATAAAAAGTGGAAGCCAAGAAAAGTTAACTAGAACCTCTTTAAAGTCATTTGTTGCTGTCATGGACTTGGGATGGTAAATAGTGTTAGCTACTATGAAGAAATGATGACAAAAATCTCCGAAGATGGACATGCGAACATTCCCGGAAACAAGAATGTTTCATTTCCGGAAAAGTCGACATACAAATGACCAAATGAATCCAGCAACTACAGATTAGGTAATATATAGTCATACGAAAGTGTTAACAGTAACCATAACTGATGCATTATGTAAACTGCAACTTCCTACTGAGTAAATTTAAGCGAAAATAATTTTTATTCTTTCTAGTTGATGTAGTAGTATCCAAGTATTATTTTCAAAGTCATGATCTGATATGAGGACTGATACCAGAGGAAAAATGTTTGTTCTTATGTCGGTGTATCACAAGTTTTGCTTCCAAAATATTTCCTCTGACTTCCTTCAAACGTATTACAAATTGACTCTTTCAACTGTGTGTAAGTAAACAGGTTCAGGTATAAATAACCTTAGATAATTATTAAATCAATGCTTTACACTACGTATGGTGATTTATTATCAATTAGCTATAACTACTCTATGATAGCAGCCAGAGCACAAAACAGAACCACAACCTCATTCGGCAAAATTTACTTGAATTGCACACCATGTACTCTTATTTCCTCCCCAGTAAAAGTCACTTGTTCACTAGTATGTTAGTTCTTAAGGTTTCTTCAAAATAATACATTCTTGAAATGCATTTGTTCGTGTTCTGCTTCTTCTTCAGGATGCATTGTCAGATGACGGTCTAAGGATAGACAATGTCACTGACGCAAATTCACACGAAACCAGAAGTAGTACCGAGCACATATTCAACCATTATCATCGTTCAATAGAAATGTGTCCTGTTAGACTGGCGATCTACACGTAACTAATGAAAACTATGCAACACCAATCAGTGGTCTTGCTGATGAAACAGACATGAATGGAACAGATGAAAACTACATAAACCCGGTAAAGTGAGATATCATCTGCGAATGGTTGAACATACAATAATTACATACAATAAACAGTGGATTAATCTTGAAATATATGTTCCCCGTTTGATGAGAGGTAGAGTGCATGTAATGGTATTTGTGAAATAAAATGTTGATCTCGAAGAATTGAACAAATTTAATGAGGAACAAATAAAAAATATTAATATGTTACAAACATTACCGACATCATTTAAGTATACTTCTAAATGTTTCGCTGATTTAAGAGAAACTGTAATGATCACATTTTCATTATTCTATTAATCATTTCATCACTCCCCGCATACTCTTGGGTTCGGTATGGCCAATGTATCTGCTATAAGTATTATAACATGTAATTAGCTGCGTTTATATCTCATTTTAATATGGAGTAACGGGAAGTTTATTTTGAGAATTTATATACATGAGCTGGCAATTATCTCCAGCATATTTCACTGCTTATGTTGTGTGACTGCATCAATTAATTTATAACATATGTATACATTCAAATCTCTTCATCCCACCTAATCTATCATATTCCAGCGTTTGAAACTTGGTCCACTTCCCTGAGGGTTTCTTAAGACCATTCCTGAAACAGTCTGAAAATTGATATAAGCATTCCATAGGAAGTATCGCAAGCTGTGTTACGAAGCTATCATAAGAATATGATAGCAAATATTTATCTTATTAACTATCTGAGGTAAACTCACACTGATTGAATTGTATACTGGAATGAAAAGATATAATACACTTATTTCAGAAAAGATATATTACATATGAATTCCTTCGGAAGGAATCATGCGAAAATATTCAAAATTGTTTTGTTTGGGTAATTCATTCTTACATTACAAATGCATGCCTACATTGTAGTGTGATTTGCCCCTACTATATTTCACCGTAATTATTGTTACAAAAGTAAATCAGACAGAAAACAAAGTCAGACATGTGCGACCCGTGAAAAAATACCACACATTGTCAATACGAGTTTTACTGCTAAGGGCGAAGTCAAAGCCAAGACTTCGATGTCTTCTATTATAATTTGGAGGAATTATATAGAAAACATGAAGCACATGAAGCTGAAATGTAGGAATTTTATTGAAAGTGAAATAGCACGGCGTTCGACAATGGCAATATTTTTCTTAAATAAATGCATGGCATATCAGCTGTCACCGCCAGACAGAGAGGGAGATGTGATCACGTTTGTACATATAAATTATTTTTCTCGATGATAATAAATGTGAATGATCATGAACAGTTTTTATTGGGAATAATTGTAGAAGGGTAACAGTATGTGGTATCCGAATGTTTTTTATTTTTTTTAAATCCTTCAAAAACGCACTGAGGGGGTCGATGACAGTATTTAAGAGTATCGTCTCTAAGAGATAATATAATTTTCATCTTTAACGCAAAAGCCGTAGTCGTCGTAATAAGTATCATTATAATCACCATCAAAATCTCCATCATCATTATCGTTACTACCGTCTCTTTTGTAATTTCACTATGGTCATATCAACAGTTCCATCATTTAGAAAATACTCTAAATCCTAAGCAATATATAAGATGGATGCAAGCCTTAGTTCACTTTTGAGTCACATATTTCCCTCTTGGAATGTTAGGAAAGATCTTTGGAATATTCTTACCAATGAAAATTGTTTTGAAACATTCTTAGAATAGAACCCGGTATTCTTATATTAGTTTGTGAAACTAGCATTCGTTAAATTTAATAGTAAGAGAATTAATTTTTGAACACTTAACACGATCAGACTTATTCTCTAAGAATTTGAATTCCGGACCGATGCAAATATTTAATGTACTAGGCCCTGGCCTGGGTATCAATAAATGTAAACGTTTCTAGCGTATTATGCATATCTGCAGAGATATGTGCGGTCCTGTAATGACTGAAATGAAAGTTAATATCATAATTTTCCCTGAAACAAAATTCAATCCCAAATTTAAATTTTCCTTATAAAAAACACCCATAACACCAAACCTCAGTTGAATATTGAAAATATGTTTACCTGCTCGAACGGTTTATTTACGGTTAACAGGTACAGTTATGCCTCAAAAGCACGCATGGTTAAAACAATGAAATTGATGCTGAGAATATATGTTCTGAGCCGCTTGGTAATGATCTGACATACTCTGAAATTTCCGTGTTTATAAAGAGATTAAAATATGCACGCTAAGGATGAACGTTATTTGTCTGTGACACAAAAATCGAGCAATTAACACAAGTCACTTTAGCTAAAGTACGAAGTATGAAACAGCAGACAAGATTCCATCCTTTCTTCATGCTAGGCTTTTGATCCGAGTATTGTGAATTATGCGGTGTATTTGAAACTTGTGGGGTAATTCCAATGGGCGTATACTAAAGACATAAAGGTTCAGTATCTAATTCCTCAGACTTTTCTTGTGACGAGAACAATATTTATATGTGGAGCAACTGAATTTATTCATGTTACAAGATATTATTTTTGGTTGGAACCTATGTTGTTCAACTAAGTCTTCATTAAATGTATGTATGTAAAATAAAATATAAAAAAATAACAGGTTTCTTATTTTGTGTAACTGTATATACAATATACGTTCTCTTAACTGCAACCTATCTTCCTCGCTGTCTTTCTCCCTCTCGGTCTCTATGACTCCCTCTCTCTCTCTCTCTCGTCATATTAGCGCTCAGAAAGGGAATTTGTATCACATATGCAGATACCTCAGTAAACCAAAGGCTTGTCAAAACCAGTGGGATTTTACTTCATAGATGTATGTATATATATATATATATATATATATATATATATATATATATATATATATATATATATATATATATATATATATATATATATATATATATATATATATATATATATACATATATATATATATACATATATATATATATATATATATATATATATATATATATATATATATATATATATATATATATATATATATATATATATATATATATATATATATATATATATATATATATATATATATATATATATAGATAGATAGATAGATATAGATATATATATATATATATATATATATGAGAAAATAAATCATGTACCTATCGATTTCATGCAGGTATATCTCGATGAAAGTTCGTTCAGGTTTCGTTTGCTAGGCCCGCTAGAATTCCAACTTTTCGATAAGCAAATGACTCCGAACCTTTAACCCCAACATAAATGTCCAAATAACGAAAATGGGGTGGCAAGGGTAGGAAACTCGGACCAGTCTCACGTTTGAGCCCCGCGTAACGGTTTCCCGACAAATATATACACGGAGAAATGGAGACTGGCTCCTTTCTCGCTTTCTTCCATCAGGGCTCAATTCGCCTTTGTTGGGATGGAACAGTTTCACTTGAATTTTTGGCATGTTGCAGGGATTCCACAGTAACATGTTTTGTGATTCAGATCGTTTGTAAAAGTCATATTTGTAGTTTCTCATGCAATGTTTCGTTTGGTATCTTTATATCTGAGTAGACTGCTAAAAG
Source organism: Sinohyriopsis cumingii (assembly GCA_028554795.2). Classification (NCBI taxonomy): domain Eukaryota; kingdom Metazoa; phylum Mollusca; class Bivalvia; order Unionida; family Unionidae; genus Sinohyriopsis; species Sinohyriopsis cumingii. The sequence continues at coordinate 386,921 of JAPYKE020000099.1, forward strand.
TTAGTTTGCTTCATTTCTACGTTTTCAATTCTGACATCACCGTGTTTGGTTGTTTACAAATTCAGTCGTTTTCATTTCATGCCTTGGTATCAGCATGATACTGCATTATTTAGTGCACACTTTGACTTAAAGTTTTGATTAACATTTTTGATATCTTTCTGCACATTTTAATGCTGCGGATTGTAATTTGTAAAGCCCTTCCTCACCCCTTCTATCTGTTTATTGCGTATATAATTATCTAATGTGAATTGATCACAGGCTAGTCATTAGAGCTAGGCGTTGAAAAGCAATGTGACATTCATTAATTAATGATCACATTATTTTGATTTGACATCATTTTTGTATTCTTTAGTTAACTAATTAGTACTCAATGAATACAGCAATAAACTTGATTGCGAAATAAGCGGCATTAATGACAATAAAAGACACAAAATATGCAAAGGTCATAAAGTATCGAAGAACAAATGAGTACCGATAATACAAATTTTCTTTACAGTCCCTCCGATAGATGTATATCGTAAGAATTGACAGGTCATTAAATTAAATTATTCTTACGGTTATGACTTTCAAAGTTAATAACAAATGTAAGCTTGAATGATACTTATCAAATCTGAAATGTGAATACTTATACACTACTTGAGTCTTAAGAATTCTGTCTTCTGTACACTTAATACAGTCGTAAGATTGATAGAACACTAATGTACAATGCAGAAATACTTCTGTCACATTCCTGAGCAAAACTAAAGTTTTGTATTTGAGTATTGCCGGTTGGAATACATCCCAATTGCAAAGATATATACATCGCTTCAGCATGACTCTTAATTTGACTTTGTCGTCATTAATAGTAATGTTACAAGCAAGGGTTCCCTCTACCGAGAAAATAAAATACTGCATGTGTCTGGCTTGAAGTACATTGTTTATCCCTATTACCGACGACCTCAAGACAACAAACATTGCCAACTGGAAACTTCTTGAACTCGCGGAGACTACTAGCAATTTGTATGTAATCATCAAATGAACACAAATAACTAAAATTAAACTTTACTTTTGCATGGCTACTGCTTGTTCACATTTGCTTGGTTTCTTCTTTTGCAGTAAACCTTTCATAAACGAACATTTTTTACTTCACATCATGACTCAAACACTAAATGCAGAGAACTGTGGCCACGATTCCATCTCCTGGTCAGTCAAAACACAGCTGTGAGTCTCATTTCACACCCAACCTAGATGTGCACTTCCACCACACTGCTTTTACAACCACAAAAAAGGAATCTCACATTAAAGGAATGGCTCCTTCCCAAGTATTCCATTATTAAAACATCATTCCCTATCTTTAATATTTCACTCCGGTAGGTCACCAGAAACATTTTATCCTGCTCTCACCACATATCAAGCTACTAAACACGTATATGTGAATGAATATCCAGTGAAGATCCTATGCAAAGTAATTAGGTTAGGGTCCGTTTGACGGAACTAATCCAAGCTATCACAAAGTCTCGTGAATACTTTACATTATGCCTTCTGTTCCTAGTAATTGGCAAATTATTTGAGTTGAGAAATAACACCAACACCGATTTTCCATAATCCAAAAAGCTAATCACTAAAAGTTTGCAAACCTGTAAACGGACACGTAAATACAAATGGTACATACCGTAGTGTTTTTTTTTTTTTGTTTTTTTTTACAATAATAAGAATATTACTTTGAAAATGACAATTACATCAATGATTCTTTTTAAATAGACGCTGGACTATTGAACGAGTGGTATTAGAGAAAATTTGCAATCTAAACATGAAATACAACAACGTAAAATATAAAAGGACACGGCGTTACAGTTCTATCAAATGTGTATGAAAACATATAAAGAAACGTGCAATACGCGTGAAATCCTTCAAACATATATGGTCAACGCGTCTTTTATAAACTTCATTCCCTCATAATGTCGAACCCTTTCTCAAATGGAGCACCTTCATTCGGTTTCTTCATGGAGTTCACATCAACTTACAACTTTTCACACAATGTTGGTCGACACACTCGATAACAATGTATTCCACTGTTTGAGGACACTGTTAATGTATGAAATATAATCCCACTATATCATGTGACGAAAAACAATAATCACGTCAAGAAACTAGAGATATTCCCCATCGTTGCTCTACACTGCAAAGCACATTAATACACATATCGTCTACTCCACTCTCAACTAGGCTACACTTTCTAGTAGACAGTTTTTAATACCGTCACACTAACTGATTTATGATTAATACTATTTTGACTTGGTTATTCTTTTCTTCTATTAATAGACGATTAGGTTGGTTTTAACCACACTATAGGCACACTGTTAGCCCAGGAAATGGGGGCTAAATGCCTTTCTGGCGTCACACCATGGCAGTGTATCCGGCTGGCCTGGGCTGCAGCAAAGGGATTGAGATTCTGGAACTCTACAACGGAGCTACTCGACAAGGCAGCATACATTTGGGAATATTATGGAAACACCACGCTACAAGGCCCGCAAGTTAATATTCTCAGATGGCGAACTGGCCTCAATTTGCCAATTTAAGGCAGTCTCAAAAATAAAAGTAGTCCCTAGTCTCGTAAAAGCAAATGATACAGAACGCTATCACATCACCGAATATGACGAAGTAATTTTCACCGAGTAAGAAAACTTGCAATCACAAACTATCGAGTTTATATCACAAATCTGCAGTCTAAACTATCTATAACATTTCGGAAAGTCAATACCGGGATAGCTTATATCCATGGCTGTGCATCATGTCCCCAGGGTACATCTATTTAAGGATAAATTGTTTGAATGGATAAAGAGAGTACAAATGCAAATAGTAATGGAGGGTATAAGTGGCGGTCTGAAACATTGGAACACCAAACTTAACAATCATTTTTAAACAATTTACATGACAAATTCCCGTTAGCTAAAGGGTATACAAATACTACTGTGTTGATCCGCAAACCAGCCTTCCACCTCTACGTCCATATTAATATGATCGGTGTTTTGACGGAAATATAAACCTGTTCATCTCAGTTATCTTGTCTCTTTTTGTGGTTGAGGTTGACGGGGGTGGGGGTAGAAGTATCTAGACAGATCTACTCTTTATTTCATCGAACAATAAACCTGTAACATCGTTTAATATTAATCCTGATATTTGTAGAAAAACCTAGCTCGATAGAAATCTTTGATTATCTTTAACAGCAAATTACGAACACTCGAGATGCCCCATCATGGCTCAGAGATTAGTCACGTGTCTAATTTTAAATCGCCTGATCTATAGACCCTTCCGTGTTCTCACGGATGAACGTTTGATTTAAATAATTATAAAAAGCAATCACTAAATTGAATTGCAATATAAGCGAAAATTCTATGCAGAAGAAAGTGTGCACTTCTCAATCTTGCATTGCCGTCGCAAAGGCATCATTTTGCTTTACAAATTAAAAGATCATTATTTCTGCCATTTTGTGAACAATTTCTATATTTATTTCGGAAAGTCATTCAGTTTTACATCATTTCTACTTATGGCGTTTCAACGAAGATGCATATAAGAAATGGTGATACTGATCGTTTTCATTGTTTGAAATGTTAACGGATAGATCCTTGAAATAAAACATTGTCAGATTGTTCTTTAAAAGTACTGCATATTCTTTCGCCGTCTTCTGTGATAGCTTCAAGATTCTGCTGACTGCTCCGGTGGCCTAAGCAGTTAGGGCGTCCGCCTGGGATGCGGAAGGCGACTGGTTCGAATCCAGGCTGACTCATCCCAAAGACTTATAATAATGGTACTAGCAGCTAAATCGTTTGGAGCTCAGCATTAACAGGTTATTGTTAAGACTGGTTGGCTTGTGGCAGGATAACGTGTCTGGGTGGGAAATGATGCTACATTTCTTCGGCATTATGACCCAGTGCTAGACATCACTACAAACTGCTACATCGCAGCCGTATGACTGGACAATTGTCAAAAATCCAAATCACACACACACACATACACACACGCAAGCACACACACGCACACACACACACGCGTACACAAGGTTCAGTTACCTTACTGGTTTTTTGGGGTCTGCGAAAAGTTTGCAAATAAATGCAATTCTCCATTATAAAATGAAAACGTAAAGACCTTTTGACGTACTTGTGATTTTGTCAAACTGTGATTTTTTTGCTTACTTAAATATCCACTACATAAGACAATGCTGTATATTTGCGAATTAATCATTAAATAACTACCAAATATATTATACTGAAACGTTGTTAAAAACGTGAACGAAAAGTCTTACAGCTGCATGAAATATACAGCGGAACTTTAAGGAAGCAAAACAAAACCCTATGTCTAGGCATTGATTTGTTTTCTTCAAAATCTGATGTAGTAACAATACTACATAGCCTTCCCCCAAACACATGTAGTACCAATACCCTATTTCTAGGCACTGATTTGTTTTCTTCAAAATCTGATGTAGTAACAATACTACATAGCCTTCCCCCAAACACATGTAGTAACAATACCCTATTTCTAGGGCACTGGTTTTGTGATTTCCAAGCCAGATGTAGCAACAATACTACATAGCTCTCCACCAAACACATGTAGTAACAATACCCTATTTCTAGGCACTGATTTGTTTTCTTCAAAATCTGATGTAGGCACAATACTACATAGCCTTCCACCAAACCCATGTAGTAACAATACCCTATTTCTAGGGCACTGGTTTTGTGATTTCCAAGCCAGATGTAGTAACAATACTACATAGCTACCCCCCAAACACATGTAGTAACAATACCCTATTTCTAGGGGACTGGTTTTGTGATTTCCAAACCTGATGTAGTAACAATACTACATTGCTCTATGATGACATAATATTACTTGCAAATGTAGCATTTATACATTGTTATATTTGAAATCCTTTTGTAAAAATGTTGTTCCTAGGAGACTGCATTGTTCTGAAGATGTCATCAACAAGCCTGGTTTAATAGTATGGCCAGTAATAATACAGTCTAGTTTAGATTGTTGAAGGTGCTATTTATAGAACTTAGAAGATATTCAGTATATTGAACTACTTGTACACAACATTTTAATCATCATGAAATATAGATATTTTCAACAGTAATGTAATGCACAATTTCTTTCTCATGTAATAGAATTAAAATGTCACTAGCATCTCATGCTGTTATTTCTGGTAGTTTTTCGATATAAGGCAGTTATTTGGGTAATTCTTTTTTTAGGAGGCTGTTAGTTTCATATAAATTCTGTTCTGCTCTTCCATCGATCTATTTTCAACATATAGCCCACGCATAGAGTCATTGTCTCCACTAATACAGAATTTTGCCCTATATCAGTTTTCTGAAGAAAAAAAAATAGTTTATTTGAAAACATTGCAGACACTAGCATGGAAATTTTGTTAATGCTATTTTGATCAACCATACACATAGCATACAATATGACCTTTAAAACAATATATGGTTATAGGGTGCTCTCAACAGCTTCCAGGAGCGTACCCAAGGGCATCACTGGAGAATGGGAAGACCCAAGTGTGTAGTTATGAAGCCTGTTATGTATGCCATCTTTCAGATCACCACCTGCATTTCTTAAGAACCTACATTATGTATGTATGTATCAGTATACAAATATATGGATGGACAGGCTTGATCGTAAATGTGTGTGTGTGATTTGGATTTTTAAAGTAGCTTTAACCATTTTTCAGTCATATCGCTACAATGCCCAGTGTGGCAGTTTATATAAATGTTGGGGCATGATGTCCCACCCAGTCACATAATCCTGACACCAGATCAAGCAGTCTTAACACTAACCTTTTAATGTCATGGCAGGATCATATATCTGCCTTTACAAAAGCAGAATAATACATTTATTATGTCAACTGAATATAAACTTCTAAAATATTTTGCAATATTTAGCAGTGAGAATATTTTCAAGATGGCCTTGATCGATTTAATATTAAATTATTTGATTTACCCAGTTTACATTCAGTATCTGTTAGACCAGAAGTTGAAAGATTGTGTCAAGTTCCTGACTACTTTGTAGTAATGATAAACATTAAACTGCATGCAATTGCAAAACAACACTTGATATTAAGGCCAATAGACTTCAGATTTCACATGGACAGTAATGTCCATACTCTCATCATTATATGTGAGAGTTAGAGTCATTGCAGTGATGATTTATGACATAATCTGCATATGAACTGTGGCAATTATACAACAAGTCAAGTTAATTAAATCATGGTCTAAACAAATTTCCTAACCTGTTTTAACTTCAGGTGATGAAAACTTTGATTCCACATGTCCAAAAATGTTGACCGACTAACTGCATGGATCATTTGTTTTTTCATGCAGATTCTGCTCGTATGTTGTTAATTTTTTAGATTTGTAAGGCAGCATCATATCACCATTAAATGTCATTATGTCAGCATGGTGGTATGCATAATCCTGAAGCCAAGATATTGCATGTTCTCTTCCTTGTCCTTTCCCACTCTCTTTTCTGTATCCAGCTGAAATTGTGCCACCCTTAGATTTCTTTATGTATTTGTAATATAAATGTTTGTCAATCCTATACAAACATCTGAAGCAAATCCACAAACACGCTTTCCATCAACCGCTCTGGTGGTCTAGTGGTTAGAGCATCTGCCTCGTATACGGGAGGTCGTGGGTTCGATCCCCGGTCGAGTCATACCAAATACTTACAAATATGGTACAGTACTAACTACTGCCTTGCTTGGCGATCAGCATAAAGATGTTAGTGTTGCGACTGGTCGGCCTGCATGCCAGGTTACTATGACTGGGTGGGGACATCATGCAACATGTCTGCGGCATGATGCCCCAGTGCTAAACATCACTATAAGCTGTCACTCTCCAGACATCGTAGCGATATGACTGAAAAAGTGTTAAAGCTATGTTAAAAATCCAAATCACACATACATACACACACACGTTTTCCACCATCAGTAAAATAAGAAACATTCCTTTTTTGTCCTTCCCATCAGCTATTTTGTCAAAAAAAGCACTCAACTCTGCTTTCAAAACAATTGTTCGGTATCAATATCTTGCTTGTTTGATATCAGTTTCTGTTATCATTTTTAGACAGTGATTCACACATTGTTTTGCTTTCTGTAAGCATGTTGTTACATTTTGCATAGCTTTTCCCAGCAGCTTGGAGTTACTGTAAGTTCTCTTATTCGATTTGCATGTATCATCAAAGATGTAATTGTATATGCTTAAATCATAGATTTATATGCTTAAATCGTAGGCTTTAAAGTTAAATTGTGTTATAAAATGTATAAGTTTAAATTTGTTTTTTGTTCTTTTATTTTACTTCATATTTTGGTACAAGAAAATAAACATCAGTAAAACACACTTTATAGCTATAATGATTCAACAATGGACATTTTATATTCAAAATACAAGAAAATTAGAATTGTTTCGGCTTTTTTAAATGACACTAAAACCCTGAGCATCACCACATGCCCTACCTTCCAGCTGCAAATAATGTCATAACTAATTAACAAACGTATTTCTTGATAAAATGCAATTCTGGATAAAGTGCATACATTTGTTGTTGGGTTTAATGCGATTTTTCAGCACATGAAAGGCTATACATGTCGGTCAGTATTAATGGTGAAGAAGAACCCGGAAAAACCCCGGTAAGAACCACCGACCCACAAGAAGCTACTGGCAAGCTTTCACACATACCCACATTAGCCGAATCCAAGACTCGAACCCACACAGACAGGGGTGAGATGGCAGTGATCCGTAACGGACAGCGCTTACGACCACTCGGCAACTTGCATACATTTGATGTCACATGACAACTAAGGATAACTAAGATCATGAACATCTTTTTATGATGACGTGAGCATTTAAGTGGATAAGTACATTCATTTGTGTCACTCTCCCCGTTTTGAGGCTTAAATTGCATGCTAGAACTGGAAGCTACATCAACAGACTAACATTTATTTCTGTATTGCTCTGATGTGCTTATATTAATGGCACAATAAGAACTGTAAAAATTATATACATACCTACATCTACAAAACGTATTGTTCCACACCACCTGGTTAAATAATAAATTATACTAAATTTTAATCAGAAGTAGGATATTGAAGAATCATATAAAATAATGTAACTGCTAACTGCTACATCTGAAGATAAAAAGGTAGATATTACAATTAATTACAAGCAGAATAGATAAAATCCTCAAATACATTGCATTTATTTTAAGGTTTATACATATTTTATGGTATAACATTTAAGATGCTATATACCTTGAAACCTTCAGTAAATGATGGGTTTTCCATCTCGATATCTATGAAGCAAGTTCTTGAATATGCTGGTTTTGTAGAATTTATTGATGATCCAAATCCATCAACATCAGCTTTCTTAGTCATGTTGTCATCTTGAAAAGTGTTGTGTTCCTCTGCAACTGATGTATCTCAAGCATCATGACTTTTTGACAGATCTTCTTGCAAAGAACTTCCCAATTTGTCAATAAGTGCTGTACCCAGAACTTCAATACTTTTGGATATAGCATTATCCTGCCTACTTCATCAAAGTCCAAGTCTGTTTCACTGACCATTTCAGTGTTATATGGCAATACATTCAAGGATTTACTTCAGGCAGCTTATAATACTAACCCATTTAATAAGCCATATGTTTACATTTACTGCTAGATATTAGCAGTTAAAATACAATGCATTGGGCATTGCATGAATCACATATAGCATAGCTAATGTGAGTAATTGGACTTTATCCAGTCCTTACCCTTCTGAATTGTTTTATAACTAGAGAGCCAATTGGTATCCCATTCATTACCCAACAGGTGCTGACATTTAGTGTGATACTCCCATCATCAGTTCTCAGACACTAGTTAATTGTACAAATATAGTCCAACATAACAGCCATGTGTCTTGCTATGTCAGGCAAAAGAACTGCACTGCCATTCTCTGTAACTGCTATCTCAACAGCTGTAAACTTTGATCTTTTCACACAAGGGATTTGTCTCTCCATTTGAAGTATTTATAAAATAACTTTACCAAACCTGAGCTTTCTCCATAATACAAGTGGGAGGGGGATATGCTTTCCTTTATTCTTGAAACACTCAATTTCCTTGCATGCACTCTGATTAGAAGTATATTTAAGATGGAATAATTTTTACAACAGATGTAGACAGAAATGGTGTTGCATTTCTGTCCTACAGAATATTGATTACATCATAAAGATTCATATGGACAAGAACTTTGAGTATGTATGTATGTATGCATGTATGTATGTATGTATGCATGGCACATCTGCCAGTAGCTTCTCGTGGGTCGATTAATTAATTAATTAAATAATTAATACTGGCCGCCATGTATAGCCTATTAAGTGCTGAAAAATGCACTAAACCCTACAACAACAAAAACAGCAACAATGGCACATCTGCACTATCATAGCCACCACACAGAGCCAGGTTAATTAGGTAGTAATATTTGTTAAGTTTAATTTGCTGATAATTGTAACTGATGAGATAATCCACTCTCAGATTTGAGCAAATTCATGTGGGTGATTTTAGGACTGATTGAATGTATATTTAAATTGTATTTGAAACAACTTCCAAGCTCAATATCAAGCCCTAAGTCAGGGTTGGTTCATCATGATAAAACTATTATACACATAGGTAGACCATCTCCAATCATATCCTAAACTTCAAAGCCTAGAGACAAGAAACGTTTGGAGGACATGTGCAATATTATTAATACATCAACTCATCATTATTTCCAGGATTGCATAATCCCTAAACTTTCATCAAAATACTCAAGATAGCTTGTAGATTTACTTTGTGTTTTTGTTTTGGAAAACAGTAACTTTTCCAAGTCTGGACATATATTTGTCCATTCAGAAAGTGCTCGTTCTTACATCTTAACGAATCTCTCTCTCTCTCTCTCTCATTAAGAATATATTTCAACTCTAGTGGTTTTTCACACACTTGTGCTGGAACTAAGGCCAGCAAAGCAACACATTTATTAAAAAATATATGATTTTGAAATAAATTTTAATTTTTTTCAAATAATCTTGCTAAAATATTTTTCTTATAAAATATATGTTGAAAAAGTAAATGTATAAAAAAAAAAACATCGAACAAATATTCTCATGAAGGCATTCACAGTCTCTAGGCTGAAATTTTGTTTTGTAATCAATTTCATTACTTCTTTTTAACTGCTGAATGTGGTAACCATCTCTGATATTCTTCAACAATAACACCATCTTCAATTTAACTGCTATGGTGGACATATTGGAATCCATATTGGCATCATTATTATTTAGGACAACAAGACATCATAAGAAGTCTTTTGGTGGAAATCCCATGTTGATATTACTTTCTATTTTGGAGGAGAACAATCTGGTGTATGCTCTTCATGTTAATCTTTAAATTATCCCAGCCATTTTTTCTAAACATATGGATAATAAGTTGGTTCACTATATGAATTTGATTTGTGGAAAGCATTATCATATTAATGTCTATAATTTTTTCTTTAAATCAGAAAATAGTTTATTCTCATCATACTAAAAATATTTACAACTCGCTCTCTCTCTCTCTACATTATTTGATTGGCCAGATATTTAATATAAAGGCCTCATTGGTTGTTAACACCTGCTGTGCATCCTACTGTGTTTTGCTAACATCATCAGCATGCTAAACAATGATGAGCTCACAGTTAGGAAATTCCTCAGTAAGGAGAGTGCATGGATCAGATGTTTACAGTGATAGCGTGTTTGAGCCCAAAAATCTTCTTTATATCCATAGAAAAAAACAGAGTTTTGTACGGAGACTTCATTTATAATGCTATGGAAAGTAGAAGAAAGCAGGTTTGGATTACTGAACTATAATTTGTACACTGGAAAGCCAATGTGCAGCTAGCAAAACTGCACCAGAAAAAGAAACCAAATAACTCTAAGAAACTATCCCTCACCCACCTGGGAAAAGCCATTTACAATGAGCTAGTAATAAGGACACAAGCACCTACCCCCCTCCCCCCAACATGCAGTGGCCCAAATTCGTTATTTAAACCCAACAAACCCAAACACATGTACTAAAGTTATATTAGCACCCCATGACTCCGTTCCAGCATTTGCTGGTAAAGAGTTGGAGGTGTCACACTGTTGTTCGTTTCTAAAGGTCATGGTTTGTAATTTATGTATTCCCCGTTCCCCCAATTTTGAATTTCATGTATGCATTTTTTTCCTTTATGTCAGGTTGTTCTTTGTTTCATATTGTCATATTTTTCGAGTTGTCCCTGCATGCTGGTTGTGAGATCTACTCCATTAAAACCCGGTACGTAGGTCAGTTTCCATAATCAGGTCAATACTTGCAAACACTAGTGCTTGTGAGTGTTTTCTTGCCTTGAACCTTACATGCATAAAGGGGCCCCGAGTGGCCGAGTGGTCTAAAGCGCTCTCTGTTACAAATCAGTGCCATCTCACCTCTGTTAGCATGGGTTCAAGTCTCAGATTCGGCAAATGTGGGTATGTGAGAAAGCTTGCCAGTAGTTTCTTGTGGGCTGGTGGTTCTTTCCGGGTTTTGTCTCGGGTTCTTCCTCCACCATTAATACTGGCCGCCATGTAAAGCCTATCGTGTGCTGAAAAATGACATGAAACACTACAACAACAACAACAACATGCATGAAACTTAGGATCGAACTCCTTTTTCCTTTGCAGAAGTCCAGGGTTAAAGTTTCCGCTCCCATCCCCATTTTGTTATCATTATTATTTTGAAATGAACTGCCATAGTCATTAAAGTCCGGTGTGGTGCTGTTTGTGTGTGTTGTGATGTAACTGTATGCTTAAGAAAAGATCATTAGAAACTAATTTAGACACATAGTGCCTCTAACACAGTGTGCAGGAGAAAGTGGTCCGAAATCCTGCCAGCTGATGACAGATGGAAGACAGCGGGCAGTGAAGCCAAAATTAAATTACCAAACAAAATTGATAAGTGCGCCCACATAAACATGCAACCTAATGATGAATGATAAACACAGAAGGATCTAACATTAGGACATTTACGAGCGAGTCATGCAAAATACCACAGGGGAGAATTAACAGAAAATAACCAAGAAATAGACCACTGATTACAAACTAATTCTTAAACATAGGGCGAAATAAGAACAAATGAAAATTTTGAAACCAGAATTTTCTTTACCTTGCCTACAATAAAACCATTGATACCCACGACAACAAAACAACATAGTATATCTCCCTGGAAAAGCCATCTCAGGATGTGCTGGCTGAGAGGACATCAGACCACCTTCAAGCAAACAATTGCATAAGAAAATCATCTTGTCTATGGAAAGCCTTCTAAGGTGGCTAGTAAAATTACACCAGAAACTCTTCTGATTAGCATATTTTCCATCACATCAGCGTGTTGGAAAATTTCAATGGTATATAATTTTAATCATTCTTAGTTGAACAAGTTTTTGCCATCACACTAAAGTGGATTTGGAATGGGCATACTGATATACGGATATAAGGAAAGAAATTTCCTGAAGGACACAAGCAAATTAAAAAGGCACAAGGAAGACTTTTAAGGGCTCGAACTATGTGATTAAAGAAGATATAATGAAGGCAACATATAACTTCATGGTAAAAGTAAAACATGAATCTTTGTAAACTGTCATTTTTGTAACGGAAGAATAATGGGAAAATGAATAATGATAAAAGCTCAAATTCTAGATGAGAGAAAACCTGTCAAAACTAAAGGACCACATTCCCAAGTAAAATCTTACAGCATAGTGCAATCTGACCAAGTATGTAAGTAAACTTATAAATTAGTATCATATAACTTTTTAAAATTTAATATATGGAAGTGTTCCATTCCAACAATATTTGTCTTATGTTTGATACTAAATTAAATTGTTTGTAAAATAGCTTTTTTACCTATTTAACCACTAGTTGTTAGAGCATCTGCCTCGAATGAGGGAGGTCACAGGTTTGAACCCTGGACAAGTCACACCAAACACTTCTAAAAATGGTACTGACAGCTGCCGTGCTAGGCACTCAGCATTAACAGGTTAGTGTTAGGACTGGTTGGCCTTAAGTGTCCGGATAATGTGACTGGGTGAGACATCATGCTTCATGTCTACTGTATGATGCCCCAGTGATATGCATCCCTATTAAATGCCACACTGCAGACATCATAGTGGTATTACTGATTTTTTTTAAAAAGCTATGTTAAATATCCAAATCACACACACTCACACATTTAGCCTTTCTTCTATCTTGACAAGGAAGATACCTATTGTTAACCATGCAAAACTGTAATGGATGTCCCCAAATTACTTATTTTTTGCAGTCATTATTTAGTTTAACTGGAGTTCTAGCTTGTTTACTTACAAGCAGAGTTAGAAAACCAGTCTCCTTTTGTTTCTACAAATCGTCTAAAGGCTTACTGTCAGACTGGAGAGCAATTAAAATCCACTTCTTTGATGCTGATCATGTATTACGAAAACTGGTCATGGGTGCAAGGGACAGTTTTTATGATAAAATTTAATGTTGCATAAACCTTCCAAATAAATTTTTTAAATTAAAAAATACATCAGTGAGGTCAAAGAGGGCCATAATTTTGGATAGGCATAATAAAGCAAAACATAAGAATATCACTCACTTGGCCTGATAAGTCAATGGAAATTCACAGAATAAAATGTTTTTGCACCTTATTCCAAAATTTTTACATGCATTTTTCATGTTCGAAGGTCTGCCATTTTTGAGAGCAATGTTTTGTGATGCTCACAGTGCAAACACCAGCCCTTTCCCTGGTTAATAATTCTGAAGAACATTGCCTACTTAATAGCTAGATGCAAGTCAAAATATTTTGTCATCCAAGCAGTTTTTCAGATATTCTACTTGCCTTGAACCAACATGTCTACTGCTATAACTGGCTAGCTCTGCTTCCTAGATGACTATGGGTATTTCATTGGCTACTTACTGTGCAGTGATTATATGAGGTGTACATGTCTCACATCAGTTTTTTTTATAAAAAAAAACCACAAATCTAAAAGACCTAATTAACAAATATATCCATATCTTTAATTATTAAACACTAATATTTTTAAAAAAAGTCACACCAAAGCCTTAAGTTAAGAAATTTGCGATGTACACTGCATCTTTAATACCTTGAGGGTGGGATTGGGGGGGGGGGGGGGTTGTGAAGGGTAACCATTGGTAAGCCAAAAGCAAGATTTTTCACTAATACTAAATGAACAGCAACGAAGCAGACTACACAGGTTGCATCATTTGGATTGCTGAGATATTTTAGATAAAAAGAAATTAAAAAAGCAAAGTTAAAATATAAGTGACAAGTCACAGCAATACTTTTATTGAATTACTGGGCATTGGTTTTACCATTATAAAAACATTTAGATAGTTCACTTAACAACATGGACAATTTGTGTTTTAGGTATCACCTGTGACTTTGTTTACTTCTTGTCTTTCCTCTTTTCTCAGTATCTTATTGACAGTATGAAACTTTGTTTTATATGTAACCAAATAATAACAAATAAAATGTTCACTATTGCAGTTTTGGAGAAGACTGTCTATGCAAATACAGAAATAAAGTACTCAGCAATGTCAAATATCATTAATTTTAAGAGAGGGACAATGGATGAGTTATTGAGAATTGCCTCCATGGGTTTGGGGAGCCCAGTCAAGAAAGGATGTTTTAAAAACCTGAAAAAGAATGCAATACTTAATATATCTATTGCAAGATTTGCGTATTATAAAACGATGGGAGACATATTAGATCATGTTTGGTTTATGAATGTATCTTCAATTCCTTTGCATCCAACTCAAGGGGAATACTTTTTTTCAAAGGTAATAATGCAGTAAATTGTTAAAGTGCTGTTTGTCTCATTATGAGATTAGTAATAATGGAAAATAATTATTTAAAATAGTAACAGAATGCAAATATTGTCAACTTTATAAAGCTTGTAATAACAAGCAAATGTTTAGTCTAGTGATAACATGCAAATGTGCATGACCATATAAGTATATGAGTGTATATTGTCTAAGTGTTTGTGTTGATATATGTTTGTATGCTAGATATATGTACATGTAGAAAATGCCTATAATAAACATATGCTCTTTTTGTCACTCTCACTCTATTCTGTTTTGCACTCTCTTTCCTTAAGAGACTGACACATTTGTCTCCCTCTTTCTTTTTCCTTCTGTACAGTAGCCAATATTAAGTTCTGTATTGGGCTTAGAATATAATGCTATATAGTAGTTTTAACCAATACTCCCTGTAAAGTAATGTGCCACAATGAATTATGATGTAGTCCGTCAGATGGTTCCCTGAACAACTGTAGTCTATGTTCAGGGAAATATAAAAACAAATGACCCTTTCTTTTATGGCAGTGGTGTTTTCCCAAATCGTTCTGTTAGAATTGTTGGCATAAGGTTGTATGACATTTGTGCAGTTCAACTTTCACAGATGCATACAACAGTTTTGAAATTTTGTAATGCAAGATTTTAGCTTGGATACTACATGTATTCGGATCCCTATCTTAGGACAATATTTACAATCCTGTTATTATTATTCATATCAATTATTTAATATATTTTAAAATTATATAATGTGATCGGCACATTGTAATGCCAAATGTTACCTACCATGTGTTTGGTTATTTGATCTGATGCACATAAACTTATTTTTACATAGGTCATTCTTTACCAGTAATGTTTCTTTTTATTGTCATAGTAATGTATTTTTTTATTAGGATCTTACTTTTGTTGACATTGATATAACCTAAGCCCAGTTCGCAAACATGTTGAAATTATTGTAATATTATGTACTTTAATGTACACCATCTATGATGTAACATAGATTTGATACAGAGAGAGAGAGCTTAGTTTGCAGGTTGGATACCGGCCTATGCCACCCTGGGTTAGCATGATATAGACAATAATGTCTGAGGCCAAAAAAGTATATTTAATATTGCACTATTATATATATATATATATATATATATATATATATATATATATATATATATATATATATATATATATATATATATATATATATATATATATATATATATAAATTTGGGATTTTAAAAAAATACTCCAGGGGGAAAAAGTGATAGGGGTCAGCAAGAAAAAACAGAGATGGTCAGCCAACCAGAAACACACATATTTACTTTTTCTTGCCTAATTTAGTGATTTTTGCTGAGATGTGGCTTAAGCATATTATTCTAAATGATGAAATACAAGAAGGAAAGGTTACACTTGAGTGTGATGCAAGCATTAAAAAAAACCATTTAGAATGACTTGGACATTTCTGACCTTGAATGTACAATGTTAGAACTAAATAATACAGGGAAGAAGGTAGTAGCTGCATGAATATGATGATCACCTAATTATAACATAGCTGCTTGGGAGGAACTTGAATTTAGTATAGAGATAGCCCAATCCACTAAACTTAATCATTTCATTTCAGTAGATTTTAACTGAAAAAGTCTCTCCTTCCTGAATAAAAAAAATCACTGTTTTGAAACTTAAACTCAGTTAATGTGTAAGGATATAGGAATGGTTCAAAATTTGGTTGGCTACATTTAATTCAAAGAAGACTGAATTAAATCTAATACAGTATCACAAAAGGTACTCAAACTATCCAAATATGTATACATGGCTGAAACAAACATGCAAGAAATTACTTAATGTATACATATGGGTGTTATCTTTGTTGGTGATTCCTCATTGTACACACATACTCAATATGTTCCTGATAAAACCTGCAAGGAAGTTTAAAACTTGAGAAAGTTTCAAATACAAGCCAGATTGATTCTCCTTGGAAAAATGTACACAATGGTTATATTTTATCAAGTTTTGGCTGAACTGTAGTCTCATTTTGTTGAACCTAGGACTAATAATGACTTAATGGACACAATGATTTTTGTGTTAACATACATATATACAGATCTAGTTAAAGCATAATAAAGATGGTATTCCTTAGTAGATATGAATGTAATAGTGCCACTGATGTTTTTGTTTCAGTTTTTGTTTTTGTTTTTATTGACCTTAAAGAATGCAACAAAGAGCATACATTATATGAATTCTGTAATTTTCATAAGTAAATGATAGCTATTTTAAGTAAATTTATGACCAGGTATGTGTATCTGCCAAAAGAGACAGTCTCATTGCACCAAGAGTGACAGTCACATTGCAGTAAAGATTGACAGTCATACCACAGTAAAGAGTGACACTCACACCAAGAGTGACAGTCACACTGCAGTAAAGAGTGACACATTTCACCAAAAGTGACAGTCACATTGCAGTAAAGATTGACAGTCACACTACAGTAAAGAGTGACAGTCACATTACAGCTTAGGAGTGACAGTTACATTGCACCAAGGGTGTATGTCACATTGCTGTAAAGAGTGACAGTCACACTGCACCAAGAGTGGGTCACACTGCAGTATAAAGTGATAGTCACATTGCACCAGAAGTGACAGTCACACTTATTAAAAAGTGATGGTGTGTGTGTCATTTGGATTTTTAATGTAGCTTTAACAATTTTCCAGTCATGCTGCTACGATGTCTGTTATTGTTATTGTTCTAGGGTTTAACGCCATTTTCAGCATAAGATAGGCTATACATGGCGGCCAGTATAACTGGTGGAGGAAGAAGCCTGGAAAACCCAGGGAAGAACCACCGACCCACGAGAAGCTACCGGCAGGCTTTCCCACGTACTCACGTTAGCCGAGCCTTGGACTCGAACCCACGCAGACAGAGGTGAGATGGCAGTGATCCGTAACGGAGAGCGCTTTAGACCACTCGGCCACTCGGGGCCCCCACTACGATGTCTGTAGTGTAGCAGTTTATAATGATGTCTAGCACTGGGGCATCATGTCACATTATCCTGACACCAGGCCAGCTAGTCCTATCACTAACCTCTTAATGCTGAGAGCCAAGTGCGGCAGCTGTTAGAACCATTTTTGTAAGTCTTTGGTTTGACTCTGCTGGGGATTGAACCCACGACCTCCTGCATCCACGACGGATGCTCTTGCCACTAGGCCATCGGAGCAGTGTGCAGTAAAGAGTGAGTCACATTGTACTAAGAGTAACAGTCAGCATGCAGCAAATTACTTAAGTGGAAGTCCATAATTCATTAGAAAACAATAAATGGTTAATTGCAATCTACAAAACATGTACAGACTGTGAAATGGTGCGAATTACAGCAAATTCAATCTCTAAAATCAAGTGAAACATATATGTTACTCCTGCTGACACAAATGTAATGTACTCTTGTGTTTGCATGAAGTTCAGACATGTATAATACCTTTAATTACTTCGCCATTTTATCCACCATTGCATTCAATAATCAATAACAATGATACCATGATTTTCAGAATCACTGCAAAGTTATAACACTTGTGCATGTCTAGTTTTAAAATGACTAGTAGACACACAAACCTTAAGATATTATATTACTACATACTACTGCAAATATATTATTAATATTATTAATATTACTCTGTATCATACCTAAGAATTAGTTTGCCATTTTATCCACCATTGCATGCAATAATAAATAACAATGATACCGTGATTTTCAGAATCACTGCAAAGTTTTAAAACTTGTGCCTGTCTAGTTTTAAAATGACTAGTAGACACACAAACCATAAGATATAATATTACCACTGCATACAGTATGAGTAAAGATAGTATTAATATTAATCTGTATTATATCTAAGAATAGCAGACAATGGGACATGTAATGCATTTGGCTTTTTCCATGGCAGATATATTAGTTAGACTGCTTCAGTTCATGTTTAAAGCTTGTTTTTGAAGAAATCCAGACTGTGAGTGAGACATTTTATGCAAATTTTCAATCTATATGTACAATTTGTACATCTAGCTAAATATGCTTAGTGTTATGAAGTAAGTTTGATGGGTAACTCACTGTTACCAATTTTTTATATGATTAGCAATAATATCTGAATGATCAGCAGTCATTCCAGTAATCAATGCAGTACTAATACATCTGACATAAAATAGCCATCACAAAACCCAAAACATTTAGAATTGAATGTTATTTGGTTCAAGATAGAGAGATTAGAGGAAATTGAGATTAGATTTCGTTTCAAACCTTTAAATGCATCAGAAAAAAACACTTTTTTAAAACATAGTTATAAGCTATCATGAGACTGACCTTCTTGGATATATTTTCATATAATTTTTACATCTGGATAGAGACGTGATCTATGATTTGTTTGCACAATTGACAAGACACAATCTTAAACCTATTTGCTAGGATAGTTTATGACATCAGCACTGTTTAGAGGAAAATATACTGTTTGCTACATGTAATTGCATTAAATAAACTGAACCAATCAAAATTACTATATTGTTACTATGCATAATCATTTATTGTAGCAAGATATTGTTGTCTGCAAGTGTGTTTGCTAGAAGCACATTGATGCAGAAAATGTCATACAGTTTGAAAAAATAATAGCTACAGCAGTAGAAATTTGAGTACAATGCTTATTTTGTTTATACTGGAGCATAAATCAATGAGAGAGAGAGAGAGGAATGGGTAAACAAAACTTGTGAGGGCTGAGTGTTTTTTGGCTTAAAACTTATTTTGGTATGACAATCATATTAGACTAGACATGGTTCTGATAGCTTTTAATTGAATGCCTGACATACTTGCTTGAAAATAATTCAATATGGTTCTGATAGCTTTTACTTGAATGCCTTTACTAAACAGCAAGTTCCAATCTGTTATTTATTGTACATTTTTACACAGGTGTAGGGGAGTCATGCACATGAAATTGTTGATTATGTTTAGATCTTTATTGTCATCTTCTCTAAACAAAGGCTGACTGGGAACTACAAGCAATGATACTTTGAAAACCATGCAACTAAGGCAGGTGCTCTGATAATTAACAGAGATTGATGTATCATTGGACAATCAGGACCAGCAAATATATTTAGTAACACAGATTAGAGATAACTGTGGTTGATACTTGTACTAACAGCTGAAATAATTTTCAGCCTAACACCGTGTGTGTCAAGGATATCTTCATTAACTAATTTCCATGGGTCAATGTTGAACAGAGTCAGTGTTTGAACCATGCTACCTCTAATGTTAACCCTCTCCTTTTGAAAAGAGCGTCACTCTGAATATAGAATGAAGATGATCAGTTTTCTATGCAGTTTATTAATTACAATGAATGGAATAAAGGTATGGTATATCACTCAGCTGACAACTTATGCTGGTGTGACAAATTATGTATGTGTGTGATGTGAATTTTTAACGTAGTTATAACAATATTTCAGTCATATTGCTATGATGTATGATGTCTGCAGTGTGGCAGTTTATAGTGATGTCTAGCATTGCAGCACCATGACGCAGACATGTAGAATGATGTCCCACCCAGTCCCATTATCCTGACACCAGGTCAACCAGTCCTAACACTAGCCTCTTAATGCTGAGTGCTAAGCGAGGCAGCTGTTAATACCAATTTTGTAAGTCTTTGGTATGACTTGGCCGGGTATCGAACCCATGACCTCCCGCATCCAAGGCAGATGCTCTAACCACTAGGCCACGAGAGCGGTCTTGAACAATGTAACCATTTGTAACTTTACATGAGTCAGAGAATAATCAATATAACTGCCATTGCAAATCTTTTAGAAAATTAATCTCTAGATGCAATTGGAAACAAGAATTATGAAGTAGAAAAATTCATATACAAGTTATCTTGACAATGAAATGATGTTCACAGTGATAAGACAGGGCATGGCATACAATAACTTGATTTTATATATCAAGGTAGGTACTATAATGAGTTGATAAAAACCCAGAGGTTAATTTTGTTTTCCTTGTTAATGTAAGTGTTTGTTCTTGGAGCCTGCTTCATTAGTTATTATATTGTTGACCGACAGAGCCGAATTTTTTGTGTTTTGCTTTTGTTGGTTTTGTCAGCACCATTATAACCAAATACTTTTCCCAAGGACACACCAAAGCGGTTAGCCCAATGCTGGCTTGAGCAGACTGTCAAAGCTTGAATGCTAGGATTGTGAGTCTGATTCCCAATGAAATGAGCCATCACAGGTTGTTTTACTAGGTGAAATTACACACACACAAACACACACATACATACACACACAAATACATACATATATACATCCATTCTTCCATCCATCCATCCATCCATCCATCCATACATACATACATCCATTATTCCATTCATCTATCCATCCATCCATACATACACACACACATATCCATCCATCCACACACACACACACACACACACACACACACACATGCACACATACATAGATACATATAGTCTTTCCCATGCACAGTTACAATATATTTACATAAATACATACATAGCCAATAATGATATAGACAGAATATGTGAATTTCTTGTACTTGGAATTGTTGTAAGACAGCATGTTCAAGTACAAAGTGTTACAAAGTGTGGAAAGTATAAATACAATGAAGTTATAATGTCCTGAACATGTAATTGGGTCAATTATATATATATATATATATATATATATATATATATATATATATATATATATATATATATATATATATATATATATATATATATATATATATATATAATATCTGTCTTCCCCAATTGATTTTGCTTAATTGTGCTAAAATGTTTTTATTTTCAAAATCTAATTCTGAAAACGCCCCATTCAGGTAACCATGCACAGCTACAGGGGAACAGCTGCAGAATCACATATCAACAGGTTTCTCTTTGTAGCAATTACAGTCAATTGGATTCCAACAAACTGACATTGATAATCTGAAATATGATAGCCTTCATGTCCTGCAGTCCAGTAATTGGGTTTCACATAAAAGGCAAACTGATATAATTTTGCCTGGTCATTTCTGAAACTACATCCTTAGTGATGTGACATAGGGGGCCCTTCTATGACACAAGTCTGAGAGGGATCACACCAATAAACAGCAGAGCCAAATGGCACAGAAAGATAAGTGGGGGATAAAAGACAATATTTATGTTTTGAAAGATGTATTGATGACAGAAAAGAAGATACTTCAAATATATGCAACAGCAGTCAGACAATATGCAAAGGTATGTTTTCAATGTCATGATATTTGACAATTGATTTAATATGTTCTTTTAATTTGATAGTTATATTTTCAGTTGACATTTTTAATCTTATATAATGTAATTTCCATAAACAAAATGACATCAAACTGGTTAATTCTAAACTAGTAAATTACTTTCTTTCAAAGATGGATGAATATTTTATGAGATTTTCCAAGTCATACTTTTTGTTTTCAATTTATACAGTAGATGTGATTAGCTATATCAGTTATGTATGTAAAATGTGTTGGCTTTAACTGAGTTGCAGATTGAGTTTAAGCTTAAGAATGGCCTTATAGATATCATTAAATATTCTTTCAAGGTATTTTATATACGAATTTGATGTATTGTGACTAGTACCACAATAATAACCCAAACAGACCTTTAGTCTAAAAGACAATAACGTCATTAGGCTGGGTAATAAGAGTTGGAAGATATTCTCCTTTTGGTCATTATGAAAGATACACAGTTGCAAGTCCGGTAATGTTAAATACTTCAACCATATATTTATTCATGAATATTGGACACTGGTAGGAAGAATACAAAAGACATAATTATATATATATTGGATAACTGATTATAAAAGTATTTCATAACTAGGTCCACAAACATAGACCACACTTTAAGTAGGATGTGAGTTACCAAGGGAACTCCAAAAATTGAGAAGAAAAAATCCCTTTGATATCAAGAAAATTGGGGGGGGGGGGAGCAGTGTTATAGAACTGTGCTGTTTATTGACCAATTCCTCATTTTGCAATCATGTCGATATTAATTTTTAATGACGTGCTTTTTCTAACGAAGTTGTTCCTTATTCTTTTTAAATAACATTTATTTTCAAAATGTCCAACATATGAAAGATCGTTCCAACTGGTTTCAACAACCTCTCACGTGTTACTAATTAATTAATTGGAATTAATAATATGCGGGTTTGCAAGTTATCAGGGCATGAGTTATTGAGGGAGCCGTGTACTTTGTTAGCTTAATTCCAAATGCACACTTATTATTAAGCTTATATTTTTGCAAATAAATGTTAGTGATTTTTCGGCATGATTCTGACTAACTTTATTAAATTCCATTGTACAATTCAATACAAATCAATAAGGCCCCATGATATGTATCTTTATGCCGATGTAAAGTTTACAGAGGTTTACTCATTCATGTAGTGGGTCTAAGAGCCTTCTGTCTTTAGGACATTTGTGACCGAAAATTCAACATTTAAATGTTTTAAAGTGTATGTTTCTCAAGATTATATCCTTAATTATTTCATCTTCACCGATTTTATGCAGTTGGTTTTTAGATTAGAAGTAACAAATTAACTTTTTTCTATCTTTGATTGCAGGAAGGAAAAGGATCAGAAAGCACAGACCAAGAGTTAGCTCTTGTTGAATACACCCACAAATTTTTGTATCTGGCCATTTTTTCAGATGAAAACACTTTATATTTTGTAAAGAACCAATAGCAAAAGTGCAAAAAGAGAAATTGGCATACAGCGAAATGTCAATGAAGCTTGATAAAAAAGGCAAACATATTATATATACGGTTTATCTAGCATGTAAATTGTTTGGACATGTCACCAAAGTATAATTTCAATGAAAAATATTAACAAGTGGCTAGAAACTAGAATAAAAAATTATTTAAAATAAGTCTAACAATCTTGTCACTGTGGCACAGAACTGCAAAATTGATATTAATCATATGACAAAAGTAAATTGCTGTACGATATATGTGATTTATTTTCCTTTTGAAACCGGTTTGATTCTTTCAAGACATCACTGTTTTGAGCAAAACTTACAAACTTTTTCAATCTTTAATGCTAAAATATTAAATTTAAGACAATCTCTATAGGAAGTATTTTGTACTATTTTGTGAGACAGTATACGCACACTTGTTACTGTTTGCTTCTTTACAGAGATATGATTGCGCTATTATAACCATTAGGGCTGTTCCATTTAAACATACATGGTACACAGGGAAGGCAGTTTTTAAAAGATGTATGCCATGGTACTTTGATTTCAACGCGTTCATATTAAAATTATAAGAAATTTCTAAATAGCATCTATGGGTGAGTACCCCTCTTTAAAAGTGCCTTCCCTTTGTCCGATGTATGTTTTAATGGAACAGCCCTTATTATCTGGAACAAATGTTCATTATTGAGTTTAAAGTGACACACTTGTCAGGTATATATCTGTGCATTGATCATAGAAAGAAGGCTTAGCATGATCTTCAGGATGACAAACTTGATGTAGGGATGACATCTTTCTTTGTATCCAGATATTATTCTACAATAAAATCTATAACTAGTCACATTTAACATTAGCACCTATTGGTATACGCAGATATCAAATGATATGTAAATGTATTCAAGAATCACCTTAAATTGAATTAGGTATATGGTATGTTTGGCAATATATTGATATTATCACATTCATATACACATTTACTGGGAGCACACACAATATCAAATATGTCTTCATTTGCATCATCACCTGAACATATTTTCCCAGTAGTCAAAACAAGCATTTTAAGCTGAAAAAGCTGCTGCTGTAATTGTTGTTTTGTTTATAAAACATACATTCTTATTGTATCTTTTCTGAAAGGTAAATCAATTGTATCTCAAAGTTGAATGAGAACTATGTCATTATTTTTGTCCATCTTGATTAATCTTATCAATAAAAGTGGACTTATTTTTGTGACCTCTTCATATGTGTATCATTTAACTACTGTGTTTGTGTTCTTTGAAAGCTAAAAGGAACATCACTGAAAGTTTCCACTGAATAGTTCAGTATAAATTTAACTTTTTAAGCTCTATCACTAGGTAATGAAAGTTTCAAAGTTGCTGCAATATTAACAGTATGCCTTTTTGACATGGACTCCCATTTTGATTAAACTGTGTCAGAAAATAATCGTTGTGCTTTGATCTGAGATAGAAATTTTCGTCTTGGGATTACAGATCTGCATCAAACACTCAGCACAACCTTGTGTACCACTTTAAATTCTGAGCCGAGGATGGAATTTTCATAATTTACACATAGGCATATGATGGATTCTATTATTACTACCATGGGCAGTTTCCACTTCGGAGGGTAGTACATTTGACAATCACTAGAGTAATATAATAATATAATAAGCATTTACAACTAATATTAAACACAAAGTTCAAGTCATATAGGAATAACAACACATCTTTTTTTATATTCTGGAGGCAGTGTGAGGCATAGATCTAGTAATTTTACATCAGATATTTTAAACAACCAAATGAATCGTATGTTGTTACCATGCAAATAGGGTAATGTTGCTATTTGTGCTTTGGAATTAACGATGTAGTATTTTTACTACACCAGGTTTTGTAAATCAAATAAGTTAGTGTTACACTGTTAAATGGAAATAGGGTAATACAACTAAATGTACAATGTACTATTATCTCTACATCAAGTTTGGGAAATAAAGACAGTCAGTTTTACAATGTGACCTAGAAATAAAGTAATCTTACTACACAAATTTGGTGATTGACAATGTAGCATGTTACTACCTAATATTTTGGAGATCACAGACTCTGGTTTACAATGTCACATGTAAATAGGGTAATATTACTAGATGGGTTTGGTGGAGAGCTATGTAGTATTGTTACTACATCAGGTTTGGAAATCACAAAATCAGTGCCCTAGAAATAGGGTATTGTTACTACATGTGTTTGGGGGTAGCTATGTAGTATTGTTACTACATCTGGCTTGGAAATCACAAAACCAGTGCCCTAGAAATAAGGTATTGTTACTAAATGGGTTTGAGGGAGAGCTATGTAGTATTGTTACTACATCTGGCTTGGAAATCACAAAATCAGTGCCCTAGAAATAGGGTATTGTTATTAGATGGGTTTGGGGGAAGGCTATGTAGTATTGTTCCTACATCAGATTTTGAAGAAAACAAATCAGTGCACTAGAAATAGGGTATTGTTACTACATGGGTTTGGTGGAGAGCTATGTAGTATTGTTGCTACATCTGGCTTGGAAATCATAAAACCAGTGCCCTAGAAATAGGGTATTGTTACTACATGTGTTTGGGGGAAGGCTATGTAGTATTGTTACTACATCAGATTTTGAAGAAAACAAATCAGTGTCTAGAAATAAGGTATTGTTAGCACATGTGTTTGGGGGAAGGCTATGTAGTATTGTTACTACATCAGATTATGAAGAAAAATCAATGCCTAGACATAGGGTATTGTTACTACATGGGTTTGGTGGAGAGCTATGTAGTATTGTTGCTACATCAGGTTTTAGAGATCACAAAATCAGTGGTGGGAAATAGGGTATTGTTAATGCATATGTCTGGGAATTAACCATGTAGTATTGTTACTAGTATGTTTACTAGTACAACATGATTCACTTAACAATTTCTTGTGCTTCTTCTTATTAAACTTGATATTGTATGTACAGGGTTTAAAATTCCTTTAAAAGGGACAAGCAAGCAATTCCTTTTTCATTCTGACAGCCATTTATTATTATTATTATTATTATTATTATTATTATTATTATTATTATTATTATTATTAAAAATAATTTAATACTGGTATTGTTTGAGTGATAACTATGTGCGTGAGGAATTGTGAGCAATAAATACAGCACTCATGAATAACATCTGTTATCAACTGTAGAGTAATAACATGTAGTTATATATAGTTATATATAGTTATGCGTATTATTTGTATTATTTGTTAGTTTTTATTCAATTGTATCTGTAGGTTATGTAAAATTGTATTGTGTAACTGACCTTGTCCAAAATGAAATTCACTGTCTACCTGAACATAATCATTGATTTTTTTTAAACAGTTAATACATAGATAATATTTTCTCTATGAGTGTGGGTTTGATGTTAGAATTATTACTAATTGACGTAACGATATTTATCTTGGTCCGAGTCAACGACATTGTTTTTGCCATGTTGTTTATTATAACTTTTTTTAACATAATCTTCTAGAATAGAAGTTTTCATTAGGTAGTATAAGGCTGTATAATCTCGTTTATCTAGAAATTAGTCATTCTTGATGTAAGATCTTGAGGCAGAATCACTCTTATTGGTGTGTTCAGCATTTAATTTGGGCCGGAATGTATTTATTCAAATTATGTAAGCACTGGAAATAGAAAATGCCTTTTTTTAATATTCTTGGAAAGAGACATTAAATAGCAACTATGATGTGTGTAATTTGGACTTTTAACGTAGCCTTAAAATATGTTCAGTCATATCCCTACGATATCTGCAATTTGGCAGTTTATAGTAATGCCTAGCTGTTTGACATTGTGCAGCAGACATGTAGCATGATAACCCTCACATTTACATTATCATTACACCAGGACGACTAGTTCTAACACTAATCCCTTAATGCTGATAGTACCATATGTATAAGTATATGTTATGACTCGGTCGAGTCCGAATCAGCGACCTCCCGCATCAGGGATTATAGTGAAATAAAACAAGGAAATATTGGATAATATTAATGTGATTTAACACATGTCCGTTGGCACTTAATTATAATTGAGGTCATTAGTATTTAGTACATTACATACTACCGACCATTACAGGCATATCAACACCTTCAGCGTTGGAAATTCTTTGGAATATCACTAACATTTATTCGCAACGTTATACGTTAAGACTTGTCTTAGTAATTCTAGGTTTATTTGGGACTTACATTTGCTTTTATTTTCTCGGAAAATAAATTAATTGTTGTTTCTCAATATTTCATATTACTTATCTTAAGAGCATAACGTAGTAATATAGATAAATTATAGTCTTCTTGGTGTTGTGTTTTTATTTTTCCAGAAGATGCAGTGTGTGCCATAACTGGATTCAATGCGACTTTAAAATGGGTACTAAATGTTTCAGAACACCTTGCAATGACCAGCACAATACGTATTTTCAATGAAACTGGAATCGCTATAGCCGAGATGAAAGATAGATTATGTGAAAAGAAAATTTCTCAATCTACTGCAAAAAAATGGAATTTTCAAAAGAAATGGTTTTTCAAAATGGTTTTCATTAACGTAAAACCTCTAAATGTTGGGAGATACACATGTCAGATATCAGGGGACAACACCAGAAACATCACCATCATGATTAAAGAGATTATAGTTATATGTATTTTGTTACAAATATATTTATCATACCATATTTATCATATCCTTGCCTGGTCGAGGCTGATTATATAGTTATTATCGTTTTCGTACCTTGGTTTGTCCATCCACCCGGAACAGATGATCCTAGGCAGCTAGTGCTGCAGTGATTGAAGGATTGAAACGGAACTTGGTAAACGGTATGGTAATCACCAGAAGATCCATATACATTAAAATTGTTCGCTCACTTATTTAAGAGTCATTGCTCTCTTTGACTTACAGCTGACTGCAGCATGTTACGGAATCTTCTGAACCCAACTAGTCTCAAATATTTCAGTCGATTGCTATTAAAAGTTAGGAAATGTTATGAACACCATCTGACGTGATCTATGACAGAAAAATAACAAAGGCCTAACGAAGGCTTCAGATAATAATTGCATGATAATAACAGCTCACGTATAACCATTACTTTACATTCACTGTTTATTTAATGAGATTAATTCATAAAAACGAATACAAACGAATAATTTTTCTAATTTTTGAAAATATAATTTAGAAGTATCCTTGATATATATATATATATATATATATATATATATATATATATATATATATATATATATATATATATATATATATATATATATATATATATATATATATATATATATATATATATGTATATATATATATATATATATATATATTTGCTGGCTATATGATTGCAGCTGAATAAAGTACACATGACTACTTTCCATCCAAAACATAAACGACAAAATTGGCAGTTAATTAGGTTATTGAACAAGATATTTAAACATAAGTATATTTTCCTTATTTGCCGGCTGGTACATGTACAGATAAGTTTGCACTTTCACCCGATTATAAAATTGTTAGTTTTATTTTCTTCCAGAAACAAGTGCTTTATAAATGTGAATTTTGTATGAAAATGTTTTCACCTTTACATACGGGTTTTAAGGGTAATCTTACTTGGAGAAATTATTTTTTCTCGTATGCCGAGCCACACCGATATGGATAAATACATAAATATTGGAAACATTTTGATATAACATCTCAGAGAAAATGTTATAAAATGTTATCCAGTTTGAATCCTCGTTGTAAACAGTCTATTATTATTATTACCGCTCGTGAAAAAACTATGCGGTACTTTGACAATGTTAACGATTTGCTCGAAAGCATTTGTTTTTCGCAAATGAATTTGATTACATTTGTTGTAGTCTTATTTTTGTCTCCAAATTTTAACAACAATACTAAAACAATTAAAAGTATAGGAGGGTGAAACATTGATAACCCTTTCCACAGTTTTATTTCCTCACGGAACATTTACACTTCATTCTAAAACAATAAAGCACCAATTATGTTTACGAAATATCATTCCTTATATATGAAAAACAACTTTTCAGCTTATTTTGAAACAAAATCTTTTATATGAATTAGTCAATTGGAAAGAGTTATGAGACAAAAATATTTTTTAATGCTGTTGCATTACTAGTTTTAATAAATGCGGTTGATTTTATCAAAGAGTTTGGGGATCCTCTTATAGATATTAATTAAAATCTATGTTATCCCTTTGAAGTAAGATGATAAAGTTAACTAAAAAGCAGGTGAATGATTTCAAGACATCAGCAAATTGCCACATTTGTGAAAAGCCACTTGGTGATGACAGAGTAAGAGATCATTGTCACATCGAAGGGCGATATCGTGCTGCTACTGGTGATAAGTATAATCTACATTTCAAGTAGCCTAGATTCATTCCAGTTGTGTTTCATAATCTGAGAGGTTACGATAGTCATATGATTTTTAAAGCATTAGGTGATCACAAAGTAATAAAATTAACGGGTAAAGGCACGATAACCACGATACCAAACACTTTTGAAAAAATATATGTAATTTAGTATTGGAATAACTAATATTTATTAATTCATTTCGATCTATGGCTCGCTCACCCAAAAGCTTGGTCAAGTCTGTGATGTTTTCAAACATATGATCTTAAACAAAAAAGGAAATTACCCATATGAATATGTTGATAGCTGGTCACGATTCAATGAAACTTGCGTTACCGTCAAAGGCAAGTTTTTGCTCAAGGTTAACACATAAAGTTATCACAGATGATGAATATGAGTTTGCTAAGATGATCTGGAATAGGTTTCAGATACAAAAGTATTGGTGAATATCACAACTTGCTGTTTTACTGTTGGCTGATGTATTCGAAAATTTTAGAGTTGTATGTCTAAGATGTTATCAGCTTGATCCTGCATTGTATTTTTCATCACTAGGACTCAGCTGGGATGCGTGTCTCAACATGAGTAAAATAAAATTTG
This sequence comes from Sinohyriopsis cumingii, assembly GCA_028554795.2. Taxonomy (NCBI): domain Eukaryota; kingdom Metazoa; phylum Mollusca; class Bivalvia; order Unionida; family Unionidae; genus Sinohyriopsis; species Sinohyriopsis cumingii. The sequence continues at coordinate 417,487 of JAPYKE020000099.1, forward strand.
ATTTGTTCACTGACCCTGACATGTTCATGTTCATCGAGCGTGTTATACGTGGTGGCATCAGTGTTATCACAAAGAAAATGGCAAAAACAAGCAACAAGTACATGACTCATTATGACCATCACTAACCGTCAAAGTGAATAACAAATCTAGATGCAAACAAACTGTATCGTTTTGGAATGAGTCAAATGTTGCCCAATGATGATTTTAGCTGTTTTAAATGTAAGCTACTTTGTTTTAGGTGTTAGCTACGTTGTTGAAGTTGACCTTGATTATCCTGAAAAGCGTCATGATATTCACAACGATTAACCAATTTTTGCTGAAACATGGTTGATCACTGATGACATGTTGATGACATGTTTAGTTAATAACAAAGCGATGAAAGTTAGATTGGGACTTGGAGCAGGTAAGATGACGAAGCTGATTCTAAATCTGAAGAACAAAAACAAATATGTGATACATCACGGTGCATTGAGACAAGCTGTTCGTCATGGTTTGATTGTGAGAAAAGTGTACAGAGCAATCAAATTCAGACAGAAAAGATAGATGGAACCGTATAACAATTTCAATACAGAACAACGTACGCAACTTCTGAGAAAGATTTCCGCAAGCTGATGCATAATTCTGCTTTTGGTTAAACAATGGCAAACATCAGAAAACGAGTCAATATGAAGATAATAAACAACGTTTAAACAAAGAAATAAATTGGCGTCGAGTGATTCGTTCGTGAGTATGAAAATATGTGGTGAGAAACTTGTAGTAATAAAACATAAAAAAACCAAATTTAATTCTTGGCAATCCAATCTATGTTGGTGCTGCTGTTCTTGATTTATCAAATATGTGTTGTACAATTTTAATTCTAACACGATGAAAAAGAAACACGGTAACAGAGCACAATTGCTGGTCACTGTAAGAGATAGTTTAGTGTATCGGGTTAAAACAAATGAGCTGTATTACGACATGCGAAAGGGCAAGGAGCTGTTTGATCTATCAGATTACCTTGCTGAATCCTAGTAGTAGGATAATATAAATAATAAAGTGGCTGGCAAGTTCAAAGATGAAACAAATTATAATGGATTAAGATCTATGATGTGTTGCTTGTTGTTGAATAATAAGGGCCAAAAGGAAACTGGTAAATGAATAAAAATGTATGTTCTCAAAACAGTGTTACGTATGATGATTAAGAGAGTGCTCTGATCACAGGTGATGTTGAAAAGTTAACAATGACAACCATCGGATCAGATCATCATAAAATAAAAACTAGAGTGCTAAACGAAACATTATTATCATCATTTGATGACAAAATATATTGTTCTGATGGTATTCAGCTTATGTTCATTACAAAACGAAAAGTTAAAAATTGTATCAAGCAGTGAAGATAAATGGCTGACACTAAAAAATATAAACATAAATGTACAACACAAGATAAAAAGGTTATTAAATTAAGAAACGAGGTTTTGTTCTCAAACGCTAAATTAACTATGTTGGAGAAAGATATCACCTATTTTCTGGACAAAGTGGAAAAAATGATGATGTTGTGAGAGAACATGATGACGAAATAAGGAAATTAAGTGAACGTGTAAACAAAATAAGATGTTGAGATTAAAAACAACAACAACAAAAGATTCCGACATATTCGGTCAAGACAAAAGTGCCATAGTTGTAATATAGAAGGTGAGTTTAGTCCTTACTAAGCAAACACATTTTGTAATCAAAATTAATTTTCAATTTTAGACGGGTGAACTCTGTGAACAAATTTAGTTCTAGTGTAGTTACTGAAAAAGTATAAAAATATTTTTATTTTATTTTTTATTTTGATAAGTTTAAAAAATGGACATGTTTTTTTTTTCTCGCGAATATACTTGAATCACAGAATGAACCTTACAGGATTGAAACTTTCTTAGAATATACTTAGTCTGAGAGGGTGACCGAACCCTCTTTTTGTATTGATACTCATTGCCCTAAAATGTTATTGTTAAATCTCAGAACTTCTTTTTATTGATGTGCTAATGCAGCCGTTAATCGTAATCGCACAAAATGGAGAATAAAACAAATACCAAACCTTTTCTTCTTAATGCGTGTATATAATAAAAATTCTGCGTGTTTTAGTAGACATAAGGAAATAGTGTAGTTTTAAATTTGAAACAGTTTGTGTCTTACTCACTATTGACGTTACACTGTTTCCTTTTTACTTGGCAAATATTTCCTGATGTCTATTAACACAACTTTAGACATCATTTCTATGGTGATTGTGCTATTGTGATGACGCATATCCCCCTCCGAACTGAATGTGTTTTCGAAAGTGTTGAGGATGTAACCTTGGTTCATTTAGTGGAAACGTGCTTAACAGAAACAATGTGAGTCTGGACTATCTAGCTGGTGACATGGATGTCTTTGGTGTCGCAGTGTTACTACCTTTTTTGTTTCATGTGGTGCAAAGTGCAGAATGCACTGGTAAGTGTGTTGTTTTTTATATAAAAAGGTTAAATCAATCTCTTTTTACTCTCCATTTTATGCATTGCTGTTATGGAAGGAATTATAAGGCTCTCCACTAAATCATACCTTGCTTCATACCTTGCATCTTCTGCTTTATACCTTCAATAAGGTATTAGTGATATTGCTAACAAAATACCTTAACCTGCCAACGAAATAATGCTCTTAACTCTCCAGCATATAATAATTTATTTTAAAATTTACACGTGTCTTGCAGAGCCTGTTTTATATTACCTAAATTATCCTCCAATCTTTGAAGCTAGACATGCTAACAACAAACTAAGACATTGCCAAACTTGCATTAATTAACACAACGCATTATGCTATTAGTACGATCGGTCTTTTGCAAGAGGTATTCATTCAGCCACACAGAACTGCAAGCACTTTTCCAGCTGCCTTTTCTTGAACAAAGAGATTCTGAGCAATATGTAACTGTAAATAGAATGGTACATTTTTCTTATACAATTAAAAGCCGTTATGTTAATTTGATAATAAATATCTTCTGTATACTCAAGAGGGTAGCAACTATTATTTACCAAAAGAAATTTGATATATATGCTTTCCTCTTACGGACAATCTTTATAAAAACCATTATCTTCGTAAGACATTACGTTCATATTAATAAATTATTATTGGCAAAGTGGCAAAATTTCGAAGGTTACGTCCTTGCATCATATTGTATACCGTTGTATCAGGAAAACATATTTTACAAAATTTATATTTATTTGCAAATATTTCCTGTTGTAAAAATGCTAAGGAACATACAAAATTGAGGCAGTTGGTGTTTATTTAATTATTAAAAAATTGTAGTTTTTTTGATGTTTTGAATTGTTTTATTAAAGTAACTTGATAATTACACAATCAACTTCCTTACAGCTGCGATTTAATGTCTTGATATAATTACAAGGAGACATGGATATTACTAGTTGAAAATTTGCTGACTCAAGCATAACCAAGTTTTTTTTCTTAATTCCAGGTACACTTAATTTACGTGTGGCAATTTTTCTCTATTTAGGTTTGCGGTTACAAAATTAAGGAAGAAGAATCATTTAAATAGTACTGTTTATTATATGGTTGTAGTCCTGTCGATTTCCGTTTACGATTACAATACTTGCGTCGTCAATGTCTAGTGAATTTCTTTCTTATGCAATGCAAGCAATTTCAACTGTTGTCATTTGTTGTTTTATTACAATATAGTTGCTGTGCAGGGATGCAGTGCTCCACTTGAATGGACACTTTTGAATACGCCAATATATCGCACAACTTCATTAAAAATTTATAATTCGTCCACAAGCGTAATTGCGGAGATGGTAGATAAGAAATGCCTTGTTGCCGACAAGTCCTCAACCTATTGCAATATTCGTTACCGTGATAACGCATTGATGGTGTCTCTGACGATATTAAACGTAACTGCAAGACAGAGTGGCAGCTACATACTTCAACTTAAAACGGGATTCAAAGTAGAGGATAACATTCCTCTAAAGCTGCTAGTCGTCGGTGAGTTGTAAATTTAGAATCGAAGCTAAACATAACGCTTTTTCGTACATTCACTCATCCATGTTTCCATTTCCCCCCCCCCCCCGTTTTCTGACGAGTTCTTTAAAACTCATGCTGTAGCAGCTGCCAGTAAATTGTCGCCATTATAATTACTTTTATTGTTGAAATATCTTAGGTAGACCTCTTCTTCTGCTATTTATTTATGTATATATTCTGCTGTCAGTCGGTACTATCTATTTTAGTCCCCAATCTTTATATTTGTAGCGATATCTCTCCGAATGTTTTATAAGCAGCTAATTCATGCCTTTAATATAAAAATCGGCATACTGTCTATGCTGACTTACATCACAGACTTAACCAGGACTTGACTGAACCATTTTCAAAGCTGACTCACCCACGAGGACAAAGAAGAAACTTACTGGTTTGTTTTAAATGCTGATTTAATGTCCACGGCAAAATATAACTGAATGTTTCATAATTGGGTAATCTGGGAACTAAAATGACATTAACGTGGTTAGTTAACATTTCGCCAATTAGAAACATGGTACTCTGGGAACAAGCGGAATTTTATGTTGAAAACTTCCAGTATGGAGGCCTATCGGAGTTTACCATTATAGGTTGTAGAGGGAAAATTTATTTGTTGTGGCGAAATTAAAAAATGGCGATTTTCATATGCTCAATTTGGCCCACCCAAGTATGTCCAGACTGATCATGGCTCATCGCCCCGGTGGCCTATTGGTTAGAGCGTCCGCCTCGGTTGCAGGAGGTCGTGGGTTGGATCCTTGACCGAGTCATACCAAAGACTTACAAAAATGATACTAACAGCTGCCTCGCTTGGCGCTCAGCGTTAATAGGTTAGTGTTAGGACTGGTCGGCCTGGTGTCAGGATAATGTGACTGGACTGGACTCATGCTACATGTCTGGGGCATAATGCCCCAGTGCTAGCCATCACTATAGACTGCCACACTGCAGTCAACGTAGCGATATGACTGAAAAATTGTTAAAGCTACGTTAAAAATCCAAAACACACACACACACTCACTCACTTACTCACTCACACACACACATACACACACACACACACACTGATCAAGGCTCCAATTTCATGTCTGGAATTTTCTAGCAAGTTAGGTACAAATTAGGCATTCAACAACTCAAACCTTCTATCACCCTGAGAGCTAAATGGCATTAGAAAGATTCCATCAGACTTTGAAAAATATGATTCGATCATATTGTTTTAATACGGGTAAAGATTGGGATGAAGGCATTAATTTACTGTTGTTTGCTGTTAGGGAATCAGTTCAAGAATCTTTAGTCCTTAGTCTCTTTGAACTGGTTTTTGGATACACTGTGAGTGGACCATTCAGGTTATTGAAAGAGAAACTTCTTTCTAATGAAGATTCTGAAACTAATCTTCTTGATTATGTTTACAATTTTAGATATAAGTTGTCAAAGCTTGCGAGGACGCAAGAGCAAATATGCACTCTACTCAATCCAAAATGAAGTCTTCATATGATGAAAACTGCAGAAAAAGAATATTTTAGCCTTGTGACAGAGTTCTGTCTCTCTTGCCCATACCACAAAATCCTCTTCAGGCCAAGTGTTATGGTCTCTACACAGTTGACAGGAAAATAGATGATTTAAATTATATCATACATACATATGGGAGGCGTAAACAAAATCTCATCTGTCACATAAACAGCTCAAAGAGTATATTGAAAGAGATAGCAAGGTTAAACATTCAATTAATTTATTTGTACCTGTCTCACTCAGCAAAGATTTAAATGAATGAAAATCATCAGTGTCTACTGATATTGGAGTGACAAATCTTCGGAATTCAGAATTTATGAAAGATCTGACCAGAAACTTTCACATTTGCATGAGCAAAAAAAAAAAAGAACTTAATTATTACTTGATTATGAGCACTTATTTCCAGATTTTCCTACAAGAACGAACAAATTGTTTCGTGACGTTGAAATTCTAAACTCCAAACCTGCGAAACAACACTCGTAAAGGATGAACCCTCTCAAACAGGAATACTTGAAAGAAGAAATTCAGTATTTGCTGGAGAATGAATTTATAGAACCCAGTAAAATTGACTGGAGTTCACCATGCATAGGTTTTCCAAAACCAGATTAAACTTTCCGTTTGGGTACTGATTATAGGAATGTGAATATTGTGGCAAAAACAGATTTATTCCCATTACCAAGAATCGATGAAAGTATTGATAAGATCGCAAATGCCAAGTATGTGTCATCATCTGGAACGACACCTGCAAAGAACATTTAGCAACGATTCGGAAATTCTTTGACAAACTCACTGATGCATTCTTGTCAATTAATTTATGTAAAAGTGAGTTCTGCAGTGATAGTGTAACTTTTCTAGGACATATAGTGGGACATGGACAAGTTAAAACTATAGATGATAAGGTCAAGACAATATCTGAATTCCCTGTGCATGTAAATAAAAAGCATCTGATACAATTCTTGGGTATGACCGGATACTATCAAAAATGTTGTTCCAATTTTTTATATAATTGAACCCCTGACTATTTATTGAGTAAGAAAAACAAGTTCCTTTGTACCGTCAAATGTCAGGAGGCTTTTGACAAGTCTAAAGCCAGTTCTTATAGCTCCAAATTTCACCCAATCATTTAAATTGTATGTTGATGCAAGTGATGTTGGGGTTGGGGCAGCTTTGATTCAATAAAATGAAAATGGTATTGATCATCCAGTGTGCTATTTTTGTAAGAAATGTAACAAGCACCAAAAGAAATTATTCAACAAACGAGAAGGAATGTTTGGCTTTGATATTGGCATTACAACATTGTGAAGTTTACCTTAATTTAGCTCCTTCTTCGATTAGTGTGTATAGTGACCACAACCCCATTACTTTCATCGGCAAGATAAAAAATAAAAATCAAAGACTACTAAGGTCGAGATTGTTGTTACAGGAATATAATCTTGATATCAGTCACATCAAAGGGGAAAGATAATTTAATAGCAGACGCAATTTCCCGTGTATACCATATGTATTATTTCATGTACACTGTGTGCAATTTATCAGTTCGGAGTAACATCATGTATTATTATTCAGTGGTAAAAAGAAAGCTTTATCATATAAATCTTTCTTTTTCTTTATGGGGGCAAGTGGTACGCATACTTTTCATTTATACTTTATTTAATTTGTGTTTTATTTGATTTGATTGTTTGTGGGTTTTGGAATCTTTTTATTTTTCTTTACATGTCAATGTAATGCAATTTTGTTTACATGGAATTTGATATTTTCCAGACAATTCAGTTTCACCTGAATCTTTCCATCAGTAACAAATAAACAAAACGCTGTTTCTATTTTTGATTTAGTTCCTGGCCTTGATTCAGATTCAAGTAAACAACGTTTATTCTCGGCGATAAAATGATTGGTTCTTATCAAGGATATACAGGAACTACGTGACTATTATATGTAAATATGATCACTTGATCCTCCACTTCGCAATTAGGCATTTCCAAAATTACGAAATACTTAGTATTAATAGTGATGTTTAGAGAGAGATCTCAGAGTTTTGAGGATTTTAAACACTTGATGTCAAGTTGGTTTTTTTTTGTGACCAGTATTTAATTTTTGAGTTTTCGAGTTTTGTTTTAATTTTTCGGATTCTAAAAGATTAATTCGTTTCTCTGGAAATATTTTGTGCTCATACAGAATTTTTGAACAAAGAAATTTCTTAAAAAAATTATTTGGATTTCCAAAACCGGACGCTTAATTATTGTGTTTGTACAATGAACTGTAGACTTCAATACAGTACAGGTAACAGCATACGTCACCGCCTTCCATCTTGGATTCTTCGTCGGGACTCGAACTTGAATTGATTAGAACATTTCATTATTAGGACTTCCAAAATATTATTCGTGGATTGTTCTTGGATTATTTTTGGATTTGATTACAGTATTTTTCTACGGAAAGGAATTATTTTGTAAATTATTCAAAGTCTGTTGTTTTCACTCTTTCTTGTGTTGCTGTTTATTCGAGCCTAATCACGTATCATAAGACTGATAAAAGAAAAGAGTCATGTATTTACACTTTCAATATGCGATGCCGACAATGTTTATATATATATATATATATATATATATATATATAGAGAGAGAGAGAGAGAGAGAGAGAGAGAGAGAGAGAGATTGTGATCGTCATTACTCTATGGTATTAAACTATGTAAGAGACAGAAGCGCAAAACCAACAAGTTAAGTAAAATTAAAAAATATTGTTTTGTTCTAAGTGACAACGTGGAAATGTAAAAGGAACGTAACAGTATTGCGAAGTAAATCTCAAATGATTTCAGATGTTCATAAATGTTCTACCACATATCCAAAAGTTTGGAACTGTGTTAAAAGTAGTGTTATATTAAAAACACATCAATGAGCAGTTTGTATATTCCAATGAACAATTTTAATAAATAATTAATCTCAAATTATATCTAAACAAAAAGAATTAATGAATCAGCATAATTAGTTTAACACAAGAATGAGTAATCTTGTTTACCTCATCATATATATACTAATTTCTCTTGACCTGTAAGACACGAAATAAAGCCCATAAATTGGGTCATTTCAAATGGAAAATTTAAATTCCATCAAATTCGTGAACAAACTCAGGAATTGAACTTAAATAGCTCTGACAAATGACAAGAGTCAGGTAGACCAAATGCCCGGGACACATAAAAACGATAACCAAATCCACAGGAGTATATCGGAACATTCTGCGAGGCTAGAGCCTTCACATCTTTACAAGAGAACCCAATGTATCCTCAATCGTAATAAAATAATATAAATACTTTGCTCATTTTTTAAAAGAACACTGTCTCTCAGTCTCGTGCCGTGTTTATGCTTTTAAGTCCAATAATACTGTTTTTAAAAATTTGTTTTAGAAGTAACGTTCAGGTTTGTGCACGCTAGCATAGGACTTTACTTCAGCAGCGTGCAATTCTCTCTCTCTCTCTCTCTCTCTCTCTCTCTCTCTCTCTCTCTTTCTCTCTCTCTCTCTCATGTTTAGAGTCGATACAACACTCCAGCGGAATGAAAACAAACGTGTCAGTTACGAACAGATGTTCTTCATATAACGATTTTAAAATAATAATTAAATTAAGAAATATGATTTGCATATGTTGTCGATATGTCGCCATGCTTGATTATGATGTTTTTGATTCAGGAAAGCCAAACGTAATGGAAATAGGGAAACCAATTCTTGGCCAGCCGTTTGAAATGAACTGCAACTCTTCTCATGAAATTGAATCTGTGATATATAGGTGGAGAATACATGGTACCCAAACAATATACATGTACAATGGAAATACACATTCTATCACCAGTCTGCGTATGACTGACCACATAAGCCAAGTTACATGTCAAGTATGTTTGAACGAAACAGCAAGAAACGTCTCAACTGAAATCTGCAAAAATGAAGCTTGTTCAACAGACAGTGATCCTTATACAATACAAGTAATATGTAAGTCATTAAAGTTATATATATATATATATATATATATATATATATATATATATATATATATATATATATATATATATATATATATATATATATATATATATATATATATATATATATATATATATATATATATATATATATATATATATATATATATATATATATATATATATATATATATATATATATATATATATATTGATAGATAGATGATATATATACATATATATATGTATAATTATATATATATATATGTATATATATATATATATATATATATATATATATATATATATATATATATATATATATATATATATATATATATATATATATATATATAGATAGATAGATAGATAGATAGATAGATAGATAGATAGATTATAAAATAAACAACACCAACGTAGAATGTGTTTTGAATTTAGACCATTTGGATATACCGTATTAAGATGTATTTATTTTTATTTTTTTTATTTTTTTATTTTTATTTGATTTTTATGAATTATGTCCCCTGTTTACAATTAGATACAAATATTTTTATATTATTCTACTTTGCAGGAAAACTTAATCGCTAAAAGTATAATCTAATATCATACAATTACGTTTACTAATCCTTTAAAAATGAAAGTGCATTTCTAAATTAATTCTCAATATAGTATTATTAATTATTTATAAAATACTTGATATTAATCATTATGCACACCATACTTTTTTATCATATAAATTGAGTTCTGATAAACTATTTAACATTTGTCAAAAATATATCAAGATATATGTTTTTTTTCATTTATTTATCTTCTACATCTTTAATAAGTGTGCATTACACATATTACAAATATTGATAAAACTGTTTATCTCTAGTTAGTCATAAATTATATATATATATATATATATATATATATATATATATATATATATATATATATATATATATATATATATATATATATATATATATATATATATAGGTATATAGACAGATAGATAAATAGATATAATATGTTTAATCGATCATGTTTAGGTAGTTATCGATGTGTAAATTGTACCTTATGAGTGATTATGTAAAACTTTACACTTCGATAGATACCTAACCATGAGCCTGCCAGCAGCTTCTCGTGGGTCGGTGGTTCTTCCCTGGGTTTTTCAGGGTTCTTCCTCCACCATTAATACTGGCCGCCATGTATAGCCTATCGTGTGCTGAAAAATGGCGTTAAACACTACAACAACAACAACAACAACCTAACCATGATAACCATGATAATTCCTTATAATTCAAATTTTCCTCCATTCTGTTACGATATCAACATTTCATCAAGAAAGCATTTACTTTGAGGTATCTTCCAGTTTTCTTTCGTTAGCCTCTCAACTACGTCAGAATATTCATCTTTGTCTTTGTAACTTTGACGACATAAATTTAATATTATGGTTCGGTATAGCGATTATGGTAACTTAATATTAAAAATGTCCACTAGTTTGACAATACGGGCCGGTATAAGGGCCTGTTGGAATATAGCATTGTTGACTTATGTTATAAGCGCAATTGGGTGCTCATGAGTTCAACATGAAAGATCACGTGGCTATGTGGAATTCAAAATGGTGATGTAAAGAGGTTACAGAGGTGAAGCAACATTGTTTAGTATCCAAAATAGCTGAAACTAGGCTGAGACTGAAATTTATGCTAACATTCTGCAACTGAAACGAAATTTATGGGAGACAGAAACAAATTCGAAATATCTTATTATTATGATTTAAACTAACATAAATTATAAAATTCAGAGGCTGACACAGAATTAAGTGTTATTTTTAAATAATCTTGAATATAATAAAATCCATAGCAAAAGTACTACTAAAATTAAGAAATTCAAACGGACTTCAGCAACCACTAAAAGGAGAGGTATATTTCATTAAATTAGCCTAAATTGAAAGTAAAACCGTTATTACAAAACAGACAAGAAATTGCACAAAACTATAATATTGTAAAACAATTCCCTAAACAATTGTGTAAAATTTTAAATAAAGTTAAAGAACTAAATAATTGTTAACAATTACAAATAAAATAAATGATCAAAACAAATTTGGACAAGAAATGTTTTAAAAAATGACAATGTTTTAGAAGTTTTTAAACAAATACTTTTAAAATTTATGTAAAATTACATATTAAATAAATAATGCTAAATATGTCCCCAATAAACCTGTATGAAGAAATTAAAAACAGAAAATGTTCAATATAGTTTTGATTTTATTTTAAATGAAGAAACTGAAACATTGAAAAGCAATTTTTAATGATGACCACTTTAAAAGTAAAGACAACCCAACAACAAAAATTTCAAACAAAAATAAGGACTCAATTTATTTATGAACATAAAAATTAAAATGTAAATTTAAGAGTAAAAACAATTAAAGGCAAAATATAATTTAAATATCACAAATAGAGGAGGTGCAGGAAGTGATAGAGGCCTCATACACATGTCTGCGCTCATACACCAGTAGACAAACAAACGGAAAGGGGAGACTTGTACTTATCTTTGCCATACACAATACCATTGCACTTGTAAGGGATGTGTCGGGTAATTATGTTTTGATCAATGATGTCCATCTGCCTTTCTATGACGAAGTTTATTTCCGCAGAGTAACTTTAATTGTCTACTATGTATACTTTCCAAACTTCGTGAATAGCTTGCATTTAGACTAAGGAAGAACAGTATTCATTTGCGACTCATAAGGTCAATGCTCAGTGTCACTGTCGGAGAGAAGGAAAATGTCTTCTCTCACTAAACCTTAACTTCTGCATCACCCACAGTTACTTAAACCTTTTGGATATCTTGCACTAGCAGTGCGAAAGACAAATCTTGATTCAAGGTCAAATGCCAAATATCAAGGCCACTGTGACTCGATGAACATGACTTGTGCAAGACGTACAGTTACTGAACATTATAAATTTCTAGCAGTTGAGGAAAAGAAGAATTGTTTGATTTCAGGGTCCTGTTGCCAAATCTTGAGGTCACTGTGATTAAAATTGCTAAAGTTTTTCACAACATAATTTGAGTTGTGAAATACCTACAGCTACTAAACTTTGTTGACATCTTGCGCAAGCTGTCAGGGAAATCATATTCTTATAAGGTTCAGAAAATGACAAAAGTAAAGTTTACTTACTATGACTGAAAGAAGGAAAATGGTTTCCTCGCAATAGCTGGTAGCTCCCATCGTCTGTGATTGCCAACATCTGGGAGGTAGGATGTACTTTAGATCAGGAGAGGCTTGTCGATTTCAGGGTCTAGAGGTAAAAGGCCATGACCTCTATTACTGGCAGGAAAGAACATGTTTCTGCGTAATGAGTAGAGTGGTCCAATTCATATTGTTACCAAACGTTGCTGATGATTTGCACATATACTAAGAAAGAACCCTATTGATATTTGGTTTCAAACGGTCAACGATCATGGTTCCTGTGGCGGAAATAATGAAAATAAATTCTGCCCAATAACGTGAGTTCTTCAGAGCGAAGAATATTAATCTTTGTGGATAGGATGTTATTTGGGTAAGAAAATTCCTAATCCATATTAGAATAAAATGAAAAGATCGTCACAGTAGCTTGAAAACGTTTCCGCATAATACCTCTTCATGATATACCTATACAATCTTTTGGGATGACATTTTCTTTGGAAAAGGAAGAATCTGATATTTATGGGGCAAAAAGACCAAAGCACTATGTCACTGACACCAGAAAAGCGGTTTCTGCACGATAACATTATTTTGACATCAGATATTTTGTAGATATTGGAACAAATTCAAGTTGTCTACATAGAGAAAGATTAAATATTTTAAAATATTGTTTCCAATTGTTAATGTAATTATTTACTTATAAATTTGACTAATTTCATAATTATTTAAAATGTGTAATATTTTAGTTCGTCCACATTCATGCAGAATGTAATTTTGCCTACCTTTTAATGTTTTACATTTTATTAAAATAATTGTATTATTTAATTTTTTCATTTATTTAACAACTTTAAACCCCTTCTTGTAAAAGTATTTTAAATTTTGCACCACTTGTCTGCGATATTTCCAATTTATTCATTTTCAGAGGTGGGACAATTTTCAACTTTCTTGAAAGAATTTACTGAAGTGTTTTTTTCCTCCACATTTGTTACTGTATCTGTTTTTTCTTGCTACTATGTTAAAATCTGATATTTAAAAAAAAAAATCAAACAATTTTAAATTATTTAAACAAATTTCAATTCTTTTAGAATTTTCTAACTTTCCAACACTTTTGATTTCTCATACTATGAATTTATAATTTTGTTTTTCAAATTTCATCCATGACTCGATTCCCATCAATGGTTAGTGTCGTTGTATGTATGTATGTATGTATGTATGTATGCATGTATCTATGTATGTATGTATGTATGTATGTATGTATGTATGTATGTATGTATGTATGTGTGTATGTATGTATGTAAGTACGTATGTATGTGTATATATGCATGCATGCAGGTAAGTAGGTAGGTAGGTAGGTAGGTAGGTAGGTATGCATGTACGCATGGTATGTATGTATGTATGTATGTATGTATGTATGTATGTATGTATGTACGTATGGTATGCATGTATATATGTATGAATGTATGTATGGATGGATGTATGTATGTATGTATGTATGTATGTATGTACGTACGTACGTATGTGTGGTATGTATGTATGTATGTATGTATGTATGTATGTATGTCTGTATGAATGCATGTATGCATGTATATATGTACGTACGTACGTATGGCATGTATGTATGTATGTTTGTATGTATGTATGTATGTATGCATGTATGTACGTACGTACGTACGTATGCATGCATGCATGCATGTATGTATGTATGTATGTATGTATGCATGCATGCATGCATGCATGTATGCATGTATGTATGCATGTATGTATGTATGTATGTATGTATGTATGTATGTATGTATGCATGCATGCATGCATGTATGTATGTATGCACGTACGTACGTATGGCATGTATGTATGTATGTATGTATGTATGTATGCATGCATGCATGCATACATGCATGGATGGATGGATATATTTATGTATGTATGTGTATGTGTGTGTGTATGTATTTGTGTATGCATGCATGAATTTATGCATGGATGGATGGATGGATGCATGCATGCATGCATGTATGTATGTATGTATGTATGTATGTATGTATGTATAGTTGCACTTCTTATTCAAGGTGTATGTCAGTAATTGGTGTGATGGCATGCGTGTATGTATGAATGTATGTAAGCATGCATGGATCTTTGTAACATTTCTATTTTATTATTATATGCTGTGGCAGTTTAAATCAATTCTTTACCAAATTTTCATTTTTTGACATTTCTTTGTTTTATACATTTATTTTTGCAAGACTGTTCTCGTATCCGTTCAATTCTGCGTCAGTTTCATAATTTTATTGTTACTTTCATTCACAGCCACTTATAGAAGAAATAATTCCAGTTATTTTAAGACTCCGCTAAACTCCGTGTCAGTTTCCTAATCTAAGTATTAGATTTAGTCGTTATCATTTTTATTTTTAGTCATCTAGCTCCGTTACAGTTTTGAAATGCTAATATTACTTTTGAGGCAATTTTCCATTGTTATTGTAGTCGCTGCTAAGCTCTTTTGAGTTTCCAACTTTTAATAGTACTTTAAATCTCGGTCATCTTAAAAATGTTCGTTTTTTGCATCAGCTAAATTATGTTTCAGGTTCGGTACTTACTATTTGGTTTAGTATAAGTCATTTTTAAAAATAATGATCCAGACTGCCATAAATTCTAGTTTTGTTTCAGAAGCTAGAGTATTACGTTTCGTCTCATTCCCGTGTTAGCTATGTTTCATATATGTTCGACACTATGTCAAAAAACACTCTTCCTTCATAGAAATAATCTCATTGCAACAGCCATTTGAATTTCACATAATCAGGTGAACTTTCCATGTTAAATCTATGCGCGCCTAACTGCCGTTATATTATCAGCATATGACGCTAATTTTCCATTGACCCAATACAAGCCCACAGTCTGAAACGTATGGAGGTTCCTGACATTATATTCCTATAAAAGCCATACCGAATCATACTCTGACAAGAGTAAATGAACGTTGCTCTACTTAGAGACGAATCTTGGCAAATTACGAGAAGGTTATCCAACCACATTATTTCTGTATGCGGCTAAAAAGCTCCAACGAGCTAATGTTTCTTATTACTTAATATAATTCCGACTATGCATACAATTTGTCTATGTCTACTGTTCCAAAGCAAATAAAGCAAATATCCGATCACAAATACCTTCCAGGAATATTGGGAACAAATGGTATGCTATTTCTGCAAATTACCTGCCGATATATATCCCAGGAATATTGTTGTATCGCAGTAAAGGCAGAGGCCTTTCCGATAGAAGGATGTCCTGATTGAAATATACATTGCACAGTAGATTTTGTCCCCTTTCATCATTTAGCGCCACTGCCACACAAGGTCAAATCTGCAGTAGCATTATTTATCTCGTTACCAGGGGCAGGGTTGTTTTTGCAACCAAGAACAAGTAAGGTCACTACTATGGTATGTCCCAGTGGTATGTCCCATAACTGCCATCTAGTAGAAACTTTCAAGACCTTGCGTGTAAATGTTGGTGTGCCTTTTATATCGTGAAAATCAAAGTCAATAGTGTCAGATGTAAATGTATTTCCACAGAAGGGCTCTTGAAAATACATATTCATAAGTATGTTTTATGTCGTCGTCGATACTAGCATACCGAGGTCAAACATGAAAGAGCAATATCCTACCTATGAATTGAGCTGTTAGGAAATGTCTTGACCTTCCTCGTGCGACTCCACGCATGGCTAGTGAACATGTTAACTTTTAGTCTCGCTTTAGTTTACATACGACTAGTTGGATATGGATTGCAAATCCACCTTATATTTGTTTCATATGAACATTTACTCGCCCCTAATGATATCCACACTTATATTGCACATTTTTGTATATACATATTTCCCTCGTGTTTTATTATTGTAAATTAAAGAATAAATATCGTCCTCTACCATTTTGCATGTACATTTCGATCTAATTAGGATTTTAGTTCTAAATTATGCATATACCGATATAGTTTGTATCAAGTTTCATGGGGACGAATTTTAACTTAAGTATATCAGCCACTTTAAGTAGAGTCATTAGTCGTAGTAGTAGTGGTGGTAGCATTCATAGCTAACAATCATCTTTCACGTACGTAATACCTTGTCTTTCTTCATATGCTAAACAAAAGTATGTGTTTGAATACCGTTTAAACGTTAACTCTGATCTATTAGAAATTAGGTACATTGTCTGTAAAATAAAAAAACAGGCAGATGGCGTCAATACTATACCTTTATCATGAAAGTTATAGTTTAGTTTGTAATAAACTCATGTGAATTTATCAAGTTAGCTATGGTTATGAGAACTATTTTTGAGATCCGGTTGATGAACACCGCTTAATCACAGGTGGTATTAACATTTTCTCACTATTATCTACAGCTGCCCTGCTATTTGTATTACATTTGTCAAATACTCAAATAAGCTTGGATAAATGTGACCAAGATACGGACATCCGTAAATGCATACAAGTTCTGCGATAGTATCACTATTGTTTGCATTTGTATCTAATATTGGCAATAAATATAATAAAATTGTAAATTTAAAAGAAGAGCAATTACGTTAGCAAATAGTCGAAGCAAATATGTAAATGGTTTGATAAAAGTAAATCCCACATTTAATTGCCATCCATTTTTTATCAAAGACATGTAAAGTTTACACAATGTTATCTTCGGTTTAGCTTCTTGTCGTATCTGGAAGGCAGCTCATTATTTAGAAAATATCGCTTCATTTAGTTTGTCAAAATTATTTTCATATGAGACCTAAAGACACCATTTAAATAAACGTATATTTGTATCCAAGGATGGTGCATATCAACGTTGATACGAATGCGTGATTTTTTTTCCTATTGGAATTGGAATCAAGCAGATTGGAGGAACGCGCAGAATTTCTAGTCTCCATCAGATTGTCTTGCAAAGGTCTGGTCAAATGTTTCATAATGGTTCTGCTAAACATTATTTAATCTTTCAATATATGAATCCGCTTAATAGAAATTAACTCCTTTAGTAGCGTTAAGCAAAGATCTTTTTAACGTTTGACGTCCCAGATAGGTAATTACCTAATTCCGGTGACACATTATAGAGGTTTGACAATATTCCTTTTTATACTGCGGTTACAGCTGAGTCCCAGATACTACTTTAAGGAAGACACAAGTCGAGCATGACCGAATTGTGACATATCACTTGTTATGAAAAGTTACAGTTGTTAAACCGCTCTCTCTCTCTCTCTCTCTCTCTCTCTCTCTCTCTCTCTCTCTCTCTCTCAAGTACTAGTGCTACTTGATAATTTGCTTCATGATCATTAAAACATTCCATAAATTGTACTCGCTGTAATTGATATAATTACCATAAAACACCATGTATGGGTGTATATTGCTACATTTGCATCATACATGTATTTTTTACAAATGTCAGTTTCATATTGCCTCGAAAGACTTGGACACAAAATGTCAAACACGACAATAAAGACCTCCAAGGCTACTACAACGAAAATTCCTTCTCTCAACATGAACAATAGGAAGATATTTTATAAAGTGTATAGGAATAACGCTTTTATGGACTTGTATACTTCATATTTTACTAATAATGAAATATTGCAAGTTTGTATGTTACTATGCTTGATCGTGGTGACAGTGAGATTTGTTTCTAAGGATAGCACTGTATGAACCTTGGACATCTGAGAAATACGTGATAAGCGTACACATTTACTATCTTTAAAGATTATGCATGCTGTATGGGTGGAAAATGCAGTGCTCTTACTTAAACAAAATTCCTTGTATTTATATATTAAAATAAGAGTTTTCTTCATGATTCGTGAGTTTTAAGTTTGCTTTAGCTATACTCCTTTGAAATTCGTAAATTAAGTGATAAGAGCAATATCAGCTGCAAGTTTCCCATTTAAACTGAATCGCTGTAGGCATGAATAACATCTAAATACTCATTAGGGTAGTTCTATCCAGTATTTTGCGGCAACTGCTCTCGAAAACAAAAATTTACTTTTGAAACTAACCGCTATCAGAATGCACAATCGACACAAAACGAATAAACCTAATCAGTATAACGAACGGAACAAGAAAAACGTATCCAGTATTATCCCCTCTTTAGTCAAGCAACCCACCTCTCTGCACAACGTGTAAACCCTTACAACTCGGGATTTTCAAAATCACAGAGAACATATACTGAGAAAACGTTTTTAGAAATTCCATAATTGTGTCCTGATATTACGTTGTGAACTGGAAAGTGGACCATTAACGGAACTATATCCCACAAAATCATTGAAAATACAAAATTTGGTAAACACATAACAAATAGGCAGGAATACAATGATAACAGCTAGTGAACATTATAAGATAAAATTCAATCTCCAAACCGGCAAATATGAATGTGTTTCTGGCATGGAACTTTTGTAAGAATCTCTTCAATCTGACTGCTCTCCGTTTGACACGAAAGCCAGACTACTTCTAAACGATAATTTTGCTATTTTACAGTTACATATTTTATGGCAACATAAGATAATTTCTTTACATCAGTCATTGTATTTTCAATTGAATAGGTTTCATTTTGGTGACGTTTCTCAAAATCAGGGTTAAAACAAGAAGACAAAACGAAAAGAAACAAATATCTACACGTTAGTTGCAGAATTCAAACTATGGTGGCAGTAGCTTTATGGGTTTCACTCTACAAGTAATATGTATGTTGTCAGCGAGAAGAACCCGTACATGGTGAAATTGTTTGTATTGGCAACATGTGCAATAGAGCAAATGTTAGCATACTTATATGCTTGTTTTACGCATACATGTTGTAATTATGTGGTTTATGCACTATCCAAAGCAGACAGCTGATTAATATTTCTGATCTATTGTGCTCAAAAAATAAGCCTGACCTAACCGAGGATACATTAACTTTAGCAATTTTTAAAATAACTCATATAAAATTTTAAAGTGAAGAAAGTGCAAGTTTATAAAGTACAATAAATTAGTTACACAATATACAAAAACTGCAGTAAGTTTGTTTTTCCTTTCAAATGTATGTTTGAGTTCCAGGAAGTGAAAACGACTAAGGTGATCTATCAGTCTTTAAAGAGGTGGACATCTGAATCAAGGCCACTATCATCGATAACCCAAAATACACCAATCAATCATATACGTAAATAAAGGGAATTTAAAAAAATGGTTTAAGATAAGCATTGTTGCATAGGCAGGATAATCAGCGAGACAAACGAAGAAATTATTTACGTAAATACAGCATGACAATGGAAAAATCTGTCACACACATGAATACTCTATGCGAATCAACACCATATGAAAGGTAATATGATACCGTAATGAACTCATTTGCCCGACGTTAGTAAAATAAAGTTTTCGAGTGTCTTCATGCTTGTAGAAACAAACTTGAGAATAAGATTGCCAAAATTATGTCGGCCTAGTCCAGTCGTATCAATGAACGTACCGATGGTGTTATGCACATTTGTATTTGCATTTGGCTTCAATTTTGTAAACATTGAATATGTATATGCAGTAACGGCTACTGAAGTATGTCTGAGGTGGTGCGCTTCTTTTTCCAATGTCAGAAAGGCACGAGCGTGTTGAATATATAGCATATGTATCTCGACGTCCTCCATTGTTGATAGTATTGATTGCCGGTTTAGTAAATGAAGATTTTTTTTTCAAATGTAACTAACATTCATACAATATGTACTTGTTCAAAAGCATGAAAATTAAAGTTACATTTGTAGACTTGTGTCATTTTCATGATATTACCTTTCTACCCACGCACAAATACATTGCCAATATCAATGCTGATCGCCAAAGTGGTGGGGATGTAGCTGTAGCTAACTACAATTTTATAGCAAGACGGAATACTAAAATTAGTAACTGTACAAGACCGGTGCTAAATTAAAATCATCGAGTTAGCGAACTATATCAAATTTTTAACCCTGTTCAAAAGACAGTTATTTTCTAATTTCATTTGTTATGGCAGGAGGCATTCAGACGTATGGGTAAGTGATTAAATGTTACTACTATCTGATAATGCTGGTAATATTAATAGAAAATCTATAACATCCTCATTAGAAAATCTCTAACACACTCGTAGAGAATCTCTAACAACACCTTCTGAATATCATCTTGCCCACAAATGTGTGACATAATTAGCCTTCTAAGGTATAGTTAGACCTATTTAAGAATACGTTTGAACACTTTGAAGTACAAACTCCCAGCCATTACCAGATGAATTTGTAGAGGTCCAAACACGAACGCAGCCAGATGCTTTTCTTACAATTATGACTATATTCCAGAAAATGTATGTATTGAATGAGTTGTCTTGAAAAACATAATGGAAAATAATAAAGCTAGAAGCTTTGTCTATAATTAAATGCCGTCGTACAGGACGAAATATACTTTATTTTATTTCGTCCAATATACCTTCATCATCTGATGCACATTGTTCATCAGCTAGCACGAAAGGGATTAAATACAACTATCTGTCACAAAGAGATCTTAATATGTCCGTTAGATTGGGCCTTGGCGTATGTAAAAATAATCGCCAAATACATTGTTGATTGCCATGAACTCGGTAAAACTAAGCTGTTTTCATTTACACATTACATTGACATTGATTTATTCATGCAAAGATATTGATTTATTGCCATTTATACGCTACTACATGGTCGTGATATTAAGGAACTCACAATTATCATGTGACTTTTCTTTGAGTTTGTAATTACACAATATATGTTCATATGATTGTTTTGCACAATGAAGATTTAAATTTAATATACAGAGAAGCAAATAATTTCATAAATCCCTATTCTATTTAAACAAAATCAAACTTAATCTTACAGGGCCGATGGAAAATTAAATAATATCTCAAAAAGCTTAAAAGAGGTGCAGTAGGTCAGTGAATAGCATACCGACGTGTACTGTGTCGATACCTGTTACCAGGCCGGGTTGACTGTCACGTTGCATCCTCAGTCAACTCTCATTGTCTAACAAAACTAAGCAAAACCACTGGTCACAACAGCGTATCCAAACCAAACAGATATGTTTCTTTTTTGTAATGCATACCAACGCATACGAATACTTTTGAGGCAAGAAAGGCGTTAGCATAGGCTAACCATAAAACAGTATTGTTGTTGCATTTGTGATTCACAACAAGACATTTCAAGCAAGATCGGAAAGAAAACAAAAAAATTAAAAAAAATCTGTTTAACTAAGCCAAACCCAAAGAGTTTTATGCATTTATTATACACACCAATAAAAATATATATTTTATATGTATGTGACTATAACATAATAGAAACTAAAAATGCGAAACAACTTTCTTGATACTCACAATATATATATATATTTCAAATTAGGTCATTTTTTAAAAGCAAAAATATACTTCTTATATCATGACGCCAACTTATATTTACAGAAACAAAATCCCTTTACTTTTGCAGAAAACATAAGCATTACTGGAACTTTATTTTATTTTATCTATCATGCAATATACAAGATGATACTGGAAATTCAATTCTAAGCTATTAAAGCATGATTAATATATTCAGTTGGTCACAAGATGTGTATCTAAAACAGTAGAAGAACACTTTTGTGAAGACGCTAAGACAAACCCACTTCAGATTAAATTAATTTGCAATGAACAAATGATTATGAAATCTTTAAATTAGTATAAGCTCAGAATTAATTACTTATTATCTAACTATGGGAAAACAAGAGGAAAAAATAAATGAAAGTTGAAGTTGAAACACAGATCTTAAAAAATTTAGTGAATCAAAATAATAATCCTATCATAATGAACAAATCGAACAGCAAACAAGCAGATTTAAAATATATGAGAGAAACAATTACTGAACATTATTGGAAATTGTTTTTGGAATGGATCCAAAATTACGATCCAAATTTTAAAATTACACTAAAATATACCTATATAGGAAATAAAAACTTTGATGATCTTATCATCTTTCTAATTTTACTTGCAAAATATGTTATATACATATCGAGTTGTGCGGTAAAACTATCTAAATCGCACCTATTCTAAAGAGTGTTTTATCATGCAAAAAGCTGGAAAATGTTGTCGCTATAGAGAATAGGACGTAATGAATTTAATAAACAGTCGACATTTTTATCAATTTCTGGTTTGGTTTCTTAGTTTTGTTTCAGTTTTAACACCAAACGAACAAACAGTCAATGCAACACAACTTGGGGTTTTTGAGGATGTGTGTCTGAATGTGGGTGTGGGTGTGTGTGTGTGTGTGTGTTGTGTCCAAATAACGGAACATAAGTAAAGATCATGAAGGAAAATAATTTTAAGGTAATGCCCCATATACGTGGTCAGATGGTAGTATAGGGTAGCATGTGAAATCCTGACAACGAATATTCATTAAAAGAATCACGACATGACTTCGCGTGCATGTCGCATACCATCACCGTATAAAAGACCATTTTCTCGAATATTCAGCGTCACAGTGTGTTTGGTGTATACAATGTCTTTAATTTATATTTAAAATATTGCCTTTACAAAGCAAATAACAACCATAGACGTCAACTTAATGATCAAACGAATACAAATGACTTAATAAGCATACTTTTTTCTTCTTGAAAAGTATGTTTCTTTAACTGATAATTTATTTTCAGATGGCCCAGAGAATATATCCCTGAGTCTCAACGAAATCAACTTTTACCTCAAGGATCGTGAGTTTTTGACAATAGAATGTTACGCCAATTGCAGTCCAAAGTGCTCATTTTCGTGGAAGGGTCACAAGACGACAGAAAGCAAGAAGCTAGACATCACCGGCTTTGAGTCAAACATGGCAGGAAAGTACACTTGTCGTGTTACAAATCGAGAAACAAATATGACAGCGGAATCTAACACCATTTTCCTGCATCACATAAAGGGTGAGTCAGATTAATGGCAATGTATATAATATTTGTATCAGTTCTTGAGAAAATGTTCATTGCATAATTATAACTGCATTAGTTGGAAAATATAGCAAAGATTTCCATTGATCAGAACATTACCATGTTAATATAATGAAGGCGACGTACAAACCTTCGCCTCGGTTATGTACTCTTATTATTTTAATATTTTATAGATGCGTAATCCTTGTCTATGAAATCGGAGGATATAATGTATTGTTGTTGACAGGATGTTTTTCATCTCCTATCCCAAACCTGGATATTCTCCACAGTTGTCTTTCTTTCTGTGTTAAACACATTCCAGATAGGACGTTGCGAGCTCGAAACTCGCATAAACATTTTAACAAATTAATTTTTTGCATTTTTTTGTTGAAACATTTTTTTATAAACTCGCGCATACCAATTGTTTAATACATTTTAAACGTTGTGTTGAAACATTTTTTATAACTCCACGCTCCAAACAAGAGGTGGCGGGTTCGGAACTCGCGGTTTCGAATTTATTTACGCATTGTTTAAATTCTTTTATTTTTATTTTCAAACTTTTTTTATTTCTGCCATCAGCCAAACAAGAGGTTGTGGGTTCGAAACACGCGGCATATCAACATTTTTATCACATTTTTAATTTTTACCTTGAAACTTTCGTGCAATCTCGCGCATCACAGGCTTTTATTTTTTTAATACATTTGTTAAAATTTCATATTAAAACTTTCTTGTATGACTCCCATCATAGGACGGGTAATAAAGATAGTCCAGGGATAAAGATGTTTCAAATTTCCCGTATCATTTCGATTGCAGCAAATTTGATTTTCCCATTAGAATCGAAAAATCATCTAAACTTATATGGTACAAATCGCATTTCCTTTATTTTGGGATATACTTCAATGTTTTTCAGCATCGATTCTCTCGATACTCGATACGAACCTGCATATTTCACGTATGTACCATGTTATTCCCAACACAAATAATGTATGAACTTGACATACGTACAAACCTGATTTTGCATGTCCTCTACTGCCTAAACACGATAAAACTGGCTACAATAACCTTTCAGTATTTGTATTTACAATGTAGAGGAATGGCTTAACATTATTAATTCGGATATTTCTAAATACAAAACTGTATTGGCGTGCATATTAATTTAAACAGTTTAAATTAATATAAAAAAACTTAAACGATCATGACTTTTCAGGCGCCAGTAAATATTCGTTTCCTCGATATTATGTACAATTTAAGACAATGCCAAATAAAAAAGTTAAATGTTGAAATCGTTTAAGACCATACTGTGATGTGGTCAATGTTATAGAATTCATTCCAATCATTGGGTGACATGTGAATGAAGCAGGTTAATCTTTCACCCTGCCACTACAATTTTACATGGGATTTGTTCTAACATAAGAAAAAGACCATGAGTGATTTAGTAAACAACGTCATATTCCTGAATAATGATGAAGCGTGAACTGTGTAGTGTCATTCATACAAAATGAGACTTTCTTGCAAGGTGTATCAACAGTTTCTGTTAAGAGTAATTGGATAGCAAGACTAATAATTACATTTGTACAATTGGCACTGCATGATCAGAACTTGAAACTTTGAATTATCAAATGGTTTAATTACAGGTGACAATTATCAAGAGGGAAACATAGGAGGTAAGGTTTTATCTTAGTTCAAGAGGTACTAATGAATTGTTTTCTCATAAAATATTTAAATGAAACATGAATCCATTGCCATCGTTGACTTAGTACAATTTTAGGGATCATTATTTACGCTGTAACTTTCAGTCCAATTTATCCGCCAGTATATCGTCTTTCCAACGAGTGCTTTTTGTTAAAAATATTATCTTCCTAAGTTCGTCTGTCAGATCCTTCTCGTGTAAAGAAGGATATTTTATATTTAGCAATGATATATACTGGTAATGTATATGCTTGTTGTTGACTACGATTTTATATAACGAAAATGTTTTTGAACTGGGAATACACTCTTCGCTGCATGACGTCGACATAATAAAATATATAGTTAAACTTGGAGTCACATACACATGATATAAAGCAACCAATAATATATCCAAGTCTAACCATATTTTTCTACGTGTGAAATTTAGGATTAATTAAGATTACATTTGTAATTTTTCACTTGATCACACATTTCTACGGACATTTTCTTGACATTTGTATTTGCCAATAGGGATTATGCTTTGATAAAGCGTCTTGTAGTGACAATATGACATCACATTGAAGAAGATATGTCACATTAAGCATATAACGCTTTTAATTTGCTTTCACGAATTTCATGTAAATTATAGAAAATGGATTACGATTCGACATGATGAAAATTGCATTATATTGGGGAATAGGTGGAGGGATGTCGAAAATATTTTCCCTGTAGCATTTGTTTAAAACAGTTTTTGCATATTTGCTTTGCAAAAATGATTTTCAACTTTCTCAAAGAAATCAAAACCTGTTTTCAAACATATTCTCAGCACCTAGCTGTGGCTCTTCAAATCTTACATCAAACGGGTGTGGGTATCGACTTAAACTGAAGGTGGATAGACTAATACATATATATTTCAATTATTTGTCATGCCTAACATTGCAAAAGGCTGATGAACTGTTTAGAATTATTAAGGGACATTTTAATAATGTAACCTTCACACACACCCGTTACTCATTCATACAAACATAGATACATGCAAACATTCATACACACATACACACACACACACATACATACATATATACATACATACATACATACATACATACATACATACATACATACATACATACACCGATCCAGTGGCCTACGTGGTGAGAGCGTCCGCCTCGAATGCGGGAGATCATGCAACCCGGCTGAGTCATGCAATGTCATACAAAATACTTATAACAAAGGGTACAAGCAGGTGTCTTGCTAGGCGCGCAACAATAATATGTTAGCAATAGGACTGGTCGGCCTTGTGACACGCTAATATGAGTGGCTTAGGCATGATGCCCCAGTGCTAGATATCACTATAAACTGTCACACTGCAGACATCGTAGCCATGTGGCTGAGATGTAGTTAAAGCTATGTTCAAAAGTAAAACAAATCACACATACATACATACATACATACATACATACACACACACATACATACATACATACATACATACATACATACATACATACATACGTACGTGCGTGAGTGCGTGCGTACGTACGTACGAACATACATACATACATACATACAATGATTCTCCAAAATAAACGATCGTATAATAAACATAGTTAGCACCTCGGTAATTATTACATGTCAGTGCTTCACAGAAAGTCTCACAGTGTAGTCTGATGATTGATTTGTTTATTTAAATTGCAGGTTTATTTATCGGTTGATCTTATTTTTGTAGCTACATAGTGTCTCTCCTGATATTAAAGGTAATTACTACACAATAGCACACATAATCTAATAATAATATATTAAAACACTTTTTGGAATCTTTTGGACTCACCAACTTGACTAGCATACATGCGGGGTTACAGAGAGCTCAAAGGAACGTACAGACAGCACATGGTTTAAACATGCGGAAAAAATTTACACACCGGAATACCATGTATAGATTTTGGTGATCCAAAACCTGTATCGGTTATCAGAAAAAAAACTACCAATATGAAAGTAATACTAATGTAAAATCATCTGCATTTTCAAAGTTGCTCACATGGCTGACGTCTGAAACTAATACTTTCTGCAAGTCTTGAGTAAACATGCAGGAAAGAAATAGTCATACATCTTGACACTCCAGAGTTGTGGAATGAGGATATAAACATCTCATTGAAACTAAAAGTAAAATTAAATGTAACACCCAACTAATTTTAGAAAATGAAGGAATTGGTCTTATTAGAAATTCAAAGAATGAGTTGTAAACAATACTGTAGGCCATGTTATGAAAATTACAAATAAGTTTTGAAATTATATTAAGCTGAATTCTAAATACCGAAACCTACATTTGCAACGGTAAATATATCCGATATCAAAGATAACAAAACTACCAGGAAATACTTTACTTTATTTCTTTACAAGTATCGTTACAGAATATATTACAGTGCATAGTGATGCCATAACAAAACAAAATCCTGCAATTATCTTTCTGTCAATATGCCAAATATGTGATTCTTTAAAAACATTTATTGATCACAGAAAGTTATTTTGGTCTAGATGGAGTCAGCACGTCATTAAAACTTGGCACAGACCATGTTTGTCAAAGCATTACCTTCATTATTAATAAAGCTTCTTTCCTATACCAATATAAATCTGCTAAAAGCACACATGAAACGACCGATACAATATTTGACTAGTTTCCGTTCTCTCCAGATAGTCAAATTTATGTCCTTACCCATTTGCATTCATTTCGCACACTTTTTAAAATCTTAAATTGTTTTCTTTAAACAAATTAGGATTCAAAAATTTCCTTTCGGGTGAAACGACGTTAACACATATTACTAATTTGTATTTGGTGAACACATTCAGAGGGCTCTTGTTGATCCATTACTCTTAGATCTGAGAAAGAAATTTGTCCTTGTTAAACATCATTTACTACTATAGAAGCGTGGACGTTTTTGATATTCAAATTTATTTTACATAGCAGATCTCACACTTTATGTTTAAATGGCAATTTACGTGGTCCATCCACGTCACAGGTCCTCAAGGAAAAGCTTTAGGAGTATTTTTATTTCCATTCTCCATGGTATAGCACTGTTAAGGACCAGCTTCGCATTGCTAAAAGAGACCGCCGTAAAGCTGAGACGCTCTGGCTTTCCACCAGACTCACTATTTATAAGCAAATCTATGAAGTCGCTAAGAAGAATGTCACAAATATAGCCCATGCAGCGAAATCAGCCCACTACACTACTAAGATCATGGAAAGTTCCAGCTGCAAAGAGCTCTTCGAGATTACTAACAAGATAATGTCAAGGAACAAATCAACACCATTTCCAACTAATTTCTCTCCAGTCGACCTTCCGGACATGTTTGCAGATTTCTTCCTTGACGAAGTACAAACCATTAGAGATAAGCTTGACACCACAATTTTAATTCACTCGTCGTCACCATACAGTTGGGATACAGAATTTGAGCGGCAACCATTAGCAGCATTTGAACCTGTCTCTATGGATTTCGTACGTACAATCGTGATGAAGAGTACACCAAAGTCATGTGAACTTGATCCATTTCCAACATCACTGCTGCTTGAGTGCTTAGATCCAGTATTGCCTTCACTAACTGATATCATTAATACCTCTCTCTCATCTGGGGAATTCCCATCATTTTTCAAAACTGCCATTGTAAAGCCTCTGCTGAAGAAACCAACACTAGACCATAACGATTTAAAGAACTACCACATAGTTTCTAATCTCCCATTCATTTCAAAAATCTTAGAAAAGGTTGTTCTATCCCAGTTTGTATCTCATCTAAATTCAAACAGTCTTTTTAGCAATGTACAATCTGCATATCGCCCTTGCCACATTACTGAAACTACTCTTCTAAAAGTAGTTAATGACATTCTCTCTGCGTTGGATAGCGGAAAGATTACAGTCCTCACCCTCCTTGATTTCTCTGCAGCATTTGACACAATAGGCCATGATATATTACTTCACCGTCTCCAGCATGTATTTGTTATTCATGATACAGCCTTACTGCGGTTCAAGTCCTACTTGGTCAACAGGACACAAATTGTATCTGTAAATGGAATACAATCCAGCCCAGTTGATATATGTTGCGGTGTTCCACAGGGGTCTGTTCTTGGACCTGCTCTCAAGTGTCATAGATCATCATCCCGTGTCTCACCAATTGTACGCTGATGACACCCAAATATACAAATCTAGCCACCCAACTGAAGTTGATGCTACCATCCAAGGTGTAGAGAGGTGCATTTCTGATGTGTAATCATGGATGACTTGTAACAAGCTGCAGATGAATGATGATAAAACTGAGGACATTCTGATCACAACAAAAAGACTTTCTCATTCACATCCTTTACCTCAAACAAGAAATATCAGCAACGCCAACATTAAATTCACACAATCAGTACGAAACCTAGGTGTTACTCTGGACAGTATTCTCACATTGCACCAACATGTCATGAACATATGCAAGGCTGTATATCATGAGCTGAGACGCATCAGCTCAATTCGCAAATATCTTTCAGTTGATGCCACTAAAACACTTGTGTGTTCATTAGTACTTTCAAGACTGGACTATTGTAACTCAGTTTTGTCTGGTTCATCTCAATATCTACTCCAGAAACTTCAAAAAGTTCAAAACACAGCTACCACGATCGGAACACACCTCCCCGCTGCTCTGTACCCTACACTAGCTATCCATTCGATCCAGAATCAAACACAAAATTTGTTCTCTGTGCTGCATTTCACTGTCGGACTCTAGTCCAATATAACTATCTGACCTCACCCATGTGTACACACCAGCAAGATACTTACGCTCCTGTTCTGACAATCGTATGCTCATTATCCCCGCTATGAAAACAAAGTCATATGGGCAGCGTTCTTTTGCATACCAGTGCCCAGCAACGTGGAATGAATTGCCCACTGAACTTAGACACAAAGACACAGTGATCACATTCAAGAGGGCTCTCAAAACTCACTTATTTCGACAGCAAGAACAAACTTAAAGACCTAATAATGTTTCCTATCTGAAATATTCTCAGCATGTTTTTTATTTTTTAATGTTTTTCTAATTTCATGTTGTTTGTTTTTGTAATAATATTATTATGTTTCTTATCTTATAGGTGTTTTCTAATGTTGTAAAGCGCTTAGAGCTTCTAAAGATTAGGCGCTATACAAAGTCCTCATTATTATTATTATTATTAGTATTATTGTGTATCAATTAACTCCCCATGGTATAGGATCATCCTGGTATGTTGATGCATGCGGACAATACAATGATCAAGTTGTAAGTAAAAATATGGATTAAATTGAGGGTAAACTAATTATGACGTGTCAGAATTTTCAACTTAGTTGACCAACAACTCTATGTACATAAATTTTAAAAAAACTCAAAGTTCTACCAGCGCTTCTCAAAAGTAAAATGTAATTTTAAAAGAAATCATTCCATTTATAACGGACAAGACAGGCTTAAATTTGCGACGCATTAATACTTTTAGGATTAAGAGTTTACAACGTTATGTATTTGACATACGCAAATCAGCTCTATTATCGTATTCAGTATGATACGATCTAAGTATTTCTAACGAGAAAAAATAGAAAACCCTGACAATTGGTTCATGTTACCTCATTTGGATTTTTATTTTGCCACTTGTGGACATTGCTCATATTATCTTTTAAAGAGTACATACAATTTATAAAAATAACTATATGATACGTTATAAAACATTAGTTGCGAAACTCAACTGGTTATCATTTAAGGATAGAGCAAAATACAATAAACCAGTCCCAGTATGCAAAGTTGAAAACAGTTCTGTACCAAATTATTTGATAATATTTACTGCATCATGCACGACATCTTCTGCTTTTAAGCATAAATGTATTCTGTTCAATCTAAACGATAAATTTATAAATGCTTTACGAACGTTCCATATTTTATGTTTTCATTGCCTCTAGACTGATAATATTTATTTTATGTTCTTCATGTATTTGTTGCATATGATACACGTCCTGAACATTTTAATACATTTCGACCGTATTGTTATTATTATTAGTATTAGTATTTGCAGCAGCATTGATTTCCTTTATTCCATCCGACCTATGTTATAAATTAATATTAAGACTTACATAAAGACATACATAAATATATAAAATAAATTGGTCATAATAGAATTAAGCTAAGAAATGATAAACAAATGCTTGATGTGCAATCTCAAAAAGACAAATGCCATTTTTCAGAGCTTCTGCAGAATGTGAATTCACGGCAAATGGGATTATCAGCAAGATGTGGAAAACAACCACTATACATTCGTTGTATATACGTATTTTACGCAACATTGATTGATTCATAGATAATAAATTTCAACTTTTGTCGCTCTCACATATATGATTGCACTCAGACAAAACATTAGATGACAACAACTCAAGCACTCTAACGATACCCTTTTGTTTTATTAGGTAATTGATTATATCAAACATCAATTAGTAAAATCCACTTAGTCTTATTTTATAATAGATATGATTTTCTTACTATCCAGAGAGAATGAATAATGTCCTGGTACAAAATGCTTCACTGTTTGGAATCATTAGGCTACACATATATAAATTAAAATGCGTTTTAATTACTCTTTCAGCTGTTCGATCAGAACACTACTGGATGACAACAGTCATTTTTTCCGTCTTCCTCCTTATATTTGGAGTTGTACTATTAGTCGCAAGTAGGCGTCAATACAGAACCAGAGTAATAGGTATGATTTTACATCATTTTACACTCAGGACAATTCTAATTCCTGAATGAATGCAATTATTAAGTTGGATATTAGTGTTAACAAACTGTAATGAGGTCCTTGACCGCACAACGGTTGGTTGTGGCCACCAAAACCAAAATAAATCTTTCTAATTTATCAGAGAATGGCAGCAGCTGAAATTATCAAAGCGGGTTCAGCTATTGAATCATTGTTTTCATTTCGAATTGTATTACAATCCTCGTTCATTTTAGTGAGAAATTGATACATCTCTGTCTCTCCATCTATCATCTAATATACCTTTACTAATTTACATATTACTTGTATTATATAAGGAACACTGTCATTGAACAAACATCATTTTCGTAGGTTACAATTGATAATTTGATTGCTATTTCATTCAAACATACTTGACAAGTTAATTGGCTTTAGTGGTCATTCATGCACAGACAAGGGATAGAGTGTGAATTTCTTTTGTAAATGTATATTGTCTGGGCACAACGTATTATCCACCTATATATCACAGACTCGATTTCATGAGAAGAGTTGCAAGACATTTCAAACGGCCGGCCAAGAATGGGTTTCTCTTTTATCATTACTCTTGGCATTCCTGTACCATAAACATCTTAATCAAGGTTGGTGTCATATCGACAACAAATGCAATGCATAATTCCTAATTTTATTATGATTTTAAAATTTATATATGAAGAACAGGCTTTTATTTAAAATTGTCTTCATTTATTTTCTTATTAGTGTTCAAACTTTGCAAGCGTAGAAATATGGAATCATAAGTGGGTAAACAATTTCCTTACCTCAGATCACTTCTTTTTCTAATCACTGGTTATACCTACATTATATATACTATATTCTTCGCTTCATGTGGAAAGATATACACTTTTTATTATCACTCGAGTTATAAGACTTTTAAGTTGATGTAATTTTAAGTTTTGCCATGGGAAAAAAGAAAATCACATATAATCTTTTCTATAATTGAAACAGGGTGAGATCATATAGTTTGATTGTGTCGGGCTGATAAGATCGTGTCGTTAGAGTTTCATAAAGTAAATGGAAAAACGGATGAATAAAAAGTTCATAAGTTTGGTAGTTAATCCATTCCCTTCATGATGTTCAACCATAAATCATGGTCGATCGTGATTTATTATATAATCATTTTAAGTCTATTTGGAAAATAAAATCTAATGACAAGAGACACTCAAATATAGCTGGAGATGATGATAAATAAAATATATAAATAGATAAATAAATAATATTTAAACAATAAAATAGGTTGGGAAATAAAATAGCACGCATCGTTTTTCAAAAATACGCAGTAGCTAACTATGTTTATGTTATGTAGAAGTGAAAGAGCATCAAACGTATCCTCTGCAACAAGGTTATCTCCTTTTGTCTTTATAAAGTATGGAACAGTTGCCTGGCACTAGTTAAGTGACTGAAATAAATAGGTTTATATTCATTGATATATTGAGAATGAAAAACAATATGCAGAAACAATGGAGAATCAGGAATTTTCAATTTTCTTACGGGCAGCATTACATTTATACATTACTGATTGATCGATATCACTGAAATAACAAGATTGTTAAGCACCGTGAACTAATTTATCTAAACGATATAGCAAATTTAAAGAATCATAAACTACAAAAGAGTCGTTTATCTAAGTATTTTCAATTCTCAGTATAATATATTTAATACACGGTGTTTATATATTCATTTTCGTCTTTGCTATTTGTAAAAATTTAAAATTACTTCATGATAATAAGGTACATTCATGATACATTTAAAGAATTAATAGCTGCATACGAATACTAGATACCATAAGTAATTTTAAAATTCGGCGTTTTCGGAAAAAATACTATTAGTAACAAGATTTCCTTAGTTTACACACTTTATACTCTTTAATCAGGTTATTTAATTTTTTAAACTCTCATGCAGGCATCCAGATTTTGTTACATAATGTATGTTTGCTTTTGTAGTACCAATGGATGGTGTCATATCAAAAGGTTCGAACCACTGACCTATGACCTTTTTAATAAATTGTATTTAGGGCAAATGATCCAGCCTTTTCTTCATACATTTGCAAGTGCCACTGGTCCAATGCTTTATCATACATTTCTAAGACGGTGTATTAATAATGTATATCGCAACCAAATATGTAGAATGTTAGGAAATGCCATTTTCATGCAAACATGCCTTACCCACTCCAGAGGAATGTCAAGTATAGACAATGTTTACATATTGTTACAGGTAGTTTTAAATTTACGGGCTTAACAATATGGACGACATCAAACATAAGTATTATTATATAAATAAAGCGAAACACAATTTCCTGTTTAGGTGCCCCCATAAAAGTTTGAAGAAGAAAATAATCCATTTACATCCAGGACTACCTGTGCGGCAACATTGATACAAGTAAAATAGTAAATAATTCCAACATTATCATTGCGTAGGAAAGACCCATACATTGCCTTAGAAATTCTGGAAGTTAATTTTGGCCAAGCAGCGGCCTTTTTTCTCCAAAATAGTTTATTTAATATTCCATCACACATAGCTTATAACATTATTAGTTGTATGTGACTAATTGTCTCTCTGGTAAATATAGTTTCTTCGAATCGTGTGCAACAGAATGTATCATTTGCTAAAAGAGTTTCAACTTGTATTAATAGCATTTTATGTAGTATTTACTCACTATTTAATAAAGAGATGAGTCATTAGTTAGCGAATGAAATAACAATTAACGTTACATAGATAAGGTGCCAAATCGATTTCTTTTGTTCTGACTTATCTTTAAATTGTTACAGATTCCACAGAATTGTCCCGAATATCTAAACGGCAGACAGACATTGAAGTATTTCGGAAAGAATTAGAAAGGCTTGACAGACTGCTTCATATCTCATCAATACAAGACAAAGCATCCAGACGGACTAAGAGATTGGACTGTCCTAACGTCTCACAACAAAACATTTGTGGACCAAACCTCCAAGGCGCTTACAGTAGTATTGATGATGTAACATTTGACGATATCTGCCTCAATCTCTCTTTCTCCCATTAGTTGCATTTCATAGTGAAGGAAATATTTTCTCAGATCTGAATCAGTTTCCAACTGTACACAGTGTCCATACTGAATTCACATCTATTATATGCATTATCAAATATGTTTGCTTGTGTGTGTGTGTTTGTGTTTGTGTGTGTGTGTGTGTGTGATTTGAATTTTGAACGTAACTTTAACAATATTTCAGTCATATCGCTACGATGTCCGCATTGTTTCAGTTTATAGTCATGTCTAGCACTGGGGCATCATGCCGCAGACATGTAGCATGATGTCCCACCCAGTCACATTACCCTGACACCAGGCCGACCAGTCCTAACACCAACCTTTTAATGCTGAGCGTCAAGCAAGTCATCTATTAGTATCGTTTGTGTATGTCTTTGGTATGACTGGGCTGGGTATTGAACCCACGACCTCCCTCATCCGAGGCGGACGCTCTTTCCACTAGGCCACCGGAGTGGAATGGAATTTGTAGCTTTCTGGAACAGTGTGTCTGTGAATTGTCCATTGAGACTGCATATTTGTGAAATATTTCATGTGAGTTTAACTTTATGCCTATTACGTAACCTATGAACGTCTTAGAAAGGTAGCTAAATACTGGACCTCTCTAATACTTTTTGGTGGTGTAATTGGCTTGGAAAATATGTAATATAAAAGAGGAGACAACTCCTCAAAGGTGTGTCGAAATCTAACTGTTTCCTATAAGAAACGTGGGAATTAAAGGTAAATTGATTCTACTAATTATGGTGTTGCGCATAGGTTTGTTAAAATATCTCCAAAACAGAGTGTCATCAGTAAACATAACCGACCCATCATCTCGATTTCAGTTTACTACTACAAGCATTCATACGCTATTCATTTCTTGCATCGTTTTAAATTGCTTTATTCTGAATTATTTGTACAGTTTGCACCTGAAATAACAGGTGAGGTCAACATAAAGAGGCTTCTTCCTTTGCCATTTCATCAAAACTTGTCAGTTATGTGTCCTCTGAGTACCTTAAAACAAATGAGCTCCTTCGAAACCATTTGTTAAAGTGAAAACATTCTTCCAAACAAAATCAATTAAGCAGAAGTGTGCATCATACCAAAAATTATGGTATTGCACTTTATTTAATATGGGAAAATAAAAGAAACAAAATATCTATTAAGTTCATCGGCGCATATTTTACCTTGGATAACTTCTTTACTGACGTCAGATATCAAACTAGCGGTTGTTTTGTAATCAGTTTGCTTAAACTTCTCTGTGTTGCCATCCAGCCCACAAAATAGATAATCTAACCACTACCTCGTTCGGCAAACTTTACTTGATCTTATTCCTTTAGACCCCACTTTCCAACCTAATTATTCACTGACCTGTTAGCTTGTTCAAACAAAATAAAAGGCTTTCGAAATATATTCATACGTCTTCTTCTTCAGGATGCTTTGTCAGCGGACTACCATCACGGTATAGAAAACGTAATCAACGAAACTTCACATGAAACCGGATGGAGTATTGAACATATTTTCTACGATTATGCTCATTCAATAGAAATATGCCATGTTGAGACAGCGGACGTGCATGCAACAGATGAAACCTATTTAACCCCAAATAACGGTATTGTCGGTTCGTTTGAAATGCTTCAGGATGAGGAAACAGACGTGCTTGAAACAGATCATGCATATCTAGCATTAATCCAAGATCCTGTACATCCTACTGAAAAATGTCATGTTGAAGAAACCGACACGAATGAAACCTATATAACCCCAATTAATGAGTTACAGTATCCGCGAATTACAACAAAAGAAACTATTACATATTCAGACATATAAAACGAATGTTTTAACTCTGAAATACCAGTATCCCAATTGTTGTTTTAACTCTAAATCAGTATCCAATTTATTTTGAAGTTGAGAACTTAAGATTGTATTAAAGAAAAACAATGTTTTACAAGTAAATGTATACCGAAACTTTACTTGGACATCCTACTAGAGTTTCAAGTTTCAGTCATGTTAAAAAGGAGTCATAGAAATTTAGACTTTATATTAGTCATCGTTTCATCGTATGGTCAACCAAGGAATTATAATATATTTGAAATGGAATGACGGGTATATTATCAGACTGTAGAACGGTTTACATGGAACTTTGTTCTGAGAATGGACATATGTAAGCACGTAATTGCATACTGCATATTGTATTGCATAGCTGGCATGACTGCCTCGATAACTTTACATTGTATGTGTAAGGCCAGAGATTTATGTCACTCGACCTGTCGTATTCGAACTTTTGAATATGTGTCCATTATCCCCAAAATGTTCTTAAGACCATTCATAATCTAGATTATGATAAACAAAATTCATATAATGTATCTCAAACTGTTTCAGGGAACTATCTGGGGAATATCTTGGCATATATATAGCTTTTTAACTAGTTGAGGTACAATGACAATAAATATATTTTATACAAGAATGTACAGAGATCATATGCTTAATTTAAAATAAACTTCCGGAGGTTTTACAGATTAATTTTATAAATCAATATTTTGCATTTTCAATATTACTTCCTCCGTTAAGACAAATTTGAAAATATGTAAAACATTTTAGGTTGAGATCTTGATTATCAAATTATGGATAAATTGTACATTTTAATGATTTGCTTAATGCTATTTTTCCTCATAACAATTCGTTCTTCATAAAACACAGAAACCACGGACAGACACCTTCAAAACACGGGCACTGTGATGATTACAGTCCCCATGATTGTATTCTCATAAGAATGGAGAAATCGCCTCAATTAATGTAATAAATGTAGTTGTCGTAATAAAAATCATCATTATCAGTAGCTTCAGCGTAGTAATCATAACAACCAGCGCCAACATCTTGTATTTTACCGTAGTCATTTCAACATTTACATAGTCATAAACAATACTCAAATTATAGGTATGCATAATCTGCTGAGACGAGTCTCTCACTCTCTCTCTCTCTCTGTCTCTGTCTCTCTCTCTCTTCAGACACCTTATTTTATTTTGAAAACACTTTTTAACTCTTCAACAAAATTATTTTTTGCATGAGTCTCTCATCTGCGCATTAATACCTTTAAATCGTCCCCACGTGTTGTGTGTATTTACCGAGGCATGTATAAGCATGCTAAAGAACTTAATTTCAGCTGACTGGGACCAATTTTAAAAGTTGTAATTAGAGATAATTTCTCAATCGCCCTCTTACTTCAAAATAATATAATTTATTTCACAGCATGCTGCAACAGGAAACTGACTTACTATATTGATTACTTTGCCTTTTTTATCGTACACTCAATACAACAAATACAAGGAAGGACTGCCATCTTCCCTCCCATAAGGTAGTCATACTCGCAGAACATTCTCCTTTACATAGTGTTGTTATCCAAGAAATAGATTGGCTGTGTCGTCTAGAGTACCTGCTCAGAGTTAGATAAGTCTCACGTTTGATCTCTGCGAACATTTTGTCGTTTGCTATTTGCGGGCCAAATATTAAATAGAACAATTTTTCAGCCAAATCAAGAGTGGCCACTTTCTCTTTGCATCGTATCAGCTTTTCTTTTGTCCTAAATTTGTGAAAGACATTATTTGTTGGGTTTTAAAATAACAATTATTATATAATATTTCAGTTCTTTGGTTTCTTTAAACTCTATGACTCTTTTCATATTTGGTTAGCTTTAGTCTGGCATTTCCATTTATTTAGTTATTCTGCCATCATCCGTTTAGCTCTTGACCCTTTCTGCTCCTTTGCCTTCATGTGTTTGCTACCTTCACAGTATTACATTGTATGTTATGTAAGTGATTTTTAGAATAATCAATACTTTATTTTGTCTTTTTTTAATAGTGATGCATGCCATAACTTGGTGATGCCGATTGCAATTTGGAAAGCATCACCATTTTATTTGTTTATTTCATAAAGAGAGATGCAAAATGAATTGACCACAGGCCAGTCAGCATGCCTTGATAATTGCCAGCAATGAGACCGTCAGTTATTAATTAAATGATCATATCAAGTATATTTACCATCGTTTATGTTTCTTAAATTGATAACAAATGAATTATAGTTCAAGTGGTAAGTTAGCTTACCTGTAATATACCGGTTATGCAGGTTAATTTAAAGCAGAAATGGTTATTCAGCTTGTCTACTACCACATGAAACTATTCTCTCTCTCTCTCTCTCTCTCTCTCTCTCTCTCTCTCTCTCTCTCTCTCTACCTCCTGAGGCTATACTTTTAATTGGCGTTCAATCATCCAATAAATCCGAACAGGTCCACTTACGTGCTTTCTGCTACATATTTTCATGCATTTTGAAGATCCGTTATCGTGTCTGTTTTATCCGCACCACGCATACCTAAACGCTGAAGTTTAAAGTAATTTAATTTCAGAGAATGAAAATTATATATGCACGTGATTCCGCCGCTGACACCAAATATCGCAAGGAATAAACAAAAATGAGCTCAAACTACCTAAGCTTCACTTACGCGTTTCCACTTTAACTATCCTTGCCGATGTAACTGACCTTTCCCACAACAAAGCTATTACATCCTTTTAGGTTAAATACAGCAGATGTTTTCTACATTTTCCTTTTATTGCATGCATTGATCACTTTCGTTGACTTTAATTCATAAAGGCTACTTTGAAAATGAGCAGAGACACATAAATGTAGTTTTATTTATGAAAGGCTTTTTCCTCCACTGGCTGGTCTAATACTCTACATACTAATGAAACGAGAAATGTAACAATCATAAGAGGGGATTCTAATGCAAATGTAAATTTAATGTTCCTTTTCGTTCATATCATGCGAAACATTTACATATTGGGAAATTTTGAATTGCTAAAGAATATATTCTTCCGTAAAATTGTATCTTAGCGTTATAAAGCAAAGGACAATAAAAGGAATTTACGGATAGACATGCACCTTTGCCTTAATTGACACTCAAAATGTATATATTTTAATTACTTTATATCCCTTGTTTACTTTATTAAGTTATATTTTATGCTTCTTATAAATTTGTTCTTTTCGCAAATTTGTATCATTGATTGTGTGCTAATTGCATTGTATCTATTGGATGTTTTCGACGCATTCGATTAATTCTTTTACGTCATCAGTGTCGATAACATTTCATAATCTTTGTTGCTCACTTAGCTCGCATTCTCTGATAAAGCATTGTAAGCAGAGAGCAATAAATAATAAACCGTGCATCAATTTTACTGTCTTTAATATATGACGCTCATACAGTCAGACGAAATACCTTGGGACTATTAAATCTGACTTATAGCAACATTTTTGAACTTTTGTACCCATACACATCTCTCTCTCTTTCTATATATATATATATAGATATATAGATATATAGATATATATATATATATATATATATATATATATATGAATATATATATATATATATACATATATATATACATATATATATATATATATATATATATATATATATATATATATATATATATATATATATATATATATATATATATATATATATATATATATATATATATATATATATATATATATATATATATTGTTAGGTATATTTAATATAATTATTTGTTACCTAGGTTTTTATTCTTTTATTATAGTACATGTTATTGTAATTTAACTTTGTCTACTGTATTTGATATTGTCTAGAATAATGTTCTTTTCTTTAAAACAAATTGACGTAAACAACTAATACTAGAAACACTGTACCTAGTTTATGATCTTGATTCAGAACCAGTGACAGTTTTAGTAAACAACGTTTTTATAATGATTTTATTTTTTTTCAGAGTACAAATTATTAAGTTAAGTCAAGGCCATATCTCGAGTACTTGATATGGAACATGTGTTTATTGACACAAACTTATAAATGTTCTAGAAGCTTGACTCACATCCGGGAATCTGTTTTGTGTCTTGGTTTGACTTATTACTGATGTATTGAGAAAGAATGGTCAGTCGTGAATTAACACCTGAGACGTCAAGGTGTTTATGCTGTGTTTATGAGACGTTTATGTGTTTATTAGTGCTCTAAAATAATTCTTGGACAAGGACATTTATCAAAATTTAAACAGAATTCAAACACTGGAATAAAACTTTGCTATGACATGGCAGTACTTAGCAGGTCACAACATACATCATTATCTTCAATTTTGGATTTCACAGGGATTCGAACTCAGATTCAGCGCTGACTTTTTATTACTGGGACTCCAATTGTTTAATTAATAGATTCATTTTTCGCTTCATTGTTAAAATAAATAAATTACACTGGTCAACAGTGAAATCATTACTGACTTGAAAAGGCCCTAATCTGTAGTATTTTGGTGTGCCGAACACGAATATAACCGTGAAAAATTTGTATTGGCTCTCGTTTTGAAGATATTCATATAC
The DNA here is from genome assembly GCA_028554795.2 of Sinohyriopsis cumingii. Classification (NCBI taxonomy): domain Eukaryota; kingdom Metazoa; phylum Mollusca; class Bivalvia; order Unionida; family Unionidae; genus Sinohyriopsis; species Sinohyriopsis cumingii. Next base: position 458,883 of record JAPYKE020000099.1, read on the forward strand.
CTCATTTTCTATGTTTCACTGTGTAAATTTATCCAGTAGGACTGCAGCAACATCCGGAATAATGATGTAACATTGCATAATACCATCATGCTCACATCATCCACAGTTGATTGCATCATTTTCTGATGCAATGCAATACTAATGCCATGCGGCTGCTGAAGTAAGTTGATGTCAGCAGTGTACTATACATGTGTAGGCCTATTATACTAATGCCAGGCGGCTGCTGAAGCTGACGTAAGCAGTGTACTATATAAAGCCCAATCAGATAGGTTCAGCATTTAAAATATTTTAGACGTTGTGCGAGACAGTTCAAGCTACTGTTACATAAAACTTATTATTTTATCCATTTACGTACAATAAAGAACAGTAATGCCTCGAAAGTGTGTTAATACCGCGGACAATTTTTGCTATATTTGTGGGGAAGTGACATTTGCCAACCAGAAGAAAAGTATCAATTCTCAAGTGAAGAAGGCATATCATCTTTACTTCGGATGCAAGGTTGGTGACCAAGACAAGCCTTGGGCTCCGCATATATGCTGTGCTACATGTACAACACAGCTTTCACAGTGGTTGAATTGCAAAAGGTCATCAATGCCGTTTGCAGTCCCAATGGTGTGGAGAGAGCCAAGCAACCACCTAAATGACTGTTACTTCTGCTTGGTTCCTCCTCTTTCCGGCGGAATAACGAAGCGAAAGAAGTCGAGAATAGTCTACCCAAACATTCCGTCTGCATTGAGACCAGTTCCACATGGTGAGGGACTTCCTATTCCAGAACCTCCAGCAGAATATTCTCTTGATTCATCTGACGAAGACAAAGGTGAGTCGACCTGTTCTTCTCCTGGTCCATCAGCATGCAGTGATCCAGATTTTCACTGTGGTGCATCATCAACCCCACACAGAATAACACAGGAAGAACTAAATGACCTGATTCGTGATTTGGACTTATCAAAGAACAAGGCAGAATTGCTAGGATCAAGACTCCAACAATGGAATCTTCTAGAAGAAGATGTCACAATTACTGCATATCGAAAGCGCCACCAGCAATTGGAGCCTTTCTTCAGAAAGGAAAGTTATCTGATATTCTGTTCCGATATTGAGGGCCTCATGAATGCTTTAAAAATCACTCATGACCCACAAGAATGGAGACTATTTGTGGACTCTTCGAAACTGAGTCTCAAGGCTGTGCTTTTGCACAATGGAAACATTCTTCCATCTATTCCAGTAGCGTATGCTGTCCACATGAAAGAGACATACGATAACTTAAGGCAGCTACTGAATTCCATTGAGTATAACAAGTACAGCTGGCACCTCTGTGGTGATTTGAAGGTAGTTGCCCTTTTAATGGGACTGCAGCAAGGATATACAAAATACATGTGTTTCTTATGCGAGTGGGATAGCCGAGCAAGGGAAATGCACTACATGAGGAAGGAATGGACTCACAGGCAGAATGTAGCCATTGGAGAGAAGAATATCCAACACCCAGCTCTGGTTGAGGCTCAGAAAATCTTGCTACCACCCCTTCACATCAAACTAGGTTTGATGAAGAACTTCGTGAAAGCCATTGACCGGACTTTGCCAGCATTCCGATACCTGCATGAAAAATTCCCTCGACTCAGCAAAGCAAAGATTAAAGAGGGAGTTTTTGTGGGTCCTCAGATTCGAGAGCTTTTCAAAGATGACCGGTTCAACAACTTGCTGGAAGGTGACGCGAAACAAGCATGGAATGCTTTTCGCCTAGTTTCTACAAACTTCCTCGGAAATGTTAGGGCAGAAAACTATAAGGAACTAGTAGAAGACATGTTGATGAAGTATAAGAAACTTGGCTGCAATATGTCTCTAAAGATTCACTTCCTTCATTCCCATTTGGATTTCTTTCCTAGCAACTGTGGTATTGTTAGTGATGAACACGGCGAACGTTTTCATCAAGATATCGCAACAATGGAACAAAGATACCAGGGAAAATGGTCCACTACACTGCTGGCTGACTACTGCTGGACACTCCTCAGAGATGCTCCCGAACAGCTGTACAAGAGACAGGCGAAGAAATCTAAGATGTAGTCAATGACTTGATTTTTTATAGGTAGGCTATTACAGTTGACCTTTTACTATTGGAATGCATTTCGTTATGTAAACATTAATTTCTTGCAGATTACAAAAAAACTAGAGCCAATTTTGCAATTTGACTGTCATATTCGTGTTCAGCACATAAAAATTGATAAGAATTGACTAATTTTATTTCAGTAACATGACTTTTGTAAAAATTTGTTGTCCAGTGTTATTTGTTAACTTGGTCAAAGCTTGTTGTCTTCACTTTTCTCCTGTTACTTGCTGTAACAACCTAGACTTGTAACAATATATATATTTGATTTAATTATATCTGATTTAATACATATTTATTTCAATTTATTTGCTTGTTTATCAGTAATAATTTTGTTTCTATTGTAATGTAAATTTATTCACTGTAGATGATACTTTTCCAGAAAATATTTCGACCTTGATTGTTCGTTTTAGTAAACACCAGGTGTTGACATAAATCCTGACCATGATTCAAAATTAGTAACAACCATGTAAATAAGTTTATTTTATTTTAGAATGCTTGGTTGTTGTCGAGGTCATGAGGGGACTATGTGTTTAAGATGTAAGCACTATTTTTTATTTCATTTCCGAGAGTAAAACTATTGATTTTCGTCAGGGCCACAATGGGTGTAAGTGATCTTTAGCAAGTAAATAATTTCGATAAGGTTCTTTAACATGATCAAGTGACTCATTGTTTGCGTTTTAGAATATAATTTAACCTTTGTTTTCGAGAGATATTCTCATTAGTTGGGCTTTTACACTGGAAGTTGCATGTTGAGCTGTATGGAGTTATTTCAAAATAATTGGATTCAAAAGGATTAATTCTCTTTGTTCTTCGGGAAAAAAAAATCATGTGCTCATGTGAAATTCTTGAACAAAGACAGCTCTTATAAAAATGTTTTCAGATTTCTAAAACCGGAGTGATAATTCTTGTTTCTATAAGGAATTTTAGCCTTCAGTACTAAAGATTACATAATACGTCATTGTGTTCCATCTTGGATTCTTTTGCGGGACTCGAACTTGAGATCATTAGAATATTTTGTTACTAGGACTTGAAAAATTGAATTCGTGGATTATTCTTGTATTATTTTTGGATTCCATTCTTAAAGCCATAAGTTCATATTTTTTTCATTTTTGCAGACTTTTTCCAGGGAAGTAAATTACCATATTTTTTCAATGATTGTTGTTTTCACTGTTTCTTGTGTCTCTGTTTATTCGAGCATTAACAAGCATTATAAGCATTAACAAGCACTATATTTATCGACTTTTATTTCTTTAAATTCATTAATATACTTGAAGGTCCTAATGCTGCCGTTTTCAATGACAAACTAGCAGAGTCCAACATTATAGATGAGAAGGTAAATGCGAACATTTAAGCAATCCTTTGCATAAGCTGCAATCATCAGAACTAACTTGATATTCATTATAATACTATAAATACAGATTCAGTTAGATTTTAATTTCATTTTTGCTTAATTATTTGCTCGATAAAACCTAAATTGGAAAAAGATATCACCATTAACTCGTGCTATACTACCACATCTCTGGTTGTAGGCTCATCAAACCTTGGAATAAAATTACATTATATTTATATACAGTGGAACGTGATGTAGATCCATTTTGTTAGAATATTGATCATTTTTCTTTCTTTCGTTCTATCTCTCTATTTTTCACAGACACAAACATAGACACGTCATAAACTCTGTCTGCATATGATTAAGTTATTGATCATAAGTAGTTTATAAATGGGGATTCTGGGTCACTTTTATGTGTTCATTTATCCCATTGATATTCCTTTCCACCATCGGTTGTGGCTCACTATTTTGTGGTCAGTTTGTATCCATTGGCGAGTGTGTGTGTTCTACCGATGGAGTAATGTTTATCATCAAAGGAACAAAGTCTGTTTGTATGGATGAGCATTGTAGGTATATTGTGCTGCTGTGATCTGAATGTTTTCAAGGAGTAGTAATGTTTATGTCCGTGTAGTGCTTGTATGTAATGTTGGTTGTTGACTATGTTGACGGTGATGGTTTGTTTGAGTTATTTGGAGTTTTCCTGACGTTGCCACCGTCAAGACTGATACGGTACATTTTAGCTCAAAGTCCTATGAATTCCGTGATCGGTACGCCATGAGATTCATCTTTGAATTTTCCGAGTACTTTTTGTTGTCATCGCAGTGGAATGGACTGTTTTGTGGATAATCACTAAGATCGGAGTGTTGTCTCTGTTGATGTAGGTGTGCTTATACGTCATTGGTTTGAATTTCACAGACGAGTGAATCTGTATCGGTCATGAGTAGTGTGGCTTTGTCACCCTACTGGTGTCGATGCAGTCATAATGAAACTCGAGCACGATCATCTTGGAGAGAGTGAGAACATATATCCCGGTGTACGTGAGTTTGTCAAGTTTAAGATTAGTTTTTTATTCGATGGCGACGAGTTCTTCGTCAAAGATTTTGAGATTTTATTTCTTGATTTTATGGCGATGGTTTGTTTACTAGTTCTTCTTTGATAATCTTCATGTGGGGATAGACCGTTTTTCAATTATTTTTCTGAAGACGCTATTGTTCATAAGTTTGAAGAATGGTTGTCAAAGTTTGTGGCATCACTAGACATTGTCTAGTGTTGAAGTTGATGTAGGGGTTTATAAACGGTGACTGACGAAACTTCGTATTTGGTATTATTTTATCCATTTAATACAGTCCACCCTTGATTAAATCAAAGTCGAAATATATCTGATACAGTATATCGTTTTCAGTCTTCATTTTAAACATTTATGTCGTTATTTAATTCCTAATATTGTTGTATAGCATTCTGGTGAATTTTCCTCCCATATTCTTGATCTTTTACCTTTGATTTTGGCAGAGTATTTCGTTTTCTCCTTTACACTTTCTTCATTTTCTTCTAGTCTATATATATATATATATATATATATATATATATATATATATATATATATATATATATATATATATATATATATATATATATATATATATATATATATATATATATATATAATGAGGTTCTCTGTATGCATGTGAGGGTACAATATTTCACTTGGCACACCAGTCTCATATTCTTCTGCAAAAGGCTTAACGGGAGGCTTAATTGTATCCTGATACATAAGACGAAGAAAGACGAAGAAAGAATCAGAATTTAAACTTATGCTTTGTATTCAACTCGAGTGAGTATCCGCCTCAATCTAAAACGAGAGATTTATTGCATAGAACTAATAATTATTATCATGTTTACACATTTATATTACCTAATTATTGCATATGGCTACTTTATAAAATCTCAACCATAGATAATATTTTAATATATTCATTCACATGCATGCCAGACAGACAATTAGGTAGACGAATTACTGGAAACATTCGATTGCAGATACATTAGTACATTTGGACTGATTTATTTATTTTGATCTTGTGTATGAAAAGTTAAGATAACGATTCATTTCATTTCTAGTGATTGTCATCTCTGAAAAAAATGCAGGTGAAAGTTTTAACCAGTTTTTAACACTTTATCGACTAGCAACTCATGTTATTCTGCACAAAACCAATTCCCTTTTAGAATGATGTAACTTATAAATGTATGGTACTGCAGCATTTACATATGAAACGAAAAGAAGAGACTCAAATTTCAAATTAAGAAATGTTATACAAGACGTAAGTTATATTTAGCAATATAAAAGAACAATTCTTAATCCGCATACATATATTTAGATATTGTACTTCACATATGTAGATTTTCTAAGACATTATATACATTTATGAACTTTGTGATCGGAAGATGGAAAATTCATGACATAAACCACCATTGTTTTACCAGATTGTGTCATTGATAGTATGGAGTGTCTTGTCACCATCAGATGGGAAGTGGATTGCAAGCTGCTTCGTTATTTTCACTATTTCAGTCATGAGTCTGTGCTGTAGAAATAACGTACATTATTATTTCCATCCATGAATCCCATTAATCCTTACTCGAGTGGAACTAGTTCGATAACCATAACTGGAGTTGCGAGATTATGTACGCACAAGAGTACATAAGGCAATAGAACGTTGGGTATGGTTATTCTCTTCTCTTGAATCGCCCAAGTGTCCATGTTTGCTTGCTTTTCAAGATGTAAATTTTTAAAGTAAGTGGTGTATGGAAAAAGAAAAACATGATACAGTTAGGATATACTCGTTTTTCTTTTGATTTACAATCAGATATTTTTTCACTTTTCAGATTGTTAAACGGAGCAAATTTTAAACACACAAACATTAAATATAATGTAAATAATGTTTGTGTTGCTTATATATTTAAATGATGTTTAGTTGATATCAGGACTAGCGTCTGAGAAATATAGTACAGATGTTATCAAACAGCTTTATGTGGAAGATATACTGAGTAATATTTGCAATATAGAAATAAAATGAACATACACACATGCACACGTATATGACACAATACAAACTGGGGGTAAAACAATTATACAAACTAACAATTACGATCTGAAGATGCATGTATTGATCAAGCATGCACTTAATACAAAAATTACAGGACCTTTGTTCTATCAAGAATTTGTTTTTCTACCGTTATACAACTTAACGATTTAAAAATTACTTGTATAAGCGATGTTTTTTTTTTTATATATAAAAAACCTAAACAGAAAATGCACATCAAATATGTAGACATTACGAGAACACCATAGATTGATATCTGGCAAAGCAAAAACCGGTTTAAAACTTAAAATATGAAAATGAGATTAAAGCAACCTAAGTATTTAATGTCTAACAGGAGGAACAAAACAAGAAAGACGGTATTTGATTGATTTTTATGTATGCAAGACATCAAATATTTAATACAATACAAAGTGCATATACAATACATTGTTGCATAAATGAATGAATTACTGAAGAAATGAATTAATAATGGAGATAAATAGTATGTGCATTATTTATCAATGCGAGAGAATTTGATAGAGAAGGTGATATAAGATGGAGCAAATTGCATGTTGTTATACATATATTTAGCCAGGTTTTTTTTGCAATGTTTGAATCTTCTTTTTTCATTATTGTAATACTTTATGCGTATTTGATTTCTGACAATGATAAGGATCAGCGGATGCTTTTTTATAAAAGATATAGGTACAGAGGACAGATCCAGACAAAATTGTATTGATTTTCGACATCACTATTTAAACAATGTTCAAGTTTCCTTTCACGGCAATCGTTTAATACGTGTCTGCCTGTCTCGAAACTTAATAGGTGAAAAACCCTTGAAATTACTGAAAGCCTTTACGTGGCTAGGGTAAGCACTTAATCTAAGATTAGATGCGGTTTAGAAGGTACCTTTTACATCCTTATAAAGTTTCGAAGTAACTTCATTCCTGTAATGAGAATATCTGGATTGAATAAGGTAATACTAACCTTCTCCAAATCCTGAGATGAAAAGTACCTTTTTCACATCAGAAACAGTTTTTATTATTATTTTCTTCGCAATCGTTAAGCATTAACTGGTATAATGTGTGAATAATTCAGTTTTCTGTCTTTATCAATTTCAACTAGTACTTAATGATGCGCACATATATACCTACATAATGTGTATATCGTCCCATCCCTCAATATACAAACAAGAGGAGAGTACCTAAAGTTTCATTCATATGTGTAAAAATTATTTGTGCTAAGTGCCCCTTTCCTTTTAAACCTTATATCCTGATGTAGTACCGTACGCCTTGTTTTAGCCCTATTGAACGTGTGAATGTCCATGATATCAATTATAGCTAGCATTCCTACTGACTACTATTATTTTTCTATGTCTTAATTGTATCTAGTCTAGATAATTACTGCGGCAAAGACAATGTTAATTAATCAGGTCACAGACTTCATGCAAACAATATTTTCGCCAAGAGAAATCTTAAATTCTGACAATCGTAATTTTTCAAATAAACATGAAAAATATTTTAAATTGTATTATTGATCAAATAATCCCATCTTTAGATCAGTGAGGCTCTCGTTGTTGTAATTTGGAACTATGAAACCAGAGTGAGCGATAAACATTACGATGTGTAATTATATGATCCTCAATATAAGTGGTACGCTAACATTACGATAGCAGAAAGGGACATATTGTATTTGTAGTCTGCGGAGTGTGCGAGGCCTGCTTGCCAAAGGAAAGTGAAGCGTCTCTCATAGCCTCTCCTTCCCAGATGTAGTGATCGCCGCAGGACCTCTGTCTCTCTCTGCGGGGCAGGAGGTTACTTGCATATGGCCTCTCCTACACTATTGTGTCCACAGCAGCACCTTCACGCGGGGCCCCCTGTTTTAAACAGAGCCTGCTGTGTGGCGCGACCGAGTGCCCGGCGGTATAACTGGGTGGGCAGACTGGGCTCATTAGCCTTGGCAGGCAACCAGTCTAAGAGAAGGGAAACTCTGACTCCAAACCCGGCCAGATGAAGCTCGTTAGCCTTGTCAGGCAGTTCATCTAGGACAAGGAAACTCTGATTCAAAACCCACCAAGTCCCATCCATTGGGTTATGGCTCCACTGCCTTGTGGATATCTTCGGGAGAAGGAAAGGCTACGGGAGTAAACCCAGACAGAAAATCCGGAGTGAAGCCCCTAAGGCGGCTGGGGGTCGACTACGACCTCCTTCCGGCAGCTCCTGCATCCAAACTGGTGCCAAATGTCATGCTCAGCATTCCTTTGGACCCCACCAGCAAGGAAGAGAGGGGGACCCTGACGTCTGGGCAGCCCAGGATCTCCATACTCAACGCCCAGGCTTGCGCCCTGGAGGGCGCTATTCGCATGGTCTTTCGAGACTGAGTCTCCAATGACGATGATGAAGTCTGTTCATCCGTACATACGTATCTCTGACGGTACCGAATTGGTTGCAGGCGTATTTGTTCCAGGTGTATATAACCTATTTGTGTTTTATGTTGTTGTAAAATTATTTATATTTTACCTTTTTAAACTTGCTGAAATACTGTGTGGAAAACGTGCCTTTAGACAAATTCCACTTGATATAACACGAGAACTTTAATATATCAGTGGATGATATGGTTATATATCAGGCCATTACATCAATTTTTGCACATGTACATGATCTAATAAGATTTTCAGGCCATTATCAATAAACTCTCTTAACTCTTTTGATCTTCAAATCGACCCACAAAACAATTGGTCAAAGTCTGAGTGGAAGACATTATTGATGGGTCGAGAAAATATTGCGACCAAATGTTTCAAGAGATATTTCTCTTCTTTTCTCATTTATAATCGGAAATATATTTGAGAAACAATCTCATAGACCTGAGATGCAATGAACTCTATTTTCAACAACTAAGCCCTTTCAAATTGCTTTCTAAGTTGGGGGGGGGGGGCTATATCTGAATAGAGTGAAAACGTCCATTATGCTGAAGGCTCAATGTTTGCCTTAGGTTTGGAGAAAATATGTTTATATCTTCGTTTAATCTGTATCATGAAGAAATACATTGATATTGGTTCTGAAATTAACGTGTCGTTCGTATAAATATGTTGAGCTGTGGAAAGTATTTAAGATCTACACTTATCAAAAGTCCTGATATAGCACATATATCGTATTAGCGCAACGTAGCGTGTACAGTACTGGGAAGGACGAGCGCAAATAGTGTCATCTCAATTCTGAATCACAACTCGTATTTCTTTTCTTAAATAATGACAGGATATTATTTTGTTACCTCTCCTTTATCGAAGAAGAGTGACGTTTCATCTTATGGAATGGTGTAATAACATATCCTTCAGTGTATCTTCCGACCATCTTGCATATGTCGTACTTGTAAAATATGGGTCACATAACAAAAGCAATATCTATTGACGTCTGCTGCTTGGGCAGGACGCCATTAGGTTTGAGCTCTATATGCATGCAATATTCATCTTTAAATCTTTAACAAGCATATTATCATTATAAAAGTGCCCAATACGTACAAATATTGCTCTTTAAACTCTAATTGCCCTGTTAATTTTGCATTATGACTGTGGTAGTGGCTACGTATCCGGTACATGAATTAGTCCTACAAATACGAGGTGGACTCTGCTATTTATATTTGGTTAAAACATACACTGAACACACCGTTTGCTTCGTCCCAACCAGTATTTATAAAACAATAAGCAGATTTCGCATAAGATGTATACACTTTAGATTACCAATAGGTTTTTAGTAGCTTTAGTCACTCTCTAATTTTTCAGAGCAGCAGTCGGTACTTGATAATATATAAAAGAAAAGCACATATAGGAAGGATAAACTTCAGTAATTCAAATGATTGGCAATTGATTATACATGAAACAGATGAGACTTTACCGAATAACAATAAAAATTATTTTGAAACAAAGGGTATTCCGTATCCATATTAAATACATTTTGACAAGATAAATGATCTATTTCAAGCTTCTCTTTCATAGTATTATCCTGTTCTATCCCGTATGCTACCCTTTCCGCTCAAAAAGCAGGCACATATTCAAGTATATGCATGGTATGAAATCCGAAAGGAAGTTGCAGCAAATTATACTCCTTTTAAAGCAGAATTTCACATGGTGACGTGATTTGCTCCGACCTCAATCGTGCTCACACTACACTGAACGGTTGCAAAAATCGAGGAAAGCGATTCGATTAAAAAATAATGTGCACTCAGCTTCAACAATTGCAAATACACTTTTGATTATAGTCATATCTGATACATACGTCAATATTGATTCTTCGTTCTGCTATCATTTAAATTAGATACAAGTATTCGTACTAAATTGCGGGTTCTTTTCTTTAAATTTGTAATTGAATCTTGTTTATTTTTGTATTGATCAAACTATCCAATGGACACATTCAAATACTTACAAAAGATTAATAGATCTCCGATAGTCATTTAAACATACATAAAGTATAAAATAAGAGTAACGTGCTATACAGATATACAGGGAGACATACACAGGCAAGCAGACAGATATCCACAAAGAGCTGAAGAGATAGTATGAATTTTCCGAATGAAAGCCTTTTCCAGTAAACTCATATGCTTCAAGTTTGAATAAGCAAAGTTGATTTTCATTGATAACGAAATTCATGATATAAGGTATCTGTGCAAGCCTCTCATTTGCCTTACGTCGTCCATCGTTAGTGGAGCTATCATGAAAATAGTGTATTGTTTGGCTTTGATTGTTTTTAATGTTTCCATCGTTTGTGCTTAAGCAAATTACAAACCTAAAATCCTACATCATCCGAAGTGTTTGGGGTTCTATTTATTAAAAAGCCTGTTGCTACAGTACAAGGAAAGTAACTGAGAGAACAGTGGCATTTCATCTTCTACAGTTATGGCACTTCCTTAGTATCGAATGGACAGCCAAATGAATACTTGAACATTGGTCGCAAGGTTTGTTGTTTGATTGCACCCAGCTCAATGTAAAGGTTTAGCAATCACCGATTTAGGTGAATTCGATAATCAATAAATTGTGACCACGTGCTTCGAGTTATGGCCAGTCAGAATTAATCTGAAAATACGCATTCGAACGGTGTGGTACAAATCACACATGTTAATAGGGCTTCATTCAAATATGTGTTCAAGTTTCATCTTTACAATATCGTAGATTCCGTAATTGGCATATTTTGTCCTTTATTGCGAGTTTTGATGGTCGAACTTCTTGTGTAGCAACTGTCAAATGATGTAGGCTTTAACTTATTTGTTTTAAACTTAATAAAATTATCTGACAAGCTCTTTCTTAACTGTTGAAAATAAATTTGAATTTAGAGTGCTTTTTTAATCTATGGCTCATGATCAACATATAATGGGCTTCGTGATAGAATACTTTGCTGCATCATTTTTGATATCATAATCAAATAATATGAAGATATATCTGATGTCCAATCAGTGCGAATATCAGCCAATTTTTTACGGTTATATTGTCTCTCATAGACTAAAATATATTATTAAATTGTGAATATGTAAACAATTACATTTATAATAATTTCAGCCATATTTACAGTGAATTTGCAATATAATGAGAGCTTGGATACATTGATCGATTAAGCATATTTTACCGAGTTTCTTCTAGTAAGTGACTTCGCACACTTACATTATGTAAGCAGTTAACATATTAACTTAGGGAGTACCATTGAAATAAATGCATAAGATAAAGATTGGCTAATAAGTTAACTTGTAGATGCAGAGTTACGCTGTTGACAATTTCATTTTATAATAGTAAACAATGCAAGATACCCTGCAAATACTGAGTGAAAAGTAAATTATCAACACGTCGTTGTAGATCGGCCTTCGCATGTAGGATTTTTTAATCTATGTTTTTATTTTGTTTAATTTGTTTGGCTGTGTTATTGGATCTTAGTGTAATCGAACTTTGTTGTAATTCATTAGCTTTTAGCCGTATTTTAGCTCGCATGTGGGTTTTGATTTACTCATTTTCATTCAAGAGAGTTCCGCTTTTATAAGTTATAAGGTTTTGTTTCGCCCTTGCCTTGTCCATGACAAAGACACATTTTATAGAGACCCGTCTCTGCTATTACCAAATGATATACACAAATTAATATCTTCTAACATCAAACAAGATCTTGAGTGTTTCAGTTTCGTTTCCTGTTTGAGTTGGTGTCGTGAATCAGACAAAGAACGGATACTCGAGTGTAGGACAATGTGAAAAACGGATGCTGACTGTTGAGATAAATGAAACAGGATGTCGCCTCATGAAGCATCAAACTTGTATATATTTCTATTCTAAATTTATGTTCATGTCAAGATGCTTGTAAAGTAACCTGTCATCATACGCCTTCATGTGTAAACAATTATTACGAGGAATAACAACAAAGATACAAAAACAGTTTCTTAAATTACACTTGAACCGTTTAAACACCTTTATTAGCCGAACAGAAAAGCCATAAGGACTATGAGCCAGTAACGTTGATCCAAATGACAGTACTATTCCGAAGGAAAATCTGATCTATCTACGTTGTATTCATTAGCAGTCTATTATATCCATTGCATCAGTTTTAAAAAATTACAGTATATAAGGTAAAAAAAATAAAGAGCATCCTGGCTGGAAGGAAACGTTGAAGTAAACATCATCCCGACCAACCGAGTAAATGAAATGGTCGATCCGTATATTTATCAGAGCGCAAAGTCACATGAGTTGTCTGCTCCACCTTTGTGAATCAGCATAGTCGTGAATAAGTAGGGCATTACTTTCTCAAGGCGTAGTATTCCCGATATGTAAGTTATGGATAGTGGCATACATATAAGAGTTTTGCAAATGCTGTTCGAAATAATACATGTGCGGCTGTCTAGCTCGGCGCTGAGCATTAAGAGGTTACAGTTACGACTTGTCAACCTGGTGTCAGGACAATGTTACTGGTGGGACATCACAATATATGTCTGCGGCACAATGTCCCAGTGCAAAACATATCTGTATGACTGCAAAATTGTTAAAGCTACGTTAAAAATCCAAATCACGCACATAATTACTACGAGTTTTTGTTTTCTGAGCCATTATTCCGAGCTATTAAATCAGTGTAAAAAAGGACTAGGTCGTGCTGTACGTTGTCATTGATTCATATAATATAAATTATCGAAATCGATATGAATATTGGCTGGAATAACAATAAAGTAATGCGTCTACACTGTTGCAAAGACACTGAGAACGTTGCTGCGATATGCCATATTTGCAGCTGATATATTTCATAATAACATGCATGATCTGCTGTGAGTCAGATTTATTTCTTTTTAAAATTTCTAGACCCTTTCATAAGATTTACATTCTTCTTACTTGTTACAATTTCCATGAATTTCCGTTGATCCTTTCTAATTTTTCCAACAATGCATGCATTCTCTATAAATTGTCATTTTTTATAATAATATGTTTGAATGATTGATATTTTAATACTCGTGTTTGATCAATTTTGAATTTTGTTTGATTCCACATTTCATCCAATATCGTTTCCTCGTTCATTCTTTAAATAGAAGTACTACTACTTTATTAGTTGCTCACGATAAGCAAAGAAAGCAACTTTTCAGTAAATTGTTTCCCTGAGAATACTTATCAATGATATTTTAGGAATATTAGCCTACTATCTCGCACATCCGTCTCTTCTAAACGTGGAAAATCATCTTGTACTGTATATCGCCTATATAAAGAGGACAATAACTCTTGCTCATAACCTCCCATTGCCACCACCAGGTATCGCTATACTTTAGCTGAGCGATATACTTACGAAGATGCTCGCATGACAGATAGGTTGGGTGATTGTTTTAAGTAATGTGATCGGTAAGTATTCTCGAAGAAACATAATTTACTGACAAATTTGCATTCTCCTTTATTACGTTCGCAATCACATTACATTGAGAGATTAGGAAATAGGGATCAGGCATTCTGAACATCCTGCATCTACCTCGGGTATCTTTACAGAGAATGATTTCTCCTAATTAAAACACCAACACAGCATAAGGTCATATGACCTGTGATCCTTATAAATGGTTAAGAAGATAACTATTGAAATATTCTTATCTACAAACTTTCACTCGCTGATCGAGAGAAGATCATAAACTGTGTCGATTGTTCAAAATGGGTCTGTTGGACCTATATGCTGTCGCAAGCGGGCTTACCAGATTAAAGTGTTCCCTCTGCGAAGTTGAAACGCTGAGAAGATTGACTCTGCACGCCAGAGAACATCTCATATTAATTCTCGGATAGAAACGTTAAGTTCGAACACGAAGCTCGCAGAGATGGCGAATCTGATCTTGGGATATCTCAGAGTACTCTGGGCATATAACCCATTTCAATCCCAAAATAAGGGCTAGAGGGGTGATATCCTGTTTCCAAATGTTCACCGGAAAGAAGATACATTTGCATGTGCTACGACCTGTCTCTGTGCGTTTCAAGTAGTGCTGAATGCTGACACAAGATCTTGCATGGCTGCGGCTCTAAACCTGTCTATGGAAGAGAGCGAGCGAATGATGACCCTATTATTACCGACGGATGGTAACCTATTTTTGGCTACAAAGCATGGCTGTGAGAAGATGACCACCGAACCTTCCTGTCTGAAAGGAAGCTGTTTCTGGTCGATTGAAAGGGTATTCAGCTAGCTAAAGCTACCAGGAAACATGTCTTGTATGATCGTAACTTTTGCGACCTATCAGCTAGTCACTGGAATTTATTCGAATTGAACAATGTTAAAACTCATCACAGATTCAATTAATGAAACAGTATTAAAGAATTTGGTAGATGAAGATCAAAGTTGACTGAAAGACCGATAAGTTTGATTATACCCAATATCACGCCAACCATGATGCCGCATTGTATTTGATATAAAAGAGCGGTAGCCATTAATAGTTATTGGTGCCAACAGTTTCTTCTCGAAGAGACAGATAAACAAGTCGGCCAGTTGATAGATTAAGACACTCACAGAGACAATGTTATTGATATGGCGCTAGTCCCTGGAAACACTTCACTTTCCCTCGTAAGCCTTCAGAGTGGAGGGCCTTCATGCTCTCTATATTCTTTTCACGATCGAACGTTTGAATTGAGCCACTAACAGTTATTGGGGCCAATTGTATCTTCTCGAAGAGACAGAGAAACAAGTCGGCCAGTTGACAGATTGAGACAGTCACAGAGACGATGTTATTGATATGGCGCTAGTCCCTGAAAACACTCCACTTTCCCTAGTAAGCCTTCAGAGTGAATGGCCATCATGCTTTCTAGATTGTCTTCACGATCGAATGTTTAAATTGACTCTCAAGGCTACCTTATTAAGAGTCAGGCGTACAGAAGAAAACGGCCAAGGCAGAGACGAAACATCCGTGCCCGTCGTTGCTTGAAAGAAGATTCGGGCTGGCCAGAATCTTCCTGGTCAGATCTATCGCTATATTGAGTAGATCGTTGGCCCATGACTTGTCCCATCTGAGGGTGCTATCAGAATCATCTTTTATTTCTGACCCCGTAACTTCTGGATTATGTTTGGCATTAGAAGTGTGTGAGTGTAGACAAATGCTCACATCTCCTCCTAAATGATTCACACGGCTCAAGCCTAATGGTCTGACAATGGAGAGACGAAGCTGGTTAACTTTTTATTCTATCTCGTCACAATAATGTTGATTATCGGACAAAACCAGTGTGTGTATATCGGAGTGAAGACCGAATGAAGGACTTGGCCTCTCCTGGATAGAGTTTCGCCCACGACAATGAGTCTGCCGAAAATTTGTTTGATTTGTACGTTGATACGGAGATTGTCCCACCAACGTCGGCACTGCTAAATCAGAGCACACATGTCTGGTGATTTGGCGCCCCGACCCAACTAGTTGTCAGAACTAATGAGGACCGTTTAACCTGAGAGCTGATCTATCTAGAACTAAAAGGTATTAATGACGGCTTTCATTTCTAGAAGGTTGATGTGTAGAGACCGCTCCCCTGGCTCACACGTGCCTTTGACGGTAGTGAAGTCCGGTATCAGGCGGTCACGCCAACCATACGTACTGGAGTAGGTAGATACAGTTATTTTCCCTTCGGGCTTCTCCAGCGGGATCCCCATGGTCAGCCAATCTGAGTCGGCCACTGACACAGGAATTATCATATTTCGAGCCCGATCATGGTTATTTGATGAATTTGTCTTGGAAATTGACTCCACTATGCTTGCAACGTGATTTGTGTGGGTTATATAAAGAGACGGCTGAGCGGGATCAAATAAGCTGCCGCTGTCATTAATCCTAGGAGTTACTAGAATTTTCTCTCTGAAATCAAAGCCATGCTAGATACAGACTTCACAAGTTCGACGATGCTGATTACGCAAACACGAGGAAGTCGTGCCAGATTTAGGATGGTAATATATACCATTCACAGGTGGACAAAACCTAGGACGGATGGAGGTCGGACTTTTCCCATTTCACTAGAAAATCAAGATTGTTAGTGCTTTGGAGTTGAATAGAAATTACCATATGTTTCTTGAGGAAACAGGTACTTTGTATATATATATATATATATATATATATATATATATATATATATATATATATATATATATATATATATATGTGTGTGTGTGTGTGTGTGTGTGTGTTTCCCCTTACCTACCACTGTTATAGGAGGGTTTGGGGTTTTGTTCTACCTTTGCTATCTTTTGTCTGAACTGTAGATACTGGGTTTCTGTGTCGTCTTTTAGATGGACCTGCTGTTTAATGGTGCTTTGATTGTTTGCATTGTTAATTACAATTTGGTTTTGGTTTCGTTTTTGGTTTCCTAATTTACATTGGCTTTGTCATTTTGGATTTGTTAATACATTTAATGTGAATTTGGGGACGATTAATGCTAGTGCTATATACAAGGGTCTTGAACATTTATTTTTGAACATTTATCTTTGAACATTTATTTTTGTGTATCACATGGCAAATGCATCTGCCTATGAACGAAAACGGAGGGAAAGCTAAGGTAGTATGCCATAACGTAAACTGGATGTTTCTGAAACGCCAATCAAGGACTTATTTCTCAAACATTTCGCCCAGTTATATATTACTTGCTATTATTATTTTGTATAAGCCACATATTTCAATTAAAATTACGCCGCATAGTTGAAATTTTCCAATGTTGTAAACTTTAGAATTTTGTGTACAAAGTGTTCTTTCGATTTCCCCAGAAAGTTCAAAATTATAAAGTTAAAGTTACTTATGAATTTTGTGCAAACATGTTAGGTAAATTAGAGTTTATTTTTAACGCAGAATAGTGGATCGTGTTTATGTTAGTTGGTAACTCGAAAATACCACTTGACCCATATGAAACCATCAAATATCAATCGATCATAGGTTACACAGGAAGAACGGAAATAATAATATACAACGTATATGGCCCATGAAGAAATAGTCCAACGAATTTGGATACTTACTTAAATATAATAGGACCAATAAGTAACTACTTCATCGTATGTGAGTATTTTCAAGCACACAGCCAACAATGGGAAGGATACCACCAGGACAAGAGAGGATGAATTATGAAAACTGAATTTCATTAAATAATCTGGTATTTTTTTAACAACGGAACACATATTCAGATCAATCCCGAAAATGGAGCCCCATCAACCTTGGATTTAACCTTGTGCACCCCAAAAGTAGCCAAAATAGTGGAATGGGAGGTATAGCAAGAAACCACCTTAGGAAGCGACCATTTCATTATTCAAACTATCCACGTATCAACGCATATCAATAATACCTATCCGATTCCCAGATGGAGATATTACAAGTCCATTAGAGTACATTTCGAACCTTCTGTGAGGTGCCTAAGTACAGGCAGTTGTATAACGAAAATATAGAAATCTTTAATAATAATATAAATGTAATACTGTCCTCAGCAGCTGCTCTCAGAACACCAAAAGCTGGGTTCGGGTGTGCAAAACAATCGGTCCCTTGTTGTAACGAATATTGCAAAATAGCTATTAATGAATAGAAGAAACTCCTAAACAAGTTCAGTCAATCCAAACTAACATATAATTTCACAAGCTATAAAGAAAAGGAAACACAGAACAAAAAAGTTATCATCGCAGCAATACAAAAACCTGGTCTGAATTGTGCTCATCTCTGAACATTAAAGTAAATGCAAAACAGGTCTGGGATAAAATCAAAATTAATCAGTGGGAAACCAACCAACACTACGCTAAAAATCCCAGGGTCCATTACTAATTATTATAAAGCGAACAAACTGGCCGCCCTCCAACATTAACACAATCCACTCCATCACCTTCCATAACCATCGTATATTAATAGAAAATAAATTTTCTCAGTTGTTTATCGACTAAGGAGACCCCAATAGCCATCTCAATGTAGATTTGTATGAAAGCTAATGAGCGTTGCCTGGAAAAAGACAACGTCACAAGGGAAAGATAAATTAGTCTATGAAATATAAAAAAATATCTAGAAAATATAGAAATGCCATATTAAGCTACTCAACACAATTGGGAGAACAGGAGCAATCCCTAAGTCTTGGAAGCAAGCTATTATTAACCCCATGCCAACTCCAGGCAAGGACCCAACATACATCAATTCATACATACATATTTCATTTACAAACAACATTTGCTAAATTATGCAAATTATGCTTAATAAGAAATTGAAATGCCATCTTAGAAACAATAAATTGATATCCCAGAATTAGAGCGGCTTTCGCAAAAAAGATCAACAACAGACCAACTGATTACACTACAATCAAACATCAAACGGGCTTTTAACGCAAAGAGGAAATTCAGTAGGAATGTCATCGCTATATTCATAGACCACGACAAGGCGTACGACCTAAGGGACTTATTTCGAATTTGAACCACTATGGACTTTTACAGGTCGCATACATAAATGGATATCCTACATTTTGACTGGTCGTAAAATCAAACTCATAGTACGGGACCAACTCTCAGTAACTTTTGTATTGGAGAATAGCACCCTTCGAGGCAGTGGTTATGAGCTTTACACTGTTTAATATTATGATCAATAACCTAGAGAGTGTATCGACATCTGGGTTGCTAGAAACCGTTGTGGACGAACTCCAAATGTGTCTAGACATAACTGGTCGCTGGGCTGACAAGTGGAGATTCATAGTCTCAACATATAAAACCATAGGGGTCATTTTTTTAATATAAAGGAAACACTCTTCGGTATACCCAACACTTTACTTAAATAGCACTCTAACCCAGATTCAAAAAGTAGCTAAATATTTAGATATGTATTTTCATGTAAACTTCTCCTTGAAAAAACACATAACAGAATTGGTTCGAATGTGAAACTCCGATCTGAATCTCCTCAGGAATTTTAAAGTATCGATTTGTGGAGTAGATCAGAATACTTTGTTTACGCTATACAGATCCTTAATTAGATCAAAATTAGACTATGTATGCCAGGTATATGGCAAATCACAGAAGACTGGATAGTATCTGCACCGGAATTTTAAGGGGTGCCAGAAGGGAAGGAACAAATTTGTAGTCGGTGGACCACTATGACTTATGACGAAAATAGTTACTAAGTTGGTATGAGGCCCGAATCTCAACATATGGCACAGCGCACCCCAATGGAGATATTCTAAAGAGTTACAACAAACCATTCAGTCGAAAACTATCACCGAACACATCTTGAGGCAACAAGGTCCACGAACTATCTACCAAACTAGGACTATAAAGGATCAAGCCAAACAGGTAAAATAACAGACCCGGAAACATGGAAATGCAAACAACCAACAATCTGATTTCAGGCTATTACTTATGGGGAAAAATAAGAGCAGTCTCTGGAAATTAGGTCAAAACTTCTCTCGGAAATAGACAGAGTATACAAGCATATCCAAAACATTTATACAGACCGATCTAAATCAACGGAAACCAAAAAATCATGATGATTCAGGATGGAGGACATAATGCCGGGAGCGACACTGCCGGGTGGTTGTTCCATATTTTCAGCAGAATTCTTGGCAATAAAGGAAGTTATAGCATGGATTCAATCCAACAGTGTCATAATCTGTGACGCCATCTGCATGCTTAGATCACTTGAATCAGGTAAGACCACTAGTAGGGAAACATTTTAAGAGAGGTTAATTATATACTTAGAAATATAGAGGATAAACAAAACATATTAGAATGCATCTGGGTACTATTTCAAATTAATATAAAACAAGCAGACAATGAAGCAAAAGCCAGACTTATCGATAATAGTACAACTGTGATGAAATATAGTATGTAGGAACTGTACAGCTTTATCAAGCAAACAAATTAATGACCAATGGCAAAGGCAATGGGACAACAGCCCTAAGAGCAAAAAGATGTACTTGATCCCACAAAAAAGCAACAGAAAATTAAAATACACCACACTTAGCAACCGGATGGACAGAAAAATAATCAAAACAATTAAAACTGGAATAACATTTTTAGCGGAAAGCATTGGAAATATGTAAGTAATACTACAACAAGAGGATTCAACTGTCCATTTTACCCAACACCGGAATACTTAGAATACATTTTCAACAGCTGTTCCAGATATCAGAGGAAATTAGAATTCAACATGATATAAATTAGAGCACCCAGCACATACCCAAGTCTTCTTGAAGCCAAGTGGTAATAACACCAACGGGATTCTTAAGAACATCGTATGTTACATCACAGTGATTGAAAAAGTAGGCAAAATGTAAAATATAGACGTACCTATACAGCCCATGCACCCAAACATCAATAGCAGACGCGTATTATTTCTACAAAATTCACACTCAGACCATGACAAAAGAGTGAAGCTAGGTAGTTTAACCCAAATGGATGTAAACACGAGGTAACCTTGTGGATAGGACAAGGGGACTGGATTGGCTGATGAGGCAAACTAGAGATTCGGGTCATTTGGGCTTGACATCTTCTGTGTGCGAGATGGATCCTGTATCAGTAGCGATGTTATACCCTGCCCAGTATACGTCATGCCGCAGAACCAGTCCATTTGGTAATGAGCAACACAAATTCATATCAGGTCTCTATTGGATGTCAGAACAACTGTGAGTTGGTCAATAAAATAAGGATATGCTTTGTGCGTATCAAACCAACCACAGTCAGAAAGGAACTCTCCACCTTTCAACATACTGGTTATGGCTAGGTACACAAAGCACGTTTCTGAAAATGATGAATAATGATAAATGGAAATATATTTATGACATCTATGGTAAATGAATGAATAAATGATGTAATTGATTAAAATTTACATTATATTTCTGATTGAAATACTGCCTTCTGAATACGTTTTATAAGGGCAATGAAATTATACATAATGGTTATTATTTAAAGTGGGGATTGTTAATTTTTCACGACAAGATTCGTGACCAACAACAATAATTAATTATCTTTTGGGGTAAAAATATCAAGTTATTATCATTACTGCTCGGTTGAAAAACACACCTATATCACCTTGTGATTACTCCAAGATGTTTGCTATCTTCATTTGAATTTATATTTTCAAAGTGTTTATATGTGTTCCAGTTATAATTTTAATTATATGTTTATCGGCGACAAACATTAGTGTTCATTTTCCACACAAGAAATGTATCTCATCCCTGCATATTAGTTTGGAGCACTTGGTTGTACCGTTAAACCAGTTTCAAACGTGAGCACAATAAATACTCGGGAATTTCGACAATGACAACGATGATAATAAGTCATACAAAGTACGACCAAGAAACTTATCAATTATGAATTTAAATTAGCTCCAGTTATCGGGGCCCCGAGTGGCCGAGTGGTCTAAAGCGCTCTTCGTTACGGATCACTGCCATCTCACCTCTGTCTGCGGCGGTTCGAGTCTAAGATTCAGCCAATGTGGGTATGTGAGAAAGCTTGCCAGTAGCTTCTCGTGGGTCGGTGGTTCTTTCCGGGGTTTTCCCGGGTTCTTCCTCCACCATTAATACTGGCCGCCATGTATAGCCTATCGTGTGCTGAAAAATGGCGTTAAACCCCACAACAACAAAAAAAAGCTCCAGTTATCATAAACCATTCTAACATTATTAAGAAGAAAGGTTTTCCTTAAGGTTGTATTCCCTCAGGAAGATTAAATGGAAACTGAGATAAAGGGCGAGGTATAATTTGGTAACTAGCCGAATGAACAGCATGACAATAGTTTTGATGACAGCTACAGCATAATCAAGAATACGTTGGGAATCCAAGCGGAGAAGTCAAAGTCTGGCAGACAACTTAGCGTTCAAAATAATTTAGGGTGTTTTCCAGAAAACGGTTCATCATGCATTTGGATCAAGACGTTCACAAGATCATTGTTGCACATTCAGCTGTACATAGCCAATCTATGACCAATTCAAAAGGTGGCAAAGCAAAGTTTATTAGAGGCACGTGCTCTCACCGGCAAAGTGACTTTGCCCTTGACATGGGCTGCTCGTAAAAAGATGTGCAGTAGAGTAAGTAAAGAGGAAGATAATCATCCCAAGAATTAAGCTGAGTCTCGCCATCAAAATCCCAAAATCGCCGAGTAAATAAAACTCTTTCAGAACCGAGCGCAAGGGTTTCCCATTTTTTGAGATCAGAAAGTCTATATTATATTTGGTGATGCATTGTTAGGCAATGTAACGAATATGCTCATGATTGTATTTAAAAAAGATTTAGGAAAGAATGCAATTTTCAAGACCAATTGTTTTATCAATTTTACATAAGTGATACTTGCAGTTAACTTACAATCACTGAACTGTATCTGCTACAACACCGGATGTTTAGTTTTACTTCTAATTTTGTAAAGTTGTTATTTGTATCTATTGTTTAATGTACGGTTTTGTAAATTGAATAGACACTTACACAATAATTTTAGTCTTTTTCTCTTTTAATGTACAACCTTCTAGTCAAGATACTTCGACCATCGAGGTGGTGATAGCAGAAGTGAGGATTCCTAAATAATCTTAGCCGATGCAGGACATGGAAAATGAACGAAGACGAGCGTAAATGGAAGAAATCAAGTGAAAATGAGTTAAAACGCACAAAACAAAAAAAGTAAAAGGTTTCAACCAAATATGAACTTAAAGGAACCAAATATGAACTCAAATGTACAGAAACAATATTACCCAACTGAAAACAGGAATTTATGTGCAAACTAGCAACATTTTGTTAATACGTTCTTTGAGTGTTGCTAAAATGTATTCTGAAATATCTGCATTGAGTAGACTAAAACAGTAATTTAGTTGAACATGAAATACGTTTCTTGATTATCAGTCATATTCTTTACAAGCGGGATACTAATGCTATAAAACTTCCAAATTCGTTTATTTTCAATCCGTTCGTTCTGGCTTTCGTTTTGTTACAGTTCCTTCATTCCTTCATTACCATTTATCTGTGCTCATTATCTGTCCTTATTTCATTTTTAGAAATTAGACATCACGTCAGAAACAAGCATTACTTGCTAGTATTATTAGATTAGATATTTCAAATTTAGAATTGTAATTAAAGCAAACTAAATAAATAGTGTTTATATATATATATATATATATATATATATATATATATATATATATATATATATATATATAGAGAGAGAGAGAGAGAGAGAGAGAGAGAGAGAGAGAGAGTTGTTCAGCATATTTTCACCAGTTGTTCAGCATATTTTCATTTCACAGCTTAAAAGAAGTTACCTGGGCAAGGTTTCTACATACGGTTCAACACAATCTTAGTTCTCGAACATATCATATACTTAGTCTGCAATTGCACTTCCGCCACTACTTTCAAAACCAAAATGAAATGCGTTTCAAACTAAAGAGAGGCTTTTTCACATGTTATAATATAACTGTTTTATTAGACTAAAGAGAAAAAATTACATATAGAAAGATCAACAAGCTGACAAATATAAATCCATGAAATGTTGAATATTACAATATCTATGAAACTGATAAATGCACGCAACTCTGTATGCTACACACAGAAATATAAACAACCTGATACAAACTGGCGCATACAAATGAATATAAACGCTGAACGTTATGATCAGAGTAAAATTGTTTAATACAGGAATCCCTTTATGAGAATATAATAAAATTAATTCACAAATAATATTTGTGATATATCAAGTACCTTAGTAAAATACTTTTGGTACCATAAATTACAGAATACAGTCCAAGGATATACACCTGAATACCTGAAGCTTTGATTAAGAATCGTCTTTTCAACTCGGTACCAATATATATATATATATATATATATATATATATATATATATATACGTGTCATGCAATTTGCTCACGAACTTCAGTTGAACAGCTTTTACTTTTGAAATATATTTCTCAGCTTTAAAATATATACTAAAAATCTGACTAAAAATTTCACAATTTATATTTTGAACATTTTTATCTATGGATGATATATTCTGTTATAACACAATTTAAATAACTTTTGGAATATCATTCCAAATATAATAGTTTGTTCAAATTGCATATGGATACTAAGATTTTCTCTCATCTACTTCTCTAACTTAACCCATAATTGGGTTACTTTTCTACATTCAAAAAATAAATGTGTGATTGACTCCTCGAATTTACAAAAACTACATTTATTGTTATCCATGCTTTGTGTGAAAATGAATTTGCATCACAAAGGTTGGTTGGGCTGAAAGCGTGAGAACGGAAAATGGAATCTTTCGGCAAATAAGGAATCCACGAGTACCAAAGTGCCGAGTGCGCCTCGCACGTTAGAAATCGGCTAGTACGCAAACCCTGAGTACACATCGGCTAGTACGTAAACCCTGATTATTCTTGGAGATTTCAACTGTCACTTCGACTGTCCCGAAAACTCAAACACATCAAAACTCATAGATTCCACTAATGTTTTCAACCTCAAACAGTCAGTTAACCAACCCATCCATAAACATGGTCACATTTTAGACTGGATTCTACATAGACCTGATGATAACATTCTACGGTCCTCCCTGGTATCCCATGACCTTGAATCAGATCACCTCTGCATTATATGCCATCTTGACGTATCAGTCCCTAACTCTCTACCTTTATCTGCTACTAAGAGAAACCTCCGTATGATAAATAGAACCAAATTAATGCACGACATCCAAGCTAACCTAACAACTTTCTTACCTCCTTCTGCGGAACAACTCGATAACTGTCTGCGTTCATTACTTGACAAACATGACCCAGCTACCAAGTGCAGAGTATCAATTCAGAAGTGTTCTCCATGGTATAGCAGTGTTAGGGACCAGCTTCACGCTGCTAAAAGAGACCGCCGTAAAGCTGAGAGGCTCTGGCTTTCCACCAGACTCACTATTCATAAGCAAATCTATGAAGTCGCTAAGAAGAATGTCACAAACATAGTCCATGCAGCGAAATCAGCCCACTACACTACTAAGATCATGGAACGTTTCAGCTGCAAAGAGCTCTTCGAGATTACTAACAAGCTAATGTCAAGGAACAAATGTACACCACTTCCAGCCACTTTCTCTCCAGTCGACCTTCCGGACATGTTTGCAAATTTCTTCCGTGACAAAGCACAAACTATTAGAGATAAGCTTGACACCACGATTTCAATTGACTCGTCGTCACCATACAGTTGGGATACAGAATTTGAGCGGCAACCATTAGCAACATTTGAACCTGTCTCTATGGATTTCGTACGTACAATCGTGATGAAGAGTGCACCAAAGCCATGTGAACTTGATCCAATTCCAACATCACTGCTGCTTGCGTGCTTAGATCCAGTATTGCCTACACTAACTGATGTTATTAATACCTCTCTCTCATCTGGGGAATTCCCATCATTTTTCAAAACTGCCATTGTAGTAAAGCCTCTGCTGAAGAAACCAACACTAGACCATAACGATTTAAAGAATTACCACCCAGTTTCTAATCTCCCATTCATTTCAAAAATCTTAGAAAAGGTTGTTCTATCCCAGCTTGTATCTCAACTAAATTCAAACAGTCTTTTTAGCAATGTACAATCTGCATATCGCCCTTGCCACAGGATTGAAAACTACTCTTCTAAAAGTAGTTAATGATATTATATCTGCGTTGGATAGCGGAAAGATTACAGTCCTCGCTCTCCTTGATTTGTCTGCAGCAATTGTCACTATAGACCATGATATATTATTTCACCGTCTCCAGCATGTATTTGACATTCATGATACAGCCTTACTGTGGTTCAAGTCCTACTTGGTCAACAGGACACAAATTGTATCTGCAAATGGAATACACTCCAGCCCAGTTGATCTATGTTGTGGTGTTCCACAGGGGTCTGTTCTTGGACCTATTCTCTTCATTCTGTACACTCATTCGCTCTCAAGTGTCATAGATCATCATCCAGTGTCTCACCAATTGTACGCTGATGACACCCAAATATACACATCTAGCCACCCAACTGAAGTTGATGCTACCATCCAAGGTGTAGAGAGGTGCATTTCTGATGTGAAATCATGGATGACTTGTAACAAGCTGCAGATGAATGATGATAAAACTGAGGCCATTCTGATCACAACACAAAGACTTTCTCATTCACATCCTTTACCTCAAACAATAAATATCAGCAACACCAACATTAAATTCACACAATCAATACGAAACCTAGGTGTTGCTCTGGACAGTACTCTCACACTGCATCAACATGTCATGAACATATGCAAGGCTGCATATCATGAGCTGAGACGCATCAACTCAGTTCGCAAATATATTTCAGCTGATGCCACTAAAACACTTGTGTGTTCATTAGTACTTTCAAGACTGGACTATTGTAACTCAATTATGTCTGGTTCATCTCAATATCTACTCCAGAAACTTCAAAAAGTTCAAAACACTGCTGCTCGGATCATACTTAGAGTACCACGATCAGAGCACACCTGCCCGCTGCTCTGTACCCTACAATGGCCATCCATTCGATCCAGAATCAAGCAAACAATTTGTTCTCTGTGCTACATTTCACTGTCGGACTCTAGTCCAACATACCTATCTGACCTCACCCATGTGTACACACCAGCAAGATACTTACGCTCCTCTTCTGACAATCGTATACTCACTATTCCCACTATGAAAACAAAGTCATATGGACAGCGTTCTTTTGCATACCAGGGCCCAGCAACATGGAATGAATTGCCCACTGAACTTAGACACAAAGACACAGTGATTATATTCAAGAGGGCTCTCAAAACTCACTTATTTCGACAGCAAGAACAAACTTAAAGACCTAATAATGTTTCCTACCTGAAATATTCTCAGCATGTTTTTTATTCTTTAATGTTTTTCTAATTTCATGTTGTTTGTTTTTGTAATAATATTATTATGTTTCTTATATTATTGGTGTTGTCTAATATTGCAAAACGCTTAGAGCTTCTAAAGATTAGGCGCTATACAAAGTCCTCATTATTATTATTATTATTATTAATACATGATACCTTGAGTACGGAATCCGATCGCATTGCAGTGCGGAACAGCACTTGCAGGACTATAAACCATGTCTTATCTCCTGCATAGGATTTAGTCACATATTTAATATTCCCCAAGAGACGTCATTTATTGATTTTAAAAACTCATTAGCAAGTGGACTTATGCTTTGAATGAAAAGAATACTTTATACTTATATTATAACGCATGTGTCAGTTCACCACAGACAGATGGAAAATACTCATTAAATACATTTTAACTCATATGTCAATATGAATCAAGTGTCTACGAAAAGAAAAGATAGGTCTAAACAGATCTAATATCAAAATGTAAAACAAATATTGTAGTAAGCCATTAATTGTTACCATTGATTATAATATTTATACCCATGAGGTTGTCTAATGCCAATGAGAATGCTGTAACATCGTAACATGGAAACGCGAGGCGATAAACAGTTCAGATTACGTTCCAGCATTGTGTCAACACATTGTCCACAAAAGCGGAAGTGGCCACAATAAACTAAAGTGATGGTCTCTCGTGCATTAATCAAACAACGTTATACTGATAAACTCTGATAACTTCACCCTCCTATCAATTTGTTGCTTCTTCAACTTACTCGTCGTGACCACTCTCGACCTCACTATCGTCGACACTGAGGTTGGTGTTTGAGTCAATACTTGTTCAATAAGGCGGTAGTGAAATCATCCGCGCCGTGCCTTATAGCGCACATAAATTCCATTATGATGCATTATTTAGAATGGAATCGCGTCGTGCACTTGATAATGCTCAGGAGGCCATTCACGATGCTGCGTTTTCCTTTGGGTCGACGAAGTCGATTAACATCAGCCATGTTTTGCAGGTAGATCTTGATCTAACATAGTATATCAACTATCAACCTGTATTAGAGACAAAAGATCCAGGTGAATACATTTATCTATCTTATTCACACAAGGATCCATATTAAAAGCAATAAACAAAGGAATATCACCACAATATAGTTCACAATTCTGCACAGAGATTTTAATATTATAATCCATGAATTACAATCAAAACAGCCTGCGTCAGTAATTCTATATCCACATCACTGACTACAAATATAATAAAATGAGAATAAAAAATGTAAACACACACAAACATGCAAATCTAAAACAGAAAATCTTAGCGAACGGTTCTAGTATGTTGTTGGTTACACAGATGAGTCCATGTTTGACCTCTGCAAAGTCATTCCTATATATTCCTAATTGCCCTAAATTTGCCCCTAATAACATGAAGACATTCACAACGCATTATTTAAGAATGTCATGCTTGTTTCGATCATCTAATCGATGAATCCAAAGATTGTTAACTCTGGACTACTGCTATACATCGTTCACCATTTGAGAGCAGTTATTAGTATGTGTTAATTCCAATATCTTCTCAATTCGTCTATATTTGGTATTATTTTCAGCTTGTAATCGAACAGTTTAACCCTTAATTTGTCACTTTCCTCACTGACCGTTTTCATTGTTTTAAAAAGGTCATATTTGAGTTCCTCTGTATTTTACCTATTTTTTAATTTAATAGTAAAGTTAACAATAACATTAATGTACCAGTAGATTTCTAAGGGAACTGACCTATCTCCACTTGTCAATCATGCTGATCAATTAACCAATCAGCGAGAATAAATTACATTCCCTTTAGGCATTGCTTTCGTCCGCATTTTCCTTCGACAAGCTACTTTTGGCAATAATGAATTGATTTTGATAAGTATTTTCACATTTTGCTATGATTTATTGATTTTGCGATCAATAAGGGTGAAAAGAAGTCAGTGCGAGGCTTGTAATTCTGACAGTCGATATCCAGATCGTCTAACTCAAGGAATTAGATTTATTCCTTTCCCGAAACAGAGACAAAACTTCGATGGATAAAGACGCTTTTCGTGGTCGCGTGTACAATCAGCTGAATATGGAAACAATTGATGGCAATTACATTTTTTGCATAAACCTATGTCGAAAAGCATGTTCCGTCGATGGCTTGAAGAAATTGAAATTGAGAAATATATGTAAAAATAAATGTTTCTAGAATATGGGTGGGGAACCGCCTAACTTTCGGGCATTGATGTATATTATGTTTCTTATATAGGAAGCACTGAAACCCAGATTGCATTATTTTAAAGTTTGAATATTTACACTTTAATGTTGTCCCAAAAATAATGATTTATAGTCTTCATCTTTCAGACAACTGAGTGACTATTTACTTTCTCGTTGGGCTGAAGCAGGTTGTACGGATGCAAAATGTAATAATACAGAAATACAAAAACAATGATTTCAGATAATTATAGTCCCATATATTAACCACGAATTTACACATTTACATGAACAGAAATCATTGATCAAAATTCCATCTGACGAACAGAATAGAAATTTAAAATTATTATATACAACAGAGTACTCCTAAACAGTAAAACTATTTTACATGAATAAGTTCTCGAAAAGCTTTAAAACTGATTTTTATTTGTTTCTTAAATAAAAAATATTTAGGTTATTACTACACGAACTTGAGCTACAAATATAAATATTGTCTACTGCAGTATAATCTATGCAACTTTGTAATTTTACATTTTAAGAACAATAAAAATCATGGTTAATAAACATATCACTTAAACTGAAACTTATTTCTTTACCAAATACTGCATGTTTGTCGGATGTTAACAGGTGGTCATATCACGTGATTTGGTATCATCTCGCGTAAGGTCAATTGGAAATGATGAGCTGATACGGCCATCTATGGAGAACTTCAACCATATTAAGGACCAGCCAAAATAGCTAATGAGTGACATAGGACCCTTTCGAACTGGGAAGAAACTGCATGATTCTGTACTTGCAGTGTAACTTGAAAACTACTGTGGAAATCAAATTTTTCTAAGCATCATTAGGTTAT
The DNA here is from genome assembly GCA_028554795.2 of Sinohyriopsis cumingii. NCBI lineage: Eukaryota > Metazoa > Mollusca > Bivalvia > Unionida > Unionidae > Sinohyriopsis > Sinohyriopsis cumingii. The sequence goes on from JAPYKE020000099.1 coordinate 489,728, forward strand.
TATCATTAAATATTTCAATAACATTAAAATATAAATTCTGGAGAGTTCAGTTCTGTTTTTAAAAAAAGATAAGCAGGTCATCATAATTTGTGCAAGAGTTACGCTTGAGTATCTGTTTGACTGTAAGTGTGGGTTTTATTTGAAACTAGCGATTACCTAAGTCCTGTTCCCTTTCCTTATCAGCTTTACCACGTTCACTAGTAGACATTACATTGACAGTGTGAGTGTTGGATTGTAAATGTGGGCGTTTATTTGTAAGAGCTTATATGTCTCTCCTCAATATTACTTTCTAAGAGTGGAGTGTTGTATTATAAGAACGTAAATTTGTTTATAAGAGTCGATATAATACATTCTTCCCTAAACATTAGTAAAGTGTGAGTGTTTGCCTGTAAGAATTTCCAACTTCCCCGCTACACATTGGTATCTAATAGTGCAGTATTGGATTAATTGCGGTTATTATTCCAAATACTAAGCCTACATTTTCTCATTAAATATTACAAACTATAAAACAAATCATGAACTAAATAAAATGCATATATTACTTCGTAGATGTATCAGTATTTAATTGTAAGAATATGTGCTTGTTGTAAAAGTAAGTGTTTGTCTGTCATTATGTAAAACTTATTAGTACATTTTATTTTGTTATTCCTAATTCAGCACCTACATGTTCTTATTGAATAATATAAAAATGCATTAAAAACCTCGAGAATTAAGCTAAGTGCGACTGTCGGAGTTTTCAATTAAAACAATGCGTGTTTATGTGTATAATTAGGTGTTTTTAGTCATTATGTAAATCTTATCCGTGAATATTATATGTTACATCAAACTCAGCACCTATACTCTCTCTCTCTCTCTCTCTCTGTAGTAATATAACAACGTTTACTCTGGTTCTGCAGGTTTGGTTTTCTCTTTTCTTCACAGTTAATGTTTTGTAATAGTTTGGTATAAATATTGCTATAATTCGTATCTAGTCCAAAAATGGATAAGGCAGTTAGCGGACCTGCCTATCGTTCTAGAAAAAGAATTAAAGTTTCCAAGGATTTCACAGTTCCAAAATCAGAACAAATATCCTCAGAGAGAGAAGTAGCATAAAGTCCCTTCGAAAATAATTTAAATATCCACGGCACTTTCAAAGTTAATAAATACGTTCTGAATATGGAATTTTACTTTGGAATTTCCACATTTTTACGGTTGTAAAAGGTCTGTGTTTATCTATCGTTAGATATATATTTGTTTGTCTCTCCGTACTTTGAAAATTCCCACAGATGCCTAGATGATCCCATTTGAAGAAAAGCTATAGTTGCATCCATGTAATTTCCAAAAGGCCCTTTAGTGTCCCATAATGTTTAATTCCCGTTTTGACCCAAGCACTAATGTTAATTTCACATAGACTCCATACTGGTCCAAACGATAATATCAGATATCCATATCCGCTTTATTTGTGTAATTCTATGAAAGTAACATTATACACACGTATGTGCATGATTGTTATTAGACGTACCAAATTCCACTGAGTTATTTCTCACATTATTTATATTTAGAAACATCCCATACACGGATATTAATTCTCATGTGATCATCAAACATAGCAAAACAAAATCCCCACCAAATATGTAGAGGATATGCACATAAGTACATAAAATGGGTCATGTACATCTCGAACAATGAAATTCGGGCAAACTTAATTTGCCAATGTATAAACACTTATTATACACTTATGTTGTATGACAACACATTGAGTGAAATCAGCATATGTAACGCATTTACACTGCTGTAATATAACAGTATTTAGTTGTTATCCAGAAACTTGTGCACTTATGGAACCATACTGAAAAACAATTATTCAGTGTATTTTTCAAACTCGACCTACATTATACTCAAGCGTAACTCTTGAATATTATTCAATATTGTACAGCGGATAGCTAAAAAGGGAAGCAAAACTGGTATGTATTCCATGCATGTGTCACATTCAAAAATTCTTATACAGCATGGGATATAATACTTGAATTTTACATTTCATTTTATTTTACTAGTACTCCTTTTATTATCAATGAATGACTCCAACTATGTATGACATATGACCTCGAGCTTTCAGCAACTCGTACATGTTGAACCAATTCAGAACACGGAAAATATTTTTCTTAATTCCCGATACATCGTTAACTTACATATATCCGTTTCAGAATCAAAGCTAAGCGACATATCAATGTCCCAGATGAATATCTTTTTATTTATACAAGTTTTTGACAATATATCTATTATGTGTTCTTCACTGCAATATATAGCTGACCTGAAATTATTCGTTGCTCGAGTTATCTTATTTCTTACTCACTGTAATCATAACATTTCATTCATGTCATTGCGAACTTTTACGAATCTGAACATCCTTAGACGCACTTCTTGTTAAATATTTGGACAGAAACTTTGTTGTAACTGTCCAAGCATCGAAGGTCAGGGAAAACTCAGACCAATAAAAGCCAGGCGAATACATGTATTATTAAAATCTAGTCCAACGCTACGTGGACAGGCTCTGTGGAAACCTGGACTGCAATTGTACGAGATGATCACAGTGATATATTAACAGACAATTCAATAATAATGTAAGAGTAAGAGCATAATTTGAATGCTTAGTAGTGTTATGAGGCTTGTATAGAAGTTTAGGGGACCAAAATGATAGCGAATTTGAACCCTGTTTATATACATGATTTACAATTATTAAATCTAAATTGAGCGCGCTACCATTGTGTACAAATATATCTTAGGCTATGGATTTTTTTTTGGTTTGGTTTGGTTTACTTATTGTTTCTTTAAACAAGATCTTTATTTATTGTTTTCCAGTGGTTTTAGCGCATATGTGGGCTATGAATTTCTGCTTAACAGTACAACCTATCTGTTAGGCTGGTCTCACATAATACATTTATTTTGTCCCTTGTTTTGTTTCAAAGATTTTTTGTTCAGTCTGTAACTCCGGTGTTTTTCCTGCCGAAGCTAACATCAAGGTGTATTGCTGAACGAAATTAAGTTCATAAAATAGATAAATGGCATATGAGCATGATTTGGTTTTGATGATTCAGCTTGATCACGTTACTAAAATGGATACATTCGTCGTTCAACCGTCAAACTTAATTTGTCCTGTGTTTATCAGAACAGACTTGAATTTCATTTCGCGCATTATTCTATAGCTAATATTTTATTTATTATTTTATCATTATATCCAGATTGGAGCCTATTTGTTCCTTGAGATAAATTCGAAAGTAAAACTTTGTCTTGGAAAAGTAGAAACTTTCTACTTTGATTTCATTGCAGACAGAAACTAAGTTTTGAAGATGGTCATGGTTATTATATTTTAATGTTTTAAAGTTTTCATTCGTACTTCACTATGACAGTCTCGATTGTCCCCGCTTTAACATCATTGGTTTTGTTCATGCTATCGTTGTTCTTGTTTTACATCGCCAATGGTTTTCCGCGAAGCTACCATGGTGACAAATGCCTTGCTATCTGTGGTGGAGCTTGCACACGTTTAAAACATTGTTTGAGACACATTAAAATAAGACAAATCAAAGTCATTTGCGTCGGAGTTATTTGTTCTGGCGATGTACTTTTAGTTGTTCTAGCCGAGTAAACAGGTCATAGTGACGAGCTCCAAAATGGTATAGCTTAAAAAAGAGCCTGGCTAGAAAGAGAAAATTAAACTACATGAGCACGAATAAACAAAGAAATTAATTAAATCCAACCAGAAAGGAAAGAATTGCGACTAAAACTGAACCTAAATGTACCAAAAATGAAACAAAATGGAAAGATGAATATTACTACTGAGACAAGGAAATATATATGTACACCACCATTATGCCGATAATACTTTATACTATGATGTATAGGGACATATCAAAATTGGGCGAACTAGTGTGGTGGTTTGTTGTTGTTGTTGTTGTGTGTGTGTGTTGACATTTTCTAATGAGTTTAATCACGTTAGAGCAATACAGATTTATTGGAGAAATATTACAAAGCACAAACGACTTTTGTTCTTATAGCGATGTTTACAAATAATGAATTATGTATATTACGAAAAAGGAAGACGACCCCGTCAAAACAGTTTAAGGCAGGCAATCATTCAATATCCTTTTAGATCATTTTGTATTAATATCATGTTTATTCAAAACAATAACAAAAAGAAAACATTTCATTTAAAGATCTATGTTTGTTTCGCGCATTTGCATAATGGATATTTAAAATGTTAAACATCCGTCGTCCTACTAAATACTCTTGTTACACGCACACGGGTATTTACTTGACCGAACGGTTGTCAAACCCTGGCGCGATTCTCGCTAGAAGTAATAAGTTTACCCCGACTTTCCAAAGACTTCTATACAACTTCAGTTGTAAATTAGAAAGCCCGACGTGTCCATTCTATACCTAAATCTTCCTCTAATTAATGCAAGACCACAGATAAACCAAACTGCCAACTATCTATCAACCGCACATCTGCATGTTTTACCTTCATCATGTTTCCGTACTGCCAACCGTTCACGCCTTAGAAAATATGAGTACCCTCCAACAATGGGAGCTATTTTAACTCCGCCACCTTAGGCCAGTCAATGGGTGCTTTCCAGGCACATTTCGCCAATATAACTGCACCATATTCGCCCACACGGCGACATAAACGGTGTCTGCCAAGTCCCTTATTTATTCCTTTGTTTAATTTACCAGTTTAATACCGTAAATACTGTCCTTGCAGTCACGCTACCAATGTATACCACTAGATTTTAATATGGACTATTTTACGATAGGGACATTCATTCGGTTTTGGTCGGAATTCACTACTAGCGAACCATGACATCATGGAAACACACAACACTTCACTCCGTGACGTTTGCTCCTAATAATTAGCTCATTATTTCGGGCTAAGAATATTTCCATGGCGCCGAATTCCAATAATCACACAAATCTAAGAATTCCTTAAAACGGGGCGCTATAACCAAGTGCGCATACTCTAAATTTATTACACTGTTTTAGTAACTATGGCTATTGTAAATTTAATCAAGCAAAAAGTAATCTGGTAAATAAACGTAACCTTTAACATGTTATAGTTGCTACAAAAGGACGAATATAAAAGCTATAAAAAAAAACTAAAACAAGGTAACAAATCTGTGAAATTGAGCATATATGTTTCATGGCGAATGTTTAAAATGTAAATGCTAGTGTTTGATGGAGAGAGCGTTAGATGGCCACCAGGATAGAAAATTCTCTCTCAGATGTTGGTGATATAACATAGTTAACAGCGTGATGCATTGATTCATTTTCAGACTAATGTCTATACGAACATTTTATCCTTCAATATATGATTTCATTGTGTCTGTGGATTATGTGTCTTTTGTAAAAATGTGTGGCTTTTAGAAATCTCAAGCTCACTATATGTGGACTTGGATAATGAAGATATGAATAGTGTTGCCATACTCCAAGGGACCTTCTCGAACTAAAAAATGCCATAAATTCATGTGTGACCAGAGAAGAGTAAAGTATTCAAGTATCTGACAGTATCCCAGATGTTCCATAAACTTAAAGTCTGCCTAATGAAAGAGGTGGAAATACAAATTAGTGAATGAAACAAAAGAGCTGGAAGAACAAAAATTGAAGCAGCGAACTTTAAAAATAACAGGCTGAAACAAGAATTAGAGATCTCAAGGAAAGAAATATAATGCTAGAGGAAGAAATTAAAAATGCTGAAGATCGCTTTAAGAAAGTCATGAAGACTGCAAACCATAATGAACAATACTCGAGAAAAAATAACAGCAACATTTTTAACTTCCCTGAATCACAACGAAATGTCAAAGCAACGTTTACAGAAATGGAGAAAATTTTAGCAGACCAAGTATTACACGAGAGGATGTTTATGCAATACATCGGATCCCTTGTAAAAGTGGTGCCCCAAAGTCAGTAATTGTGAAATTTGGAATGCAGAATCCAAAGTCAATATCGCCAGGAAGAAAGGAGATTTAAGAACATATATAATGTAAAATTAGTGGAAGATGTCACTCGGCAAAAAATGGGACGATTAAATAGACTGACCACCAATCCAAAAAATAAATCTTCCTGGTATCACACTTGAATGTGTATGCCAAAACAAAGACCGGTGGAATGTACAAATTTGACCTTTTTGATGACAGCGATTAAACAATCAATCTCAATACAGATGTGAAATAATTTTTCATAAGAGTCTGCTTTCAACTGGAAATGTCAAACTTTGTACCAAAAGATGTAACCATTTTTATTTTATTTATTCTGTCCTGTGTATATTCTGAGCTAGAAATAGCAGGACAAAGCCTAAAAAGGGCAAGAAATTTGCTGTTTGATTTGGACTTATGCTTTACTTGTGCTGGATCATGAACATAATGAGTTTGTGGTTTTCATACATTGGTCATAAATATACATATCTATGCGTGTATGTATATGTCTATATATAAATGCATAACGTGTGTGTGTGTGTGTGTGCGCGCGCGCGCGCGCCTGTCTTGTTTTCATTAACCTTTATACACTCCAATAGATGTCATACAAAAAGATGAAGAAAAAGTATCTCGTATATAATGGCTTTTAATCTTTTGGCAAAAGAAGAAATGAATGAGCACAAGATGTGTTTTCTATTATTTGTTTTCTATAGCTACACTGTATTGATGTTAAAAGTTTATTTGTATAACAACACCCTAATGTAGAATGGACCTCACGTGTCTTTATTTTGGGCAACATCTAATATGTACTCAGTACTGCTGAGATTGAAAAATACTGGGAGTCTGGATGGAGTTATAAGATTGTTATAGCCATAAATCTGCCAATAGTGCAGGTGTTGCTATCCTGTTAGAAATTATTTTGATTTATGCATTGATTATGCATTAATCGAAACAGATGTGATGGTCAGGGCGGATACATTCTTCTAGATATATCAGTTAATGTACTAAGATTTGTGCTAGTCATACTGATGATAATGCTGGGGATTTGTTAGGAATTTGAAAGAGGATATCGTAAATCTTGACAAATTTCTTTTGTTATTACTGGTGGTGACTGGATTGTTGTTCATATCATGGAGCTTGACTCTTATAATATCTCGCATGATAAACACTCCATGACCCGAGCAGCGGTCCAGGACATCAAGAATCAATTTGACTTATTTGATCCATGGAGAGCTGTCAATCCTGAGAGTAGAATGTTTACATGGCGAAAAGCCAATCCTGTGAAACGAAGTAGATTGGACTAATTGTTAATCTCTGAGGATGAGTTTTCATTTTGTCTTGATGCATTCATTATTCATGGGTTTTAAAAAGACCATTCAGCAATAACACTAAAAGTATTAATATCAGCAGTACCCAGAGGTCCTGGTACTGGAAATTCAATTCAAAGCTATTAAAGTAAGAACAATCCATTAATACACACGAACTGAAAACAACGATTGTAGGAATTATTGACGTATAATTTTTTTTTATTGAACTAAGCGCAGGGGATTAAGTAGTAAGACTGTTGAGATACTTATCATTAACAATACATTATGAGGGTGTACATATATATGTGTGTGTGTGTGTGTGTGTGTGTGTGTGTGTGTGTGTGACAAGTTTTGGGAACATTTGCAGATACCTCATGTATTATATCTTACAGTTAATTCTTAGTTAAGAACATCAGCGCGTGGCTTGGCTATTGTCAATACGTATTATGTAAGATCACGACTATAGAACCCATCCTGAATACAAAGAAGCTGTCTGTCTGTTGTTGTTTATTTTACCATTACGCTACGACCAGTCAGAGGTAAGTTTAAGAGGGAATTCTACAACCAGGACGGCGGGGCAGAGACTCCAATGTTTGTCTTGCAATCCGTCAGTGATGTCACAACCGACATGAAGGCAATTGCAAGCTTTGCGAAAATGGGAACCAGAGAGTGACAAGCAAGTGTCACATTAATCAAGGCAATATTCAAAAAGACCAGACCGTATCCAATCAAAACTGAGATATTCAAATCTAGGGCGGAAACTAAACAAGCAGCCATATATGTTCGAACTAAATCTTTTTTCACTCAGTATATGTCTGAACCTAGCCAGGGGCGAATTATAGAGAAGTTAAGAGACATTTGACTGTACTCGTTAAAGGCGGGAAGGAAATTCTAGTTGGAATTCTAGGTTTTGATTAGGCTTCTTGATGGAGCTTTCCGGGTGGTGTAAGACTTCGACACCCAAGGATCGGAGACGAGTATGGAGACGTGACGAGCACGTGGTAGGCGTTTATATTGATGTCAGCAGTTTGTGTTGAGATGCAGTACTGGAAGGAGCACGTTGGCAAGGGTACCGGAAGTACCAAAAAGGAACATGAGGCAGACAGTGATTTACAGATGGGTAACAGAGACAACACTGAAAGGAAGCGCGTTCACTTCAGACCTAAATTTCATGTGATGAAACAATAATTGACAACTGTTAAATTTATTGTATTTGTATGAAAGAAATTGCGATTGAAAAATTTGTTGATGAAATGGATGGATGGATGGATGTATGTTTGTTTGTTTTAGCAATATACAATCTACATATCGCTTTTGTGACAGTACTGAAACTACTCTTCTGAAAATAGTTAATGACATTCTCTCTGCTTTGGATAGCGGAAAGACTACAGTCCTCACCCTCCTTGATTTGTCTGCAGCATTTGATACAATATACAATGATCTATTACTTCACCGTCTCCAGCATGCATTTGACATTCATGAGACGGTCTCACTATGGTTCAAGTCCTACCTGGCCAACAGGACATAAATTGTGTCTGCAAATGGAATACACTCCAGCTCAGTTAATCTATATTGTGGTGTTCCACAGGGGTCTGTTCTTGGACATGTTCTCTTCATTCTATACACTCATCCGACCTCAAGTGTCATAGATCATCAACCAGTGTCTTACCAATTGTACGCTGATGATACCCAAATATACAAAATCTAGCCACCAAACTGAAGTTGATGCTACCATCCAAGGTGTAGAGAGGCGCATTTCTGATGTGAAATCATGGATGACAAGTAACACTGGACAACAAATTTTTACAAAAGTCATGTTACTGAAATAAAATTAGTCAATTCTTATCAATTTTTATGTGCTGAACACGAATATGACAGTCAAATTGCAAAATTGGCTCTAGTTTTTTTGTAATCTGCAAGAAATTAATGTTTACATAACGAAATGCATTCCAATAGTAAAAGGTCAACTGTAATAGCCTACCTATAAAAAATCAAGTCATTGACTACATCTTAGATTTCTTCGCCTGTCTCTTGTACAGCTGTTCGGGAGCATCTCTGAGGAGTGTCCAGCAGTAGTCAGCCAGCATTGTAGTGGACCATTTTCCCTGGTATCTTTGTTCCATTGTTGCGATATCTTGATGAAAACGTTCGCCGTGTTCATCACTAACAATACCACAGTTGCTAGGAAAGAAATCCAAATGGGAATGAAGGAAGTGAATCTTTAGAGACATATTGCAGCCAAGTTTCTTATACTTCATCAACATGTCTTCTACTAGTTCCTTATAGTTTTCTGCCCTAACATTTCCGAGGAAGTTTGTAGAAACTAGGCGAAAAGCATTCCATGCTTGTTTCGCGTCACCTTCCAGCAAGTTGTTGAACCGGTCATCTTTGAAAAGCTCTCGAATCTGAGGACCCACAAAAACTCCCTCTTTAATCTTTGCTTCGCTGAGTCGAGGGAATTTTTCATGCAGGTATCGGAATGCTGGCAAAGTCCGGTCAATGGCTTTCACGAAGTTCTTCATCAAACCTAGTTTGATGTGAAAGGGTGGTAGCAAGATTTTCTGAGCCTCAACCAGAGCTGGGTGTTGGATATTCTTCTCTCCAATGGCTACATTCTGCCTGTGAGTCCATTCCTTCCTCATGTAGTGCATTTCCCTTGCTCGGCTATCCCACTCGCATAAGAAACACATGTATTTTGTATATCCTTGCTGCAGTCCCATTAAAAGGGCAACTACCTTCAAATCACCACAGAGGTGCCAGCTGTACTTGTTATACTCAATGGAATTCAGTAGCTGCCTTAAGTTATCGTATGTCTCTTTCATGTGGACAGCATACGCTACTGGAATAGATGGAAGAATGTTTCCATTGTGCAAAAGCACAGCCTTGAGACTCAGTTTCGAAGAGTCCACAAATAGTCTCCATTCTTGTGGGTCATGAGTGATTTTTAAAGCATTCATGAGGCCCTCAATATCGGAACAGAATATCAGATTACTTTCCTTTCTGAAGAAAGGCTCCAATTGCTGGTGGCGCTTTCGATATGAAGTAATTGTGACATCTTCTTCTAGAAGATTCCATTGTTGGAGTCTTGATCCTAGCAATTCTGCCTTGTTCTTTGATAAGTCCAAATCACGAATCAGGTCATTTAGTTCTTTCTGTGTTATTCTGTGTGGGGTTGATGATGCACCACAGTGAAAATCTGGATCACTGCATGCTGATGGACCAGGAGAAGAACAGGTCGACTCACCTTTGTCTTCGTCAGATGAATCAAGAGAATATTCTGCTGGAGGTTCTGGAATAGGAAGTCCCTCACCATGTGGAACTGGTCTCAATGCAGACGGAATGTTTGGGTAGACTATTCTCGACTTCTTTCGCTTCGTTATTCCGCCGGAAAGAGGAGGAACCAAGCAGAAGTAACAGTCATTTAGGTGGTTGCTTGGCTCTCTCCACACCATTGGGACTGCAAACGGCATTGATGACCTTTTGCAATTCAACCACTGTGAAAGCTGTGTTGTACATGTAGCACAGCATATATGCGGAGCCCAAGGCTTGTCTTGGTCACCAACCTTGCACCCGAAGTAAAGATGATATGCCTTCTTCACTTGAGAATTGATACTTTTCTTCTGGTTGGCAAATGTCACTTCCCCACAAATATAGCAAAAATTGTCCGCGGTATTAACACACTTTCGAGGCATTACTGTTCTTTATTGTACGTAAATGGATAAAATAATAAGTTTTATGTAACAGTAGCTTGAACTGTCTCGCACAACGTCTAAAATATTTTAAATGCTGAACCTATCTGATTGGGCTTTATATAGTACACTGCTTACGTCAGCTTCAGCAGCCGCCTGGCATTAGTATAATAGGCCTACACATGTATAGTACACTGCTGACGTCAACTTACTTCAGCAGCCGCATGGCATTAGTATTGCGTTGCATCAGAAAATGATGCAATCAACTGTGGATGATGTGAGCATGATGGTATTATGCAATGTTACATCATTATTCCGGATGTTGCTGCAGTCCTACTGGAGAAATTTACACAGTGAAACATAGAAAATGAGGTATATGAATATCTTCAAAACGAGAGCCAATACAAATTTTTCACGGTTATATTCGTGTTCGGCACACCAAAATACTACAGATTAGGGCCTTTTTCAAGTCAGTAATGATTTCACTGTTGACCAGTGTAACAAGCTGCAGATGAATGATGATAAAGCTGATGCCATCCTGATCATAACACAAAGACTTTCTCATTCACATCCTTTACCTCAAGCAATAAATATCAGCAACACCAACATTAAATTCACACAGTCAGTACGAAATATAGGTGTTGCTCTGGACAGTATTCTCACATTGCACCAACATGGCATGAACATATGCAGGGCTGCATATCTTGAGCTGAGACGCATCAGCTCAATTCGCAAATATCTTTCAGTTGATGCCACTAAAACACTTGTGTGTTAATTAGTACTTTCAAGTCTGGACTATTGTAACTCAATTCTGTCTGGTTTATCTCAATATCTACTCCAGAAACTTCAAAAAGTGCAAAAAATAGTTGCTCGGATCATACCTAGAGTACCATGATCAGAGCACACCTCCCCGCTACTCTTTACCCTACACTGGCTATCCATTCGATCAAGAATCAAACACAAAATTTGTTCTGTCCTACGTTTCACTGACGGACTCCAGTCCAACATACCTATCCGACCTCACCCATGTGTACACACCAGCAAGATACTTACGCTCCTCTTCTGACAGTCTTATACTCCTTAATCCCACTATGAAATCGAAGTCGTATGGATAACGTTCTTTTGCATACCAGGGCCCAGCAACGTGGAATGAATTGCCCACTGAACTTTGACACAAATACACAGTGATCCCATTCAAGAGTGCTATTAAAACTCACTTATTCGACTGCAAGAACAAACTTAAAGACCTAATGTTTGTTTTCTAATTTCATGGTGTTTTTTTGTGATCATATTATATAAGTTTTTATGTTATATGCGTCGTCTAATGTTGTTAAGTGCTTAGAGCTTCTAGAGATTATGTACTATACAAAGTCCTCATTATTATTATTTTATTATTATTATCATTATTATTATGTGTCTGCGTGCATTTATGTATTTTCACTAATTTTGAATGCATTATGTTTTATCTGTATATATTAATATATTACCAAGTTTATTCTGTATATAATTGATGATGTTATCTAAAACATATATGTTTGGACGATCTTTTTATGAACGGAATATATTCCTTTTCGATTAAGTAAATTTAATGTTGCCCAATGGATCTTATTTAGATGTAAAGATTATATTCAAACTATATAAATTAATTTACATGCCAGTTTCAAAAGGCTAACTTTATACATTAGCATCATGTGATAAATGTAACTCTTTAAGATTAGATAGGTTTCTAATTGTGGTGGCATTTTATTACAGCGTTATGGTAAAGGTATAATTCCATTAATGATTCAAGTTGCAGACTTCATCATTTTTTATCTTATTGTATGTTATGCTTCAATGCATTCATTTTTGGGAAATACTGGTTTTGCAACTTTTATTCAATTAAATGATAAAAATAATATTCTTACCTTTGGAATATTTTAATTTAGTTCGGGAGAACCTTTGGCTATCTTCTAGATACCACTTGTAATAAATTATTAGCTTTATTAATATTTTTTGGACCCAGATTGTTTAAAATTGTTTTAATATTAATTCATTTCATATAGTATTTGCATATTTTACACCAGTATAAGCAGACTTTATAAAAACAGCTATATAATTTTCTAATTTCAATGCGTTACATATAAACTTAGCTAAATTTAGTATCAACATTATTAATACTCATACTCATACATCATCTATGGATGTCACAATAAAGTAACATTGTTTAACTATTCCTGGTTTACAAATCAGACTTTGTATCTTCAGAGCGAATTTATGTATACCTTCCTATATTTTCTCCAATTGGCTGACTTGAAATGCAACTCATGAAGGTCATCTAAATATTTCTGTCATGTAAATTTACTTTTAAAACACTTACATAAACGTTCTTTATCCATTTTGTTCTCATCAGTCTGTTCTTGTATACAAATTGTGAACATAACTATCTAAACATTTCTTTAGTCGTTCATCAGCTACAAGCAGTTATAACAAAACCTTGCCAAGTCTATATTTTAATAACATTGGCTATTTTTGTACATCATTCGCCCATAAATTAGTATTCATCCTATACTAATTGGAAACATGAACATTAGTTTGGAGCTCTGCTATTTGACGAATTTCAAATCCCAAATCGATATTTAAGAAATAGAATATATCTGACATTTTTCAAGTGCACTCATCATAATTCATGATCAGCAAACATATGTAGTTTGTTTGGTGACAGACCCGGTATAAATTTACAAAACTCAATGTGCATGTTATATGTAAAAGGCATTCATGGATGCGTCATATATCAAATCCATTGTTTAAGATAGGCAAAACTTATGCGTCAATTATGTGAAGCAGGATATGTACAGGTAACTTGCCAAATTTAGAAAAACTACTTTTCGGTGTAGGTGCAGCTTTTACTGCATGACAGGCCAGAGTTTTCCGTGTTACGGTTTTAGGCTCTCACAAACAGTAACAAGAAAAAAGTGAAGACAACAAGCTTTGCAAAAATTTAAAAAATATTTTATTTCACTAAAAAAAAACAAAGTAAAAATGAGGAAAATAACTTAAATGTTTTAAGAATCATATCCAAAACTAATCCAAGAACTGAAAATTAGAAGTCCTTGTAATAAAATCTTCTAATGAATTTGAGTTAGAGTTTCGATGAAAATCCAAAATGGAAAGCGATGATGTATACTGTAAAAGGTATAGTATTGACATCTCAACAGTTCTTTGTTGATCCACAAACAATATTCCGGTGTTTGAATTTCGAATAAATTTTCAATAAATGTCTTTGTCCAAGAATTCTGTATGAACACTGTAACAAGATAACCGGGTGGGATTTTTCGGATTCATCACAGAACACTTTTGACGATGATATAAATACAATGTTTAATAATGGATGACTTGAACGAGCAACTAATTATGAAAATGTGCGTATATATATATATATATATATATATATATATATATATATATATATATATATATATATATATATATATATCAACTTCAGTTGGGTGGCTAGATTTGTATATTTGCGTGTCATCAGCGTACAATTGATGAGACACTGGATGATGATCTATGACACTTGAGAGCGACTGAATGTACAGAATAAAGAGAACAGGTCCAAGAACAGACCCCTGTGGAACACCACAACATAGATCAACTGGGTTGGAGTGTATTCCATTTGCAGATACAATTTGTGTCCTGTCGACCAAGTAGGACTTGAACCACAGTAAGGCTGTATCATGAATGCCAAATACATGCTGGAGACAGTGAAGTAATATATCATGGTCTATTGTGTCAAATGCTGCAGACAAATCAAGGAGGGTGAGGACTGAGGGTAAATGTGGCCATCACAAGGGTCCTCGTTGATAAATTAATTCAAAAGCAGATACAACTTCAGCTGCTGTTTTAGTTGAAAGTGGTTCTGCTTCTTTATATCTGCTTGCAACATCAACGACAGTCAACACTTATTTGTATGTACGTGATTGTACGTGATTGACGTCTACCAATTTTAACTGTGTCATGTGGTAAAATTAAAATATCTGCTTGATGAACTTCATTAGGAGCACTGACATCAAAATGAATTTGTTATAGGTGGTAGTAGATAAATTTGCCATATTGCCTGTCATGCTAACCACTCTGCAGCAACATAATGTGTGACATTTGCTGCATTAGCAGGTTTACTAATTGCTGCTTCACCCCTCCAATATCCCTTTGGACTATAATAAATCAATCCATTATAATAATGAGTTGATTAATTACCAGCCCCTAATACTAGTTTACCTTTCATTGCAGATCTTATTAGAAAGCTATCAAGTTTTTTTCTAAGATTTATTTTTTATGGAATTAACTAGTTAATCAACTTCCCATCTGCAATATGTTGTTGTTGTAAGCCTTATTTTTATAAGCTACATCATGAATGTGACATGCTTGATCAATCGCATTCATTGGATACTCTCCAGGTCTTGGTTGATATCACTTGTCAAGTCTAATATCAAGTTGAGTTCCAGGACCACAATAATTATATCCAGGAAGATGTTTTTCTCCTGGGTATTTAGCTCATGGAGCTCCTGGTAATTTACAAAATGAAGCAGCGATATCACCACCTGTTTTCCTTGACTAGTCAAGGGAGATAAATTTGTATTTGCTTGTACCACATTTTACACATTTACCTTTTGTTAATATTGTTGTTAATCCACTTGTGGGGGTGGATGTTCTGCATTTAACGCAACATAAATCCAATTTATTTATTATATTTCTACAATATGAATGTCACTGATTTTTCAGCAACACGAAAACAAGAACCAGTAAAACATATTTCAGCATTACCAAATTCCATCAGAGTGATAATAATAGGTCCATCTGGATCGGGTAAAACACAATTGCTGCTTAATTTGATAATGAGATGGCTCATGTGGGTCAGAATGTATTTAGTGGCACCATCTGTAGATGATCAGAGATGCTACTATGTACTTAAAGATTTAAATGAAAATGCAAAATTGTTGGACGAGGATGGTAATGATATTATTAATTTTATCACTGATATTGATGAAGCCAAATCTGTAGATGACCTTGATGGATTTATTAATAATCTCATGGTATACGATGATGTAATGCTGGCCAAACAATCAAATCCAGTCATTTAGTCATGATAATAATAGTAGCAATAAGATGCCATGGTACACTAATTGTTCTAACATTGTACAAATTTGCACTCTGCATACAATGATGTGTGACACCTCTCACAAATTAATTCAAAGTCGCACATATAAAAATGCACTCTGCACACTATAGAAATTGTTAATTATCTGTTCATACACTGAAAATGAATCTTAGATAAAATAGTAAGGATACTTATTTAATAAAAATACATACATCCATTCTTAAGTATGCAATCAGTTCAGTGCAAGTGTGCATGTATTCTAACATGGTTTATATGTTTCTTTCTGCTCATAGCATCAAATCATCTTTTGGGTAATTTTACTAACAGGCACCACAGCAGCGCCTTCCAATAGATCTAAATGTGGCAGGTAAGTTCACAAAGTAGGCAAGGTTTGAGGGCACCTACCCCAATGGGGATAATTAATTATTTTTTTAAAGTAGCAGGGTGTAAAGTAAAAGTAGATGGGTAAATCACATGGATTTTGCCTGATAAGGAATCCCCTGAATTTACAGACTGAATGTTCATACATATGTTTTTAAGAGACAAAAAGGAAAAAAGGAAACAATACAACATATCTTATTTTCACTTTTTGTTTATTTTCTAGATTTAATTAAGATTAAGAATAAGAATCAGCCTCCTCCACTGTAAAGTTTATCTGTTTCTTCTCCTGCTTAGGCACTGCAAATTAAAATATATTTGGAATGCTTACACAACGTCATATATCATCTCAGCACTGTTTACATATTTAGAAGTCAAGTTAACAAGCGTTATGAAACTTTATGAAACTTTCTTCACTGTACCTGTGCTTCCCTTAATATTGTTAAGCCAAGATACAAGATAACTTTGCACTTACTTGTTATTTCAGGTGAAATCAATTTGTGCAAGATGAATTAATTGGTCCAAATATTTCATGTGAATAAAAATTCCAAGTGGAAGCACTTGCCGATCAGACAAGATGGATGTACATTGTAGTTAGCTGTACTCAAGCTTTGATATTCCTGGGAACTATGATAAGCTAATTTTGTTTTCAATTTAGAAATGCATCTGCTTTGCAAATACCATGCTTTAAAAGACAAAAATGAATCCCATATTGATGAAATAAGAGTCAAATTGCTAACCTTGTATTTTATCCCTCCATGTTGGTCGGGTGCATATTTGTGGTTCTCCAATATGGCCTCTTCAAATTTCATTTGCTTTCACTTTGCCATTATTTTTCAAGCAGGCTTCTGCAAGAGTAATACAATGTTTAAAAATAAGTTTCACAACAAAGGATGCATTGCATTGTTCTAAATGACAGCGATAATTAATGGAATATTTATAAAACATGTACTTTGAAATGTGGTCTCCAGTTCTTTCATATACATGTAATTGCAGTACGTATGTGAGGGAACATGTAGTACTTTATCCATTCATTAAAAAATCTCTGGCGAGTCACATGAAAAACAGATAACTGAAATCAAGTCATACTTATCAAAACCCGGCATATCACTAGCTCTTGAAATGTTTTTTTCCCCTTTATGTACCTTTAGTCTGACTGAGTCTTTTTGTTCCTTGCTTTTTCATCATTTGCAGACACTCTCCCCAATATTATACCTGCAAAGGAAGCTCAAGTAGTATATCTGAAAATAATGATAATAATAATAATAATAATAATGTGACAAAATATGCTTTAATGGTTCTTTTCTGCTATGGTTTTGCATGCAAATTTGTTTGCTCAAACTTGAAACAATTTGCCAACACCAACTATGCCACACAATGTACTAACAGCAATTATAAAATAAATTAACCACCGTGAATCATTTAACTTCATAAATTACATTCACTCTAAGATTGAATTAAAATAGCCAAAAATATATAATGGTGTATATGTAGTAAAACACATGTACAAGTTCATCTCTAAATATGTTATGGCCTACATCAGTAAAACTTAATAGCTGACCACTACATGTTCTCCCCCCTGCCAATAATTCTGCACATGCCCCAGCACTTGTATGATGTGTTTTGAGGTTCAAAAAAGCAAATAAAGGTTATAGACACAATAACAGTTTTGTCTGAGAAAATAAGGCCCCGAATTACCATCTTTTTGGAGAGATCCTCCTCCAACCTCTGGTAAAGGCCCTCTAGTTCCTCCACTGAATCACATGGCATTGCAAGAATTACTTCTGTATATTCTGTGCCTGGGCCTTGTGTATTAACTAAAACTTCCCTTAGGAGGACCAGCTGCTCCTGATGATTCTCAATAATTTGTCCAGTTTCATCATATTACATTGAGCTGGAAATATGTAAGAGATTTATGATACCGTAAGCATCTGTTTTGAAAGATCAAAATTATTACAAATAACTCCTTGTAAAGATCTATACAGTAAACATGGGTTTAACAATGAGAAATATTTACAAAATTAAATACTTGCTTTTTGTATAATTTATTTGAAAAGAAATAAAACATATTGTAAATGGAATCCTGGAGCATTTTACTCCCTGGATATGTTGTTTCACTACTGGTGTCTGTAAAGTTTGCATTCAAAGTAGATAGTTTTGGCATCAGACTTAGAGATGACAATGGTGTACCGTAGAAAGGAAAATAAAAAAACACTATGGAATGATGAACAGAGCAGACACATTGTCACGTTTGCCTGCCTGCGATTACGTAAGTCAGGAACAAAGGAATGGGTTAGCGCCATGTGTATGTAGACCCTGCGTCTATCGTAGCGATTCGGGTGTGTACAAGAGCCCACATCGTTAGGTGTTAAAAATAACATGTAGACATTGGAAGCTTTCTTCTAAGAACAAAGGACCCTCGATGCTGTTGTAAATCTCCCCACTTTGACAGATGGCCAGAGTCTCGTCTGTTAAACTGCACCGACTGGGGTAGAAGTGATATCCAATCAGAACTGAGGAAGGGTGGGGCCATCAATTCGAACCAGAATTTAAGTCATTTGGGCTGGGAACGAATTAGTCATTGTGAAGCATCGTGCTGAGAAGTTGTAGCAATAACTCTGAGGAAGCCACTTGTGAATTGGTGGGAAAAAACCTTGGTACATTCAAGGACAGAAAGCTTTGTAAAGGTCAGTGAGTTATTTGCTCGATTGTTGCAGAATGTTTCGGCCTTCTAATTGTAATGATGTGCAGTATGTATATTTACTTACTAGAATTGTTAGTAAGCAGAATTACCTTTTTATTGTTTAATTTACAGGCGTACTTGAGAAATGAGCTAAGATTATGTAGATTGCTAGCTCGTAGTCAGAATTAAATTGTAATTCGCTATCTGGTTACTTCATGGTAAACTAGTGTATTTATTCATGTGATATTCTAGATTTTGCAATTGTTGAATTAAATTGTAAATTTGGAAATGGTTGCAGTGTGTAAATTTAAATAATATGGATATTTGAATATTTGTGTACACTTGTGAGAATGTAATGTACAGAAATGCATCTGATTGTTGTGATATTGTTCAGAATAATGAGATTAAGAATATATCGATGTGACGCAATTAAGTGATGTCTGTATGATAAATAGGATACCGCTCTTTATTGCAACATTGTTTTCTATAAGAACATGTGTGGTTTTCGATGTGCAAGAATGCGTGACCGAAGATGTAGATAGCCTCTATCTAATGATTGATTGTTGATTTAGTGTGAGCGACATGGCTAACGAAACATGCTAACGTCCTTGTGTTTTCACAGGAAGATTTTGGGGACAGAACTAAAGGGTAGTCAAGTCCAGAGTCTCAGAGAGACAGGATAGAACAAGGCAGAAGGCAGAGAACAAGCCTAGTTGCTGGAGAAAGAGAGAGAAGGAGGAGGAGAAAAGCAGACAAAAGGGAAGAGGATAGGAAGAATCGCAGTACGGAGAACGCCGGAAGGAGGAAATGAATTTGCAGAGTACAGCACAGATGAGTAGAAACCAAGTACAGGGGAAAGCCATCTCACACTATAATCACATGATGAAATAGGTTGTTACATGGTTGAGACGGAGAAGATTGGTTGAGAAATTAATATCGTTTAAATTGTATTAAATTGTTATTCTTTTGAATTTCACCTTTGTGTTCTTAATAATTTAACTGTCGGTATTGCTGACTGGGGGCTCGGACTTTACCTCTCTCTATCACTAATTTCACTTCCTACAAAAATGATCCAGGGTGGGAATTCCATAGTAATTCAAATAAATATTGGGAGCACCCCACCCCCAACTCATAACAGAACGTGCGTAGAATGCCACATATCAATGAAAGAAGAATCCATTGTCAATACTGTTTATATGAACAATTAAGTCTCATATAGTATGTTTTATGGCCTATAATTTGACTAATTACACATGTCACAATGTTTAGAAATAACAGTGTCTAAGCAACAAAACTTATGCTTTCATGTGATAATCTTCCATTTCCAAACAAATTTTGATGTTGACTCAATGTATATGACCTTAGTATTGAACACTAACATTTATATTGTCTACAAGATGACAAGACTATTATCAACTGAAGTGACAACACAACAATCACTCTGATCTGCACTGAAACATAAATGTTTTTAGATGCTGCAAAATGCATTTTTATTTTACTGCCACAAATTACCCAACATTTTGTAACACAAAACAGTTCTACTACCTTAGATTAAAATTAAATTCATGAACACAGTGTATAGCTGATTTACTCATATTTAGTGATTAGTAAATGAAATAAGAGATAATATACAAGTCAACATTTGTATTGCTTGTTTCATTATTCTCATGTACATTTTTTCACATCCTCAATACTTACTATTATCCGATCCAGACTGGATGGGGATGGGGATGGTCTTGTCCTTTTGGATACAGCTAAATATACAAACAAAATCACTGGTCATTAACTGCAGTAAAAAAAGAAACAGAAATCAGCCTAATTTTTTTTAAAATCCTAGTTATTTACATGGTGCCGAATTCATTGCTTTATTTCGTGAATATTGTGACTACTTTGAAAGGCTATAAAAGTCTTTAAATATTGCCATATTTGTACCTTAAAAAAAACTTTTCAGTAAGTTTAATTTTTCAAATTCTTCTTTACGAGAACTTTAAATGAAAAAGCAAATGCCAAAGTACTTACATGCCTTATAAATCTGAAATTACCATCTTAGAAGAAATACAATTAAATTTCTCATTTCTATCTTACCTGTTTTGACCAAGATCCTGACTTTGTATTTTGTATATTTTTCCTTATCTGGCAGCTCACCCTTTTTTTACACACACTGAGCAGCATTAAACCAATAACTGTACAAACACTGAAATTATGAAGTAGCAAATAGTATCCAGCTTACCCATCATTTGTTACCCTGTATAGACAGCCACCATTGCTCAACTGGTACAGCACTGGACACATAATACAAGGGTCACAGGTTAGATACCTGCTAATGTCATATCCCTATGAGCATCCTTTTCAAAGGTAAATTCAAGTTCCTCAGCATGATAGAGTCAAGAATATACTAAACATACCATCAAAACCATCTAAAAGGTCTAGTTATCATTAATGTCAACAAAAAATGCAATTGTTACACTCTTTCATAGGTAACTGATCCACAATTCATTGAAATGATATTAGTTTTGATTTTGAAATAGCCTGAAATACATGAAAGCATTTTTCTACATCTGGAACACACATATAAATAATATATATGTAACAGTATTCAAAAGTACTGGCAAATATCCATACCTGATCAGTATTTTCAATTAATGACTTGGGAACAACTTCCACTGCCTTTTCTTCAAGGAATTCTACCACAGAATATTCTATATCGCTCATCCTGTTCAAAAAATAAAGCAACAATTTGTAAGACACTGTGATAATAACCTGCTAAATGCTGCTTTCCTGGCTCACAATCTTCAACAGACAATCTCAAGTATCATATATACTCGGATATAAGCAGAATAATTTAGGAAAAGATAAATGCCTGGAAGATTGGGGGATGTCGGCTTATCTGCAGGCAATATACAAACTTGACAGTTTTTAGGTCTTTTTGTTGACTACTTTAATGGCTGTAAATCTTGGGACACGAAACAATAAATTTTTCCATGTCGTAAGACATAGGCATGTGAAAAAAGTAACTTTCGGTAACCTGACAATTATTAAATATATTAAGTACTATGATTTTTGCTATTATTTTGCATGTGCATATTTTCTGATTTCTCCAACACGAAGTTAAATAAAAGTAAATACAGACTTCAGAATTGGCGGGCTGCTTTAGTTTCCCAAGGAGACCATGCTGAACTATAATGTACAGTACTTACACAGCGCAAAGTGAGCATAGCGTCACTTAAATCCTTACTGATTCCCAAACATAGATGCTGATTTGTTTTATTTATTGTTTCAACCAAATTGCATTCTTCCGGATAACATTTCGGCTAGTCCTTAATAGCAGTTTCATTTACGTTGAATCATGTGCTCACGAGTTACCCATTTTCAATGATATAAGCGATCCTACATATGGAGGTAATATTTTTAAAAAGGTATGCACTTTTAATTGTACAAGGCACATAAGCACCATAATTTACATGTTCATGAAGAGTGGTAATAATAAAGGCTAAAATTCTCATATCGATCAACTAAGATCAACAGCAATCAATTTTAGATTAGTGTTTTAGCTGAACAAACATAACTTTCCACACAATGGAAAGCTTGATGTTTCAGCATCTCCTGTGTTGATAGTCATCAAATTTGTCTTTCGATTTGCGACAGCAGTACATGTACAGGCCAGTTAATCATTAAAACTCTAAAACTGACTTTTGATAAGAGGGAATATTGACTGGTAACTATACTAGTATACTGATGCGTGCCTTTTATTCCATAATATTAGCATGATTACCGTAGTTTTGTAAAACAGGGTGTAAGGCATACCTATGAACTTTTCAAAAGCCAAGTAGGAAGACTGAATAAAAAAAATTAAGATTGGGTCCTAAAATCAGGAGGTTTTTTGTGACATTTTTAAAGCCTTGTTTTCGCTAAATATTGATCGATCTTCCTGGTCCAATATGAGTGAAATTCGCAAAAAGACTTGCCATTTCTCCCTGTGACATGCTCTATTTTCCTCCAGGACGTGCCCTATTTTCTTATTTTGGTCAGATGTGGTCAAACTGCAAAATAACTAAAGATTAGTCTTAAATAAACAAGCAAGAAAGCCAGTGCGACTAATTAAAAGTTAATCCTTATTGATGCAACTATTTGGTGAAAATGATTGGCCCTCTGTCGTAATTCAAAGAAACCACATTCTACTATTGTGTGTAACACAAGCACCAGCAAATAAAGGATTCCCAGTTTTGTTTATATAAAGGTACCAAAAAAGCCAGCATCATGGTACCATACATGTAGCAACTATTTTCCACTCTTTGTATATCCAACCTTATTCCCTTATTGTCAACTCGTAAAGAATTTTGTATTGTCTATTGTACAACATGTTTTCTGAATTAGTTTTTGAGGACACATTTACTGCGTGGTATGTATTTTCATTCCTTGTTTTAATTTAACGATGGTAATTAACATTGGTATATGCCATAAAAAATGCCAGGTGTTCGCCTGTGTTTCTTACGTGGGAATGTCGCTATAGCATATGGAGTTACAGCATTCATAGTGATTATTCTCGGGATTGAAATTAATTGTGGGCGATTTTATTGTTGTGGTTTATTTTATTATTTCTGTATTATTGTAGATGTAAAAAAAAAAACACATTAAATTACACGAATGTTTAAACTTAACATTCTATTTGGTGAAGAAGCGAATTCTTTATAGGAAAGTAATTATTTTGTCACAACAATAATTCACAGGTGATACAACAGAATATGTAGGATTTTTCTTGTTTAGAAGAAATGAAATCAAAGACAATGTAATAATCAGGAGTTCTCTGCAAAAATTTGAAGATATTATGCAATTGGGAGATAGGAATGGAGTGACCCAAAAAATCGGGAGCTTTTTTCCCTCCTGGTGTGAAAGTGGACAGGTTTGGTATAAGGTCGCTTACACCATAGCAAACTACAACTCAGCTTTTATGATGTTAGCATAACTTTCAAAGCATTATTTCCAAAACTTTATTATTGTATTTTGGAGATATCATTAAAAATTAGCGCAATGGTGACCATGATTTGACTCCAATGGATGTACTTAATTCAGCGCATAATCAAACCTACAATGTGCATGCGGTGGCACCCTTATGTGAATGTGTTCAATAGCCTAAATTGCGAGGGTTGTATCAAAGCATATTTGTTCGTTATGTTATCATACTGGGATTTCATTTTAATGAATTAGGTATTTACAATTTCAAAGCAAAGCAAAAACCGTGCACTGATATAAAATGTACAATGCAATAATGCAAAAACAATAAATGAGTCAAAAGGGGGAGGTTGTGTTACAGCAACTCGCGATTGCTAAATTCTTGTCATTGTTTGATCAAATTATACACAAATATAAATTAGGGAGAAACAATAATGAAACAAAATTAAATAAATTACTTTTCAAACAAGTATATACCATTTCTTTTTAATAATCATGCATGCCAGCCTTGAGATAAGTATACATGTAATTTTTTAAAATATAAGTTTGCCTAAATAAATGCATTCAGAACTTACCTCATGCATCTTGAGATGTCTCACAGTTTTAGGTCTGCTTATTCGCGGGTCATGCACTTTTTAGTGTTTATACCTACTCAGTTTAGGGGTGGGCTTATACACGAATGGGCTTATACTTGAGTATACACAGTAAGTGATAATAATGTTGAAAATTAGGGATATATTAAGTTTGCACACTACATGCATTTAAAAATCTGTTGATTTAATGTAGTTATTTAAAGTCAAAAATATGTTTAACAAAATAATTTTCTTAAAATAACATGCCTTGTTAGCATTTATCTGTAAAGATGTTTGCTCACAGAATTACTCATATAATGTTAAACACAGAACTAAGCATTCACTTACAAACTAAAATTCATGCAGAATTGCCAGGAATAATATTTCTGAGCCATGCTCATTGGTCTCCATGATGGCTTTCCTCTCCAAGCACCTTCCAGAGAGCATTTTCATGTGAGGATGTCTTTCATGAACTTGATATATTCCAGTAATGCGTGAGCTGCATGGCTGCAGGAACAGTGTCTGTGATCTCTCTTAAACTCGGCAAAGCAAATTTCTGTTGTGATCTTCATCCTCTTCATTTGTAACAGCATGTAGAATTCCTGATTACGTAAGCATTATCTGGCCTCTGAACTGAAAATGTAGTGTGACTATGATGATGAATGGTATCAAAGTTATCTAGCTCCCCAATCTGAGCTAGTGGATTTTTCCTTGAACGAACCATTCTCTTTAACTGATGAAGGTAGTTTTCAAATGGGAATGCACTATATTTATCTAGACTGCCATAAACTTCCACATCGAAAGGAAGGTAAATCATGCTGTGTACGTTGTAAACAAAAAATTCTTGTCCATACAAATTACGCCCTTGTACAACAAAATATTTCAACAATTCATCTGCATATTCTCTGTGATGATTTAAATGTCTTGGGCACACAAGAATCAATATTGCCACACTGAATGTCAGAAAATGCTCAAACAAACCTGGTCATAGAATGTCTTTCAGAACAAGTTTTCCAGAATACAGAAGAAACTATTTGTATTCAGTTGCCTTCCATTGACCAAACTCATTCAGACTTTTGGGTTTTTGTGCAAAGCTAGCTGGGATGCTTCTCCGAACTTCAACTAATCTCCTGCTAACCTCTTGAACCTGGCCAACAGACGTTTTAACAGCCTTCTTTCCTCGCAGCCAGATTAACAAGTCTCCTCAAAAACCCCAGGCATGATGGTGCATGTAGTCAAATGAAAACTGCTTGATCATATCAGTTGGAAGATTGCAGAAAGGGGACATTCTCTGGTGGTGCTCTTCCTGAGCTTGGGTTCTGAATAACAGATCTGTTCTAAGAACTACATTGTTAACATCTTGATAGGTAAGTCTTCCCAACCACACTCCTTTCTGAGTACATCTGTCACAACCATAATAACCACAGTACTGTTTTATGTTCTTCAATATGGATCTTGCGGTGTATCACAAACAATACACCTTAACCTGACCTGTATGACCATGTCATCACACTGCAATCCATGCTGGTTCATATTTCTAATTGTATCATGTTGAAATTCTAAATTGGCTGGTTTTGTGTTATCAAATGTTAGTACGATGGGAAATTTATTTTATTGGTTCTAGATGAAGAGCACACAAAACTGGCCACAATGATTTTTTTGTGCATTGAAATAGGGGAAGGCCACGAATGTTAAGCAAAATATCTAAAATATTTACATTTACTCTAGCTTCTAATGGATATTTTCTAAAATTTTGGCAGAATTTCATCTTGTACTCTAAAGTAAATGTACTCCATACCAGATTTGGCTTCTGTCTCTACATTTCTGACAGTCTTACGTAATGTCCTGGCTAGTTGCTGGCAGGTTAACATGCCCATGATTCTATAACAGTTTGAGTAAATGATCTACCACATTATGCTTCACCTGAAACTGATTAGCCCCAGCTGCCAAATCATGTCAGTGAAATGCATGAGGCAGTTTCACTTTCCAATTCAGAATATGAAGAAGATGCTGCATTACCATTATGATCAATTAAGTCCCAAATATAACCATCAAGATCACCATCAGAATCACATCCTTCATCAACAATGTTAGTGGAACATGGAGTAGGTACTTCATTCGTCGTCCAAACCTTGCCATTATCATCTGAATAAAAACCCACGATGTGACTAGAATCATTAACATCTAGATTATTTTCAGTGTCACTTCCCATGTTCACAAGTGATTTTGTAGCAGTTCTCCAGTTTCTCCTGTACTGTAAACATTTCCTCTTAACCTCATTCATTCTGTAATAAGTAATAATATATCAAATAAAATGTAAATCATGCTTCAACTTCTAGTCTACTGTAATTACTTTCAAATGACAATAGTAATCATCTCCAAACTTCATCATAAGTCTTTAAGAAGCTTTGTTTGGTACATGTGAAGTCTTAGATTCTAAAAATGTATGATACTTGTCGTTTAATGCATATTATATTCATGCTCTGTAGCAAGGCAAATATTTAATTCTTATAAAAATATTCACATTATACTTAAAATGTATGATCCTTTTTTCAAAATAGTAAAGTCATTTATGCATTATTTTACTGCCAGTGTGACATGCACTATACTCTTACTTCAACGGAGTCAAAATAATTTTCATAAAAAGCACCTGATATGGGATCATAATTCCTGACAATCTGACACATGTCAATTAAGTAATAGTACTTTTTGATTTGGCAATGTATACATTATGTAGGATCAACTGACTTTTATGCTCAGTCTCAGAACTTTTTCTTTATTTTCAAACCTCATAATTATTGATCTTTTGTAAAACAAAATTAAAAAAAGGAAGATTTTAAGTTTACTTAAAATCTGTACTTAACCATACACTCTCCACAGTTATCATTTTGCAGCATCAACTTTATTCAGTAATAAGACCACATACACAGCAATCAATTTAGAATTTAGCAAAGAAATGAATATAGGGCTTGCAAAATGATATACAAATTTCTGCACATTTTTGGTTGAATATTCTACATGATTCTCTAGAACTATGTGTGAATCCCCAATCACACAACTGACCTAGACCCATCAACTTCCAATGTAAACAAGTTCTTCCATCTTATTAATTAGTAAATATACTGCATAGCTGATGACAGATGTTATTCATGTTATTCATGTGCTGTGTTTATTACTCACAAAAAGTACATGTGAATAAATATCACTGAATACATGCCAGTATTACATTATTTACAACCAACAATAATTTATTTTTGTGATTATCAAAATTTAATTACCTTTATGTGCATTTTATTTTTTCACATCTGTATACATAAGCATATGTATGCATATGTCTAAACATACAATCATTTAAATTCACTTGTGCTTGATTTCAATTTATATTACCTGGTATTTTTTAAAAAAAATATTTTGGTAAAAAACGATCAATCTTATGCTCTTGAGCTAAGTGTGCGTAATTTGAAATGTTAGTCTAACGGTAGTCCTACACTGTAAGATGTTTTGTTTAAGTGTTATGTCTTACTATAATGGTCTTGTATAGCCTGTTCCAATGTCAGATGGAATGAGTAGTCAAAGTTTCAGGAATATCTCATACACTTCGCTGAATATATCGACACTCTTCCACTAATTTATGTGTAATTAATATACTTACTGTGCTGTTTTTATCCTGGCGGATTGAAAATATGACATTAGCAAATGGACACATTTTCATGTTCTGTTGTCATACATTTTAATTTTTTACAAAGCGATGGTAGTCAAGGTATGCCAAAGTATGTTTACGTAGTTTCATGTGGGGATATGTTTCCTGAATGAAACAAAACATTGCTTACAGATCCAATAGGCATAATATATTTTTATTCGTTTCATTAAAGAATAATATTTCAACTTAACCTGATTTTGGTAGTCTGGCTTTCATCGCTTTCCTGCCAAATGAAATGTAGGCCAACAAAAAATGTAAAACAGGTCCATTTCTTTTGTGAGAATTTGAATTTATTAGAGAAGAGACATAAGGGTAAGCAAAGACTGGCAAAAACATTATAAATTTTACTTTTGTTACACTGTTAGTTGACATCAAAACACACTACACAGTATCGTTAATAAGGCAGTAAGACACCCCCCCAACAAAAATAATGGGTGATGTGTCTTACTTCGAAGGACTAGCCTAATGGAAGGCATTTTACCAAGGTAATCTATCCTATTTTCGATATTTTTCTTTCCAAAATATACCAGTGTAACAATATAATTTACTTAATACGAGTTGGATAAAAGTCATTGAAATATGTCAAACAGTTAGGTCATTTTATGAGTTGCACATGTTGGCTGATATTCCCATTCTCTTTGAAAATGCAATTGCAACCATGGCACTGCTTTGCGTCTAGCTCGTAGCAGTTTGCATGTGCATGACTGCATCAACAGACTTCAACTAATTAGTAATTGTTATTTTCTGCAAACAAAATGCAAATTTACATTAACTATTTAATGTTCATACCTTGGAGCACAGGAGTCTGACGTTATCGGCAATATAAATGAACACAAGGAGTGCAAGCGTGACCACAACCCTCCACTCGATTCATCTTTTCTCACGTGTCTTTTATAACTTCAGAATTGTAAGAAGACTAAAAATCTACACATATGCATAGGCGTCAACTTGTACGGTTTACCTGTAATTTGTACGTTTTTTTCCTTTTTCATCGGTTTACGGCTGTACAACCATTTTGCATGTTTTTTTTGTACAAAATTTGTAATTTAAAAATAAAAATTTTTGTTTTTTCGTTTTGTGTGTATCCATGACTCTGGGCATGTTTTCAGAGATTTCGCCATACTTTGTTCATAAAACGTCAGACTCCTGTGCTTGGATGTTCAAAATAACGGGAAACGGGAGATATGTCTCTGCCACAAATGCGATTCAGTAGGTACAAGATGAGTTAGACTTCGGTGCATAGATACGTAAACTACAGTCCTAGTTTCCTCTGACCCTTGCCACCCCACACTTGAACGACCTTTCATCGAGATATACCTGCATGAAATTGATAGGAATATGATTTATTTTCTCAAAAATCGTGAGTATAGCATTCGTCATGTCTTTAATCCGCTGACACCCTAGATGAAAGTACGTCGTTGCTGAAATTTGACCTGGATCTGGCTATTTGCATTCCGAGTCACATGACTATACAAATCTTGGAACCTACATGTCAGTTACATCAGAGGTCATATAATCATGTAATATAGACAATAAACAAATTTCCCAGGTTGTTGTGCATAGAATTTGGACGTATTATATAGAAGTCACTTAATGTTTGTAAATAAATATAATGCACACTTAATTCTCAGCATATTTATTTTGAGAACAACGAGCAGAAACCTGTCGGTATTGCAGCAGGGTGGAGAAAACCATTTTCAAGAAGTACCGAACACGTGTCAGCGATGTTTTTTGTTGGTGTCACGTGACTACTGCATTGACAGGTGCTCTTCGTAGTGAATCTGGTTTTCTTCAAATTTTTGCAACATTTACAGATTTTCGTCGTTTTTCACAGTAAATATTTTAAGAACTTTATGTTTTTTATTTTTCTATAAAAATTACATGACTTTTATTTATATGTTCAATTTGTTTTCCTACAGCAACACTAGAAATGGTCTGTTGTTGATATCACGTGACTGTATGACCTCTGATGTCAATCCAATGTCGGTTGCGAGCATTGTATAGTCACTTGACCTGGAATACAAATGGCCAGATCCAGGCCAAATTGTGTCAACGATATACTTTAATCTCGTGTTTCAGCGGATTAAAGGCATGACGAATGCTGTGATCGCAATTTCTGAGAAAATAAATCATATTCCTATTGATTTCATGCAGGTATATCTCGATGAAATGTCGTTCAAGTTTGCTGGGCTGGCTAGTAAGCGGCTACCCGTGTCGGCAAATTCTAACTTTTCGATAGGGAATGCGCTCTGACCCTACACCCCAACATAAATATACAAATATCAAAAATGGGATGGCAAGGGTCAGAAGAAACTCATACAAAAGTTGCAACATTACTTAAATTTTTGGTTTTGAAAATAAAAATGAACATGTCTCCCACCCCCCGCGAATGTAAAAGTTAATCACAACCTTGGTACAATGCTGTAAAAACATTATACATTATCTTTGTAAAAATACATTATTTCTTGTCCATACTATTAGGATCAGTGCATATACATACCATTTGTAATTTACTATATCTTTTAAATCAGAGGACTATTCAAGATTATGTTCATGTTTAACGTTTCAGCAACGTTGCCCCACGTAACCAAAACATAACCATATAGCAACGTTGTGAAAACGTTGTGCGTTAGCTGGGAAGTAAGCGGTCTGTTCACCATCCCTGCTGCTAGAGCATTTTTTTTCCGCTCTCTCCTTTTGTTGGTAATGCAAGAGTTAAATTTAGGGGACAGGAGCCAGTTTTTATGTACAAATTTAATACCGCAATCAGCGACCTAGTAAAAAAAAATCATAAAAAATCAAATACACAAGTGAGGTCAAAAAGGTCCATATTTTTAGATACCTATATTAAAACAAAGCATAAGAATAATATTCACTTGACCAGAGAAGTCAAATGGCAGCTCATAACAGAAGAAGTTTATGCACCCCAACCCCTATTTTATACATGCATTTTTCACATCCAAAGGCCATTTTTGACAGCATGTGGTGCTCACAGTGCAAACGAAAGCTCTTTCCCTAGATGAAAATTTTGAAAAAAACATTGTCTGCTAAATAGTTTGATGCAATTCAGAATAGTTGTCATCCATGCCGTTTTTGAGATACTCTACTTGCCTTGAACGCACATGTCTACTGCTATGGAAGGCTAGCTCTTCTTCCTAGCCGACTATTGGTATTTCACTATCAACATACTGCATAGCAACTGTGGAAAGTGTACATGCCTGACATCAATTTCAAGAACAACACAAGCCCGAAACACCTAGTTCACAAATATATTCACATCTATAAATAGTAAACAATAATAGCTGAGAAAGTCACACCATAGCCTTAAGTTAAGAAATTTGCCAGGGGCCAATTTATGAAACTGGACCCTGCCACCAAAAGAATTTGGCTGAAAATGGTTTATGTCAAAAGTTGTGTACATATTTAGACATTATCTAGTACAATGGTATAAAGAAAACTTTCTGTGCGCAAAAATGAAAAGGGTATTATGCTTTTAAAAAAGTTACCTCTTTGCGGCAAAAAGCACTGCATTATTTACATTGTTAATTATGACTGACTGCATTTCTTGAAAGATTTAGAATTGTTTGCAACCTAGAATGCTTCTGGTCTTTGTTTACCACCATAGCATCAGTACAAAATCAAAATTTCTTTACAATGTTTCATGAATGTCAAGAAGAGATCTGGAAGTTATAAATTTTAGGAGGGAATGACAGAAATGCTATATTAGTTGACAGTGACAAAAGTGAAAAGTTTCTATAAACTCTTTCTAGCAAACTTAAAGAAATCACACATTTAAGTAAATCATGTAATTTAGAAGTACTTTTAGAATGATATAAAAGAAGAAGTTCCTAACTTTTCATTATCATTCTGGAGATGCTAATGGCAGCATCAGTGCTGTGTCAGTGTGTGTTGGGGGGGGGGGGGGGTAATTGGAACACATGTCTGGATAGCCTGGAGAAGTCAAAGTTTAATCACTTGACATTAGACAATGCTTGAATATTGACATACTGATGTATGTGACCCTAAAACTTACAAAGTGACATATCAAATAAATTCATAGATACATAGCCAATGAAATTGACCATATATATATATATACAAATTACTCAATACAATTTAGCAAAGAAATTTCTTCTCAGACACCAATTTACTTACAAACGACTTTAATGTTTCCTGGAGTTTACAAAATCATAGTAAATAATAAGATAAGGTATAGAACAAATATTTACAGTGGAAAATTCAGTTCAAGGTAAAAAGCATTTCACCAGCTGGGCTTCTGATAAGCACGTAACATAAAAAACTCCTGCAGAAGCTAAATCTGTCCATCAAAGTCACTCTCTTGTGCACTTAGAACAGAATGAGTATCTGGATGAGATTGAAGCTATTGTTTCTTTCAGCATGACTAACCGATTAATCCTAATCTCTTACCATGCATACTGAGACCTGCAAAAAGAAAAGAAACAAGTGATATTGATGTACTTTTAACGTTCAGTGAAAACATAAGACTTTCAGAGGAGAAACTGCATGTGTATTGTCAAATGCATGAAACTGCCATTTAATTTTAAGCTTTTCCCCCCTTTGTTAACTGAACCTAGAAATTTCAAGATATATCATCATCATCTTTATTTCCTTCTATGGAAGATTACATGATATAAGAATAAATCATCTGAATACAATCAATAAATATTTTAAAAAAATAAAAAAAAATTAAAAAAAATTTCTATACTAGAATACAAATTCTTACACAATATCAATCAACAAGGTGTTCGTCAACTCATAAGTTGCAAGTTTCAGTACCTTATTTACAGAAGATAGCTGCACACTGCATGAAAAAGTATGCTGCATACAGGACGAATAGCTTGGAGTTTTCTTTGTCGATTACTCCTGATGGTAACCTTTTACCTAAAAGATATTGTAGTTGCAGCTCATCTTCTGCATTAAATAACATAATGTGCAGGCTCAGGGGAAATTTATCAGTAAGGAAATCCCAGAAAGAATTTCGAAAGTTCGACATATAAGGACAACTAACACAACAATGAAGTATCAAGTCTGTATAAACATTCCCACATTTAATACACATATCAAGCTGTGTTTGTGGAACAGCAGCCCATAGTTTAGCTACATATGTAAATACCTTAGTGTGTTGTCTGGTTTTAGCCGACTGCCACACTGAGGCAGGTCGTAAGTATTCGTGTATCGAAGAGAATCTATCAAATCTGCTTGATTAGACATACGAACACTCCAGAGGCTATTTTCAAGACCAACAATTTTTGACCTTACAATTTCTTTCCAATTACGTTTATCTGGAATTTCAGAATGATGTAAATAATCAGTTAGATACTCGAGCAAGTCAAACTTCTTTGAGGTATAATGTAAATTTGAAATTAACCCGCAGCTTGACATGCATCCGCTCAGAATGAAGTGAAATAACGCGTTATTTTCCCCCTTTGTTAACTGAACCTAGAAATTTCAAGATATATGCATAACACTGAAACATTTCCTATTATCACCCCAGTGTGAGATATGAATCTCTTATGTCAACTTCAGAGTGGGGTTACGAAGGTAGAAACCATGTTGGTGTGCTAAAACTTTCATTCTTCTCACCAAAATATAGCAAGCAATATGCCATATGCATCACTATTTCTAAGACCGCTCCACTGGTGACATTCAATATTCACAACAATATGTTTATGTATGATTCCTCTGAATTCTATCTGCTCCTGTGGAGTAAAATTACTTTTAAGAATACATGTTGACATGCTGTGCGATTGTTTATGTGTGTCTGTATTGAAAAGTGAAAATTATTCATAAAAAATAGGGGTGCAAACCTTGACAGCTACAGAAAGTGCAAGACAATACATTATAGTTACCATTTTATTCCCATATTTAGTAAGTTAAGTCCAAAATATGCTACTCTGTCATGATGCAAACAGTTCTCACATTGAGGTACAAAACAGTTACCTCCCTCTCCAAAGAGTATTACTTACAACACTAAGTGATATATGGAAAAAGGAAGGAAATAGAATGAAGCTAATGCATAAAAATTATTTAAATATACACAAAGAAACAGAAAAGTATAATAGATGTGGCTGACTGCACCATAAAAAATTATCAATTTTCCTTAAGGGGGCAGGAGCCAGTTTGTATGTACAAATTTAATACCGCAATCAGCGACCTAGTAAAAAAAATCATAAAAAATCAAATACACAAGTGAGGTCAAAAAGGTCCATATTTTTAGATACCTATATTAAAACAAAGCATAAGAATAATATTCACTTGACCAGAGAAGTCAAATGGCAGTTCATAGCAGAAGAAGTTTATGCACCCCAACCCCTATTTTATACATGCATTTTTCACATCCAAAGGCCATTTTTGACAGCATGTGGTGCTCACAGTGCAAACGCAAGCTCTTTCCCTGGATGAAAATTTTGAAAAACACTGTCTGCTAAATAGTCTGATGCAATTCAGAATAGTTGTCATCCAAGCCGTTTTTGAGATACTCTTCTTGCATTGAACCCACGTGTCTACTGCTACGAGAGGCTAGCTCTTCTTCCTAGCCGACTATTGGTATTTCACTATCAACATACTGCAGAGCAACTATGGAAAGTGTACATGCCTGACATCAATTTCAAGAACAACACAAGCCCGAAACACCTAGTTCACAAATATATTCATATCTATAAATAGTAAACAATAATAGCTGAGAAAGTCACACCATAGCCTTAAGTTAAGAAATTTGCCAGGGGCCAATTTATGAAACTGGACCCTGCCACCAAAAGAATTTGGCTGAAAATGGTTTATGTCAAAAGTTGTGTACATATCACATATTTAGACATTATCTAGTACAATGGTTTAAAGGAAAACTTTTTGTGCGCAAAAATGAAAAGGTTATTATGCTTTTAAAAAAGTTACCTCTTTGTGGCAAAAGGCACTGCATTATTTACATTGTGAACTATGGCTGACTGCATTTCTTTAAAGATTTCAAATTGCTTGCAACCTACAATGCTTTTGGTCTTTGTTTACTACCACAGCATCAGTACAAAATCAAAATTTCTTTACAATGTTTCATGAATGTCAAGAAGAGATCTGGAAGTTATAAATTTTAGGAGGGAATGACAGAAATGCTATATTAGTTGACAGTGACAAAAGTGAAAAGTTTCTATAAACTCTTTCTAGCAAACTTAAAGAAATCACACATTTAAGTAAATCATGTAATTTAGAAGTACTTTTAGAATGATATAAAAGAAGAAGTTCCTAACTTTTCATTATCATTCTGGAGATGCTAATAGCAGCATCAGTGCTGTGTCAGTGTGTGTTGGCGGGGGGTAATTGGAACACAAGTCTGGCTAGTCTGGAGAAGTCAAAGTTTAATCACTTGACGTTAGACAATGCTTGAATATAACATACTGATGTGTGTGACCCTAAAACTTACAAAGTGACATATCAAATAAGTTCACAGATACAGAGCCAATGAAATTGACCATATATATATATATATATATATATATATATATATATACACAAATTACTCAATACAATTTAAAAAAGAAATTTCTTCTCAGACACCAATTTACTTACAACTGACTTTAATGTTTTCTGGAGTTTACAAAATCATAGTAAATAATAAGATAAGGTATAGAACAAATATTTATAGTGGAAAATCCAGTTCAAGGTAAAAAGCATATCACCGGCTTGGCTTTTGATAAGAACGTACCATAAAACAACTCCTGCAGAAGCTAAGTCTGTCCGTCAAAGTCACTCTCTTGTGCACTTAGATCAGAATGACTATCTGGATGAGATTGAAGCTATTGTTTCTTTCAGCATGACTAACCAATTAATCCTAATTTCTTACTATGCAAACTGACACCTGCAAAAAGAAAAGAAACAAGTGATACTGATGTACTTTTAACATTCAGTGAAAACATAAGACTTTCAGAGGAGAAACTGTATGTGCATTGTCAAATGCATGAAGCTGCCACTTAATTTTAAGCTTTTCCCCCTTTGTTAACTGAACCTAGAAATTTCAAGATATATACATAACATTTAAACATTTTCTATTATCACCCAAGTGTGAGATATGAATCTCTTATGTCAACTTCAGAGTGGGGTCATGAAGGTAGAAACTATGTCGGTGTGCTCAAACTTTCATTCTTCTCACCAAAATATACCAAGTAATATGCCATATGCATCATTATTTCTAAGACTGTTCCACTGGTGACATTCAATATTCACAACAGTATGTGTATGTATGATTCCTCTGAATTCTATCTGCTCCTGTGGAGTTAAATTACTTTAAAGAATACATGTTGACATGCTATGCAATTGTTTAGGTGTGTCTGTATTGAAATGTGAATAGTATTCATAAAAATAGAGGTGCAAAACCTTGACAGCTACAGAAAGTGCAAGACACTACATTATGGTTACCATTTTGTTCCCATATTTAGTAAGTTATATCCAAAATATGCTACTTTGTCATGATGTAAACAGTTCTCACATGGAGGTACAAAACACAGTTACCTCCCTCTCCAAACAGCATCAAATAAAACACTATGTAATATATGGAAACAGGAAGGAGATATAATAAAGCTAATCCATAAAAATTATTTAAATGTACACAAAGAAACAGAAAAGTATAATAGATGTGGCTGACTGCACCATCAAAAAATGATCAATTTTCCTTAAGAATTTGGCTGAAAATGGTTTATGTCAAAAGTTGTGTACATATCACATATTTAGACATTATCTAGTACAATGGTATAAAGGAAAACTTTTTGTGCACAAAACTAAAAATGGTATTATGCTTTTAAAAAGTTACCTCTTTGTGGCAAAAAGCACTGCATTATTTACATTGTGAATTGATTGCATTTCTTGAAAGATTTCAAATTGTTTGCAACCTACAATGCTCTTGGTCTTTGTTTACCACCATAGCATCAGTACAAAATTAAAATTCCTTTACAATGTTTCATGAATGTCAAGAAGAGATCTGGAAGTTATAAATTTTAGGAGGGAGTAACAGAAATGCTATGTTAGGTGTCAGTGACAGAAGTGAAACGTTTCTCTAAACTCTTCTAGCAAACTTAAAGAAATCACACATTTAAGTAAATCATGTGCTTTAGAAGTACTCTTAGACTGATATAAAAGAAGTGGTTCCTAACTTTTCATTATCATTCTGGAGATGCTAATAGCAACATCAGTGTTGTGCCAGTGTATGTTGTGGGTGGTGGGGTAATCGCAACACAAGTCTAGCTAGTCTGGAAAAGTCAAAGTTTAATCAATTAACATTAGACAATGATGTAGCCGAGCAAGTAATAGAACATTTTACAAGCGCGGCCCGTGGAAACGGTTTAACAGATAAAAGACGTAAAATAAGAAACGAGTGGGGTGAAACAGTTAAAGATACCGGAACGTCTATCAAAGATGTCACTGAGTTAGGAAAACAATAAAAATTCCCAATAACCGTAGCGACGATAACAGGAGAAATATTATATGAATCAAACTATAAATCAAAAGGCGCTTCGATCAAAATTATTGATCATAACGCGCATGCATGGACTAGCGCAGTAACAATATTTCCACGAGATCGAACTGTTAAATTTTATGTTGATAACATGTTTGATTTTATTAACGAGATACGTAAAAACGATCCTGTGTCAGTGTGGTTATTTAAGAGCTCAGATGATGAAAAACATGATCCATTTGTGCGACCTAACGGCGAAATATATCGTAAAGAATCCCTTCATGAAGAAATGAAAAATATTGCTCAAAAATATTCAGAAAACATTGATAAGTTGCTCAGCAACTGTTTCACTGTTCCATCTGTTGCAGCTCAAGTTGCTAGAGAAAAAAAAATCGTGGAAACAAACCCGAAATGAATTTCTTTCGGATATACAATCAAGTTGTTTCGAGTATGGCCACGGCGGATTGTGGAACACCAAATATAATTACAACGATATGATATCTGTTGATATGGTTTTGTGTTATCCAGGAAGCTTTCTCGGATGCGGAGATTGTTCTAAATATTTTTCAAGGTTCGGTCATCTAACACATGAAATGACGCGAGTATCGATAAATGGACCATTGCCGGATTTTGATCTAACTGGATTTGCTTGTGTTGAATCATTCGAGTTTGCTATGGATCTTCATACGATATGTTATGTTTGGTTTGGTAGACATTTCT
This sequence comes from Sinohyriopsis cumingii, assembly GCA_028554795.2. Classification (NCBI taxonomy): domain Eukaryota; kingdom Metazoa; phylum Mollusca; class Bivalvia; order Unionida; family Unionidae; genus Sinohyriopsis; species Sinohyriopsis cumingii. Next base: position 528,263 of record JAPYKE020000099.1, read on the forward strand.
CAGAAAAACGCTGGGCACCAATAGTTTTATTATGATATATGCTCGATTGTGCGATATTGGTATCGTTGGTGGTTAGTGACGCAATTATATCATATAAGGAACAAACCTAGGTTTGGTTACCACCGAGGGAAAATATCAGTCTCGATGAGGTCATTAAGGAATTTAGAGAAAAATGTCCTGATGCTTCCCCCGATGATATCATCAAAGAAGCTCCTAGAATCCTCGAGATTAAACTCAATAATAGCGATAAAACAGCAAAGGATCTTGGAAGAAAAATAATAGGAAAGTTTACTCGAGGTAGAGCATATGATCATAAACAACGTCATGCACGATTAATACTGGATGATACCGAATACGATTTTATAGTTGCTGATACAGCAGTGAGAAATATATTTATAAACCGCGAGGATGTTTATTTATCAAATGAAACATGATTAGGTACGATTGTAAGTTATATGGATGGAGAATCGCCTCAGTAAACGCATTTAAGATCATCGATGTTGGCCTACGTGAGCATAAACTTGCTATCTATGATAAATAAATTTCCCGATACCGCAGTTAGGGTTGCAACGGATTCGTTCTACATCGATAAGAAATATGCAACGTTGTTGGTTGATTTTACGGACGATGATGCACTGTGGGGTTCATGGAGAATAAAGAAAGAAAATATACTTGATTATTCAGAATCAGCAGATGTTACGATCAAAGATGATTATTTTAAAAATCAGCGATCAAATATATCATCGACAACTTCGTTGTTACCATCGGTATATGATCCAATAGCTAGATATCAAACGATAGACATAAATGGACCGGGTAGTTCTGGTAAAACCACACGAGCGATCGAACTATTTCAAAAGTCAGATATGATCGTGCTGACACCTACACACAGACTCGCGCGAGAAATGAAACAACGAGGAGTACAATAGTGTACTTATCACAGCTTCTTCCAATGGACAGGTGATACATGGACATCTTTAAGGATGGGCGAGAAATACATTCCAAGGATCATCATTTGGGATGAAATATGCACTGTGTCGTTGGAAACATTAAAAACATTTCTAGATTGGTTGTTAACAAGAAATACTGCCGTAATAATGTGCGGCGATAATGATCAACCACCACCATTTGTTGGACCATCTCCACATGGATGGTTAAAGAACTTTGTCGATTATTACGAAGAAGTGGCTGATGATCATAGAGCACTTGATGCAACATTGAAACAGTTTAAAACATTAATCAGACTACAACCGAATAAAATTCAGTGTGAAGTAATGCGTGGAATAATTTCAAAAACACCCATGAACGACTTTCTACAAACATGGCGACCAAATGATCTGATAGTTGCAAGTAGAAAGATAGTTCGCAATACACTTCAACGGGAATTGTTTCAGTAGCATAAAGAAAAATATCCAACATTGCCAGTTCTGTTATGTTATTGACCAGCTGATACACGGCGGCAGAATATTGATGTTGATATACCATGACAGACCGAGTCAAGGAAACAAAATCTTGTGCTGAATGATATTGTCGCAGTTGATGTTGATGTTGTTGAAGATGCTCTATGTGTTGATAAATCCCCGTGGATGCTAGGATACGCAATGACGATTCATTCATCGCAGGGATTAATCATTACTGATACAGTTGTTTGGATCGTCGATGATCACATCGAATGGTCAAACTTAGTTTATCTCGCAGTGTCTCGAGTAAGAAGAATATCTCAATTGAGACGAATCGTCTTGGATGAGTCAGTGATCAATGATGATATTGACGAATGTCAAAGTGATATAATAAGAAAAAAAAATTATCTGGTTATAAACAATCTGATAAAAAAATAATCGAGAATTTGGTCTAGACACTGACATTGTCATTGCGCTGAAACAACAACAGAATAATCATTATGCAAGTTGTAATTGTATAATGTTATGGCGGTATCTGAAAAATGATCCAAGACAATTTACCGTAGACAGAAAAAATAACAGTCGCGGTCATACAAGAGAAAATACCATGTTGACCTGTCTTGAGTGTAATCGACGTAACGGAGCTAGTTAAGTAATAGCAGTGGTAATTGTGTATCCTCGGGAATTACTTGTAATTGTTCACATACAAATCCACGTTGAGGAGCAGTTGAATCTAATCGGTAGATTGTAGGTCTACCAGAGGATCTTGTTACGGTGGATATCTTGTGTGTGGTAACACCCCAATTAGGATCAGTTGCTCTTTTTTTACCACCTTCGAGTTCACCGGGCTTGTATAAATACCTGACAGTGATATTACCTAATACTGGCTGTGCTGAAAGATCACGTTGTTGTGTAGGTATATGCGCGCTTGTACTTGCATTAATGAGCTTCATGTTGGTTGTTCGAATTGTTTCATTATTTAACGCTGCTATCACACTTGGTAATCTTGCCACCCATTCATGAGATCTTGTATTCTGAATAAATTCCTTCGTGATTTGATAGCCATATAACCACTCAGCTAGCGTTCGATTAAATCATTCAACAATTGCCTGTTCACGATGAATCGCAGCATGTCCTCGTCGTATTCTGGTATTATGTTGTTTCATCAGCGATGATACTGGACCAAGAAATTCCTTGCCAGGATCAACCTGTAGTAGCTGTGGCCATCGCAGACCACCTCGTTGATAAATTCGTTTAAAAGCATCGGCTACTTCAGATGCTGTTTTCGTTGATAGCGGTTCTGGATCTTTATATCTACTTGCAACATCAACAACGGTTAGCGCGTATTTGTACGTTTTTCTACGTACAGTATCAAGTGGTAAAAACAGAATATCAGCTTGATGAACTTCATTAGGAACACTGACATCGAAATGTGCAAATCGAATTTGCTTAGGTGGCGGTAGGTAAATCTGCTATATTGCCTGTTTGGATAACCACGCTTTAGCAGTAGAATGTTTAACCGCTGCTGCATCAGCGAGTTTACTAATTGCTGCTTTACCTTTCCAGTATCCAATTGGTGAATAATAAATCGATTCCATTTTATATATTACCAGCCCCTAGCGCTAATTTACCTTTCATCGCGGATCTTACTAACCAATTAGCTAATTTTTCTTTGATATTTTTATTTTTAATAGAATTTAGCGCATTAATTAATTTCACATCTCAATACGCCTATGTTGTAGATGATTGCTTTTATACGCAACATCATGAGCATGACATGCTTTATCAATAGCATTTATTGGTTCCTCGCCTGGTTTTGGTTGATCCTGATTATCAAGCCTGATATCGAGTCGAGTACCAGGACCGCAATAATTATATCCTGGTAGATGTTTTTCTCCTGGGTATTCCCGGTAACTTTGTTAATTTTGCTGCAATATCACCTTCGCGTTGCTTTTTTTTTTTTTACTTGACTTTGACTTTGACTTTGGTTTAGAATTTGAATTTCTTTGTACCACACAGCGTACACTTACCCATAACCTCTGATTTGTTATTTTTTGTGGTAATAGTTGTCAATGTATCCATCAGTGTACGCGTCCTGCACTTCACACAATATAAATCCATAGATATTTTATACAGCATGGATATAATTGATTTTTCAGCAACAAGAAAACGAGAACCTGTCAAGCACCATCCTGTGTTACCAAATTCCATGAGAATGATAATAATAGGACCATCTGGAAGTGGAACGACACAGTAGTTACTTAATCTGATAATGAGATGGTTAAAGTGGGATAAATTGTATTTGGTAGCCCCGTCAGTTGATGATCAACGATGTTATGATGTGCTCAAGGATTTTAATGAAAACGAACGATTACTGGATGACGATGTTATCAAGTTTATAACCGATATTGATGAAGCACCATCAGTTGATTCCATAGACGGATTTATTAATAATTTGGTTGTATACGATGATGTGATGCTGGATAAACAATGAAATCCAGCTAGAATATTTTCTCGAGGTAGACATAAAAACACTGATGTCATTTATGTTACTCCACGATACACACAAATACCAAAAGTGATCAGAGATAACTCTAATATTTTAGTTGTGTTTAATGGAGTTGATACACACACGATGAGAAATATTCATCAAAGTTGGTGCAACGGTGACATGGATATAATTAAATTCAGAAACTTCTTTTCATGAGCGCAACCTACTCCGCATGAATTTATAACAATAAATTTGCACGATCCTAGAACAAGATATCGTATTGGACTTGATAAAATATTTGGATGAATAGCAGCAGAGAGGGCGAGTGGGACCACAGGTGCTCGACGAGAGCTTGATGTTAAGAAAAAATAATAATCTAAAAAAAAAAAAATCATACAGAGTGACAAAAATACCTTAGATTACCCCCATGACCCGTTCTGACATAGGACCCTCTCTATCATAATATATAAGATAGAAGGTACGGAACTTCCAAATACTTTGCTCCACCCATGACCCTCGATTTCCTTCTGCTATTTCCGTCTTTAAATGCATGCGACCATACTATATGGCTTGTTTTACTTCTGAGATATGGCATCATTATCTGTACTTTCCCTCTTGAGGTATTCCCTAAGTTAAAATTTAATTGGGCCACACTTCTTAATATTATTAACAATAAAACTTGAAATTTTATGTAAAGTTGCTTTGCTAAAATCACCATCAAGATATAATATACATTGTGGTTTAAATTTACTCTTTAAGTTTATTTCATCAATTATTTTTTTCCTATCAACTTCTGTTTCCTTACAATTTAACAATACGTGTTTTTTATTGTACATGCCTATTTTACACAGCGGACATTTAGGCGGTACTCCGACCATGTGCCGTCTCGCTGCAACCTCTCCCGTCAACCACGCATCATGCATGTATTTGAAGGCGAGGCTTTGTATTTTTAAAGATCCTAATTGTGACCAGTGCCCCCATGCCTTTTTCCAGTTCACATATAAATTTTCACGTTCGACTTTACTTTGTATGTTTTTGGTTATGTCATTCCGAATCCATTTATATGAGAGTTTTTCGTCCTGGTCCCAAAATTCTTTTGTGTCCCTATATTTCATTAATAGATCTCTTATACTCTTATATTTTCTAAGTGTTTCTAAAGTTTCATTAATTTGTTATTTTTATATATTCCCTCCCTGTTCCGCAAAACGAAACCAAACCAATATATATATATCCCCTCCCATGGTAATTTAGGTTCGTCACTCAGTCGTTTAAATCTATTTAAAATATTGGTAACTTTTAAAATTATGGGGCTTGGTAACCCTATTCCCCCTGATTCTTTTGCCTTGTATAATGTTTCTTTTATAACATAATGTAATTTAAAATCCCATATATATTTAATCATAAGTTTATCTATATTATTTAAAATTATGTTACTTATGTTAGTACACTTCATAATATAATTCAAATTTGTATACATATATGTTTTGGCCACCTGGGCCCGTTCCATTAAACATAACGGCATAAGTGCCCAGATATTGATATTTCTTTTTATCTCACATTCCATTTTTTTACAGTTTTCCTTTTCTTCATTTTTGCCAAAGTACACACCAAGTGCTTTAACAGTATCTTTAAACATATGGGCTGGTATGCTAGAAAGCCTACCGCGCCAGTTGCCTATCTCTAAAATTTCTGTTTTATCATGATTTATTTTTGACCCCGATGCTCTTCCAAATTTTTCATATTCCTTTATAAGGTTCTCAAAGGATTTCGGGTCCTCTAAAAAGTTAGTGCAATCATCTGCATGTTGTAACATTTTCACTTCCTCTTTGATATTTGGAACTTTTATACCTTTAATTCCTTTATTTAGTTTTACACTGATACTGAGTATTTCAATTGCTATTACGTATAATAGCATTGATAGTGGGCACCCTTGCCGCACTGATCTTTTAATGTCAAATTGTTCTGTCATGGCTCCGTTATTTTGAACTCTTGAAGTTATGTTATTATATAAAATTTTTGTCCATTTCCGGAAAGGTTCTCCGAAGCCAAATTTTTCCAGGACTTTCTGTATATAGTTATGCTCTATTCTATCAAAGGCTTTTTCTTGATCAAAAAGTACCATAGCAACTTTCTGTCCCTTATTTTGTACATGTTCTATAATTGCAGTTATACTTAATATGTTATTTTGTATGTCCCTATTTTTGGGCCCACACGTTTGGTTTACATTTATTATTTCACCTATCCCCTTTTTTAGCCTATTTTGCTTAGGATTCTACTCAATATTTTGTAATCCGTATTAAGGAGGGAGATTGGCCTCCAATTTTTTAGTTCTTCCCTATCCCCTTTGCCTTTATATATTAAAATGATGACCCCTTCTTTCATCGTTTCCGACATTTCATTATTTCTTAAAAACATATTGTTATATAACCATTCAAGAATGGGCAACAGCTCTCCGCAAAATGTCATAGAATTCTGCAGAGAGTCCATCTCCCCCTGGAGATTTTCCCTTATTCATTGTATTTATACTATCTAAAATTTCTTCTTGTGATATAAAATCATCACATATTTGTTTAAAATTATCGTTAATTTTTTCACATGGTATTTCTTGTAAGTAATCATCAATTTCATTCTCTGATATTTTTTGAGACGTATATAGTGTTGCATAATAGTTTCTAATATGATCCATAACTTCCTGTTTTTCCATTATTGTTGTTGTTGTGTTGATTTTGACCTTCTCCATAAATTTATCTCCCCCCATTCTTTTCTCTTCTCTTTTATATAATCCCTCTGCTTTTTTATATATCCCCGTAAATTTCCCTGCCCTAATTTCTCTACCCCTACTTTCTATTTTATTTATTTCTTCCAATCTGTTTTTTAAATTGGTCTCTATATCCTTAGCATTTGTTTTTTGTAGCTGGTATCTGATCGCTTCCCTTTCTGTTTTCAGTTTCCTATTTTTTAAATTACAGTGTTCAATCGCTAGTTTTTTTAGTTTGACTTTAAGTTTTTCCCATTCTAATATTATATCAACATATTCCCTATTCTTAAAATCTTCTATCTCTTTCTTGACCCTTTGTATAAAATCTGTATCTTTTAAAATTGAATTATTTATCATCCATCTTCCATGCCCCCATTTTATTCTATTTTTAAAAGTTACAGTCATATTAATAAGTTTATGATTGGATATTTTAAAATCTGTGATATTCGTTTCTTTGTGTACATTTTCATCATAGTTGTTACAGTAAAATTTGTCTAAGCGGCTTCGTTTATTTATTTTATAATTATAAGTATATTCTTTCCTTAATAAGTTCTGTACTCGGTAAACATCCGTTAATTTACATTTTCTGATAAAAAAGTCCATATCCGGTTTGATCCTAATGTCGTTTGGTGCTAGATCTCCCTCCCTATCTATATTTTCTCCCACCCAGTTAAAATCGCCCCCTATAATTATATTTCCTGTTGCATATTTCTCTACATATTTATTTAAATGCTCTAAGAATAATTTTTTATGTTCCCTATTTGCTGGCATGTATATATTAATTATGTGCACATCCTCTATTGTAATATGTATCATCCTACCGTTAAAAACCTTATCTATTTCTATTCTTTCCCATATCAAACCTTTTTTATTTTTGATTAAAACTGCCACCCCTCCTTTAACATCTGTGTGTTCGTAATCACTAATTAATAAAATTCCATTTAGGTAGCTTTCCATTATTATTTTTATATTGTCTTTAAAACCGTTATGCGTCTCTTGTATTAACAATACATCGTAATTTAGATCTTTTGGGAATTTAAAGATTTTTCCCTATTTATACCATTTATATTTATAGAAAAGAACTGTAAGTTTTTTCCTTCCATTCTTGTCTCTTCCCAGGGTGTCGCTTTTTTTTCCCCCTAAATTATTCTATTCTTTTACAAATTATTATTGGTTTTTGTGTTATAAACTTGTTTGTGAAAAGTCTGTGGGGGGGGGGGCACTGGTTTCCCCACCCCCCTCTGATGTAATTGTACTACTTTGTGTTTCCCCTGCACTTGTCACTGTTGTTTGGATTGTACTCTCTGACTGTGTGTTCAAAGTTTGTATCGATTTTGTTGTTGATATTATGTGTCCGGTATCTTCCTCCCTTTCCGTGTCATTTTCCGTGTCCGGTTCAGATTCGTTTCGCCCCATTCCTTCTCCCTCACTTTCAATTTCTGAGTCTTCTTCTTCTTGAATTTTCTCTATTTCGGCTTCTACGGTTTTCTTTCCCTGTTTATTTTTTTTATGTTGTAGTGACTTTTCCTGTGGTGATATGGCTTCCGAGTTTCTTTTCGCCCTCTTTCTCTTGGGCATGGGCGTCGATATCAGGGGGGTATCTGTCTGTGGGCTATCTTCTATGTGTATATTCTCCTCTCCTAGGATGGCAAATCTATTTTGTGTAGTTATCTCTTCTTCGTTTAGCACACATGCTTTTGACGTTTTGTTTGGGCTCAGGAAGTTCTCCCACTCTAATGTCTTGTGCCCTTCTATTTTTGTGATTTCTAGCTCGGGTAGGGCTTGTATTTCTTCTTCTCTTTCCTTTTCTTTTTCCTCTCTAACTTGTCTTATCAGATTAAGGATCTCTTCCTGTTGCTTTTGTAGTTGTTGTTGTTGTTTTGGCTGCTGGGTTGTGGTTTTCTGCCCTTGTCCTGACGCTTTACTGGCATACGTTTCCTCTTGTTGTTTGGGTCTCTCCATTCCCCCTTGGCAGTCTCTAGGTCCGTGTCCTTTTTGGTGGCACAGGGGGCAAACTCTATCTTGTTTGCTCCCCCTGTACCATGTTTTAAGACGGAAGCCCAAAACATAGAAGAAGATCGGGATCTTCTTGGCATCTTCTCTGCTTACGTATATGAGTCTATTTCCCGACTTGATGGGGGCAAAACCCCATACAGTCGCCATTTTGTGTGTAACAACGCTCACTCCTGTCTTCTTTTTGATCTTTTCCACCAATTCTTGGCTGTCCACTTCCATGGGAAGCCCAATCACGTTGATTTCCGTCAATCGTGGTTCCATGGTTCTTAGAAAGGGGGCTGCTTTATAGACTTTGGCTGTCATCCCTTTTACGCTTATTTTTTCCTCTTTTAGTAAGGGTATTCCTCCTTTTGGGTAGATCACGAATTTGTTTAGACCTCCGTTTTGTAGGGCTTCAATCTTTCCTATATCTATCCCCATAGTGTGAAGTGCCATCAAAACTTCACTTTGTCTTGGCGAGTTGGTGGCGCCTTCGAAATCGATGGTCTGACACCCAGCCGGGTGGTTAACTATCATCCTATTATCTTCATATACAGTATGAAAATATTGTCGGATCTTGGATCTGACTGGTTCGGTTTGACCTTCATCTGGATCCATTTTGTTTTCCTTTTTTTGTTCTAAATTATGTGCGTGGGTTACACGATTCTGTAACTGCGAATTGAACAATTCTCTATGTGCTTGTGTAATTTAGAGCCGGTCAACCCCTTTTACTTTTTCTCTAAATCTTACAGTAATACTACAATAATACTAAATACATGAAACATAAAGTGCAAACAAAACTGTTTGCAGCAAAGACTAGGTGAATTCAAACTCACTCTGCGCTGTCGCATATAATCCCAGCCGGGATTAATAATATGCAGCGGTGCAGAATAATTGAAATGTTATAGTAAATGCAAAAATCTAAATTGTAAATAGGTGTTAGTATGAAAAAACAAATGTCCCTTTCTACCTCTCCTCAAAACTTTTCAGTTTGCTTTGTCCTTGCCATTTTCAGACGATAAAACAACACACACTGTACTTCTCAAGAAGGAGTATAAGAATCCTGAAGTTACGGGCTGCGAAACGTGCGATTTTCGCTAAGTTTTCCTTTGTGGACACTTCCGTGCTCCTATGATAATAAGGGTATGACTAAAATGAGAAAAGTTACGAAAAGTGCGAAAAGTTGCGAAAAGTTACGAAAAGTTAAAAGTGTGAAAAGTTACAAAAGTGATAAAAATTACGAAAAGTTGAGAAAAGTCACAAAAACGAAAAATTACAAAAATATGAAGAAAAAAATAAAAATAATTATTGTAAGTTATGACGAGAAAAATAGCTTTTAGTTTATTATTTAAGCTTCTTTGTTCACCTATAATAGGCCTTATAGTTAATAAATATTGGAGTCTCCTAAATTTATCAAATAAAAACAGCGTAAAACACTTTACAAAAATATACGAATTCTTGCTTATGGAAGACCAAAGAATTTGTAAAATTTTCTAATTAAAACTAAACAGGCAGAAAATAATATAAAAAAAATTTATCATCTAGAAAAACCCAGACATCAGTGCTCTCACTGTGCAAATATTAGTAGCGCCAATACAGATGAAGTTTTCCTCTTCGTTATAACACTAACTGAGTATCAACTGAAGCGATTTATTTGATAACCTGTAAAAAATGTAACATGCAGTATGTTGGAGAATCGATATTGTGCATGGAGACATGAACACACTCATCCAAGAAAGTTATTGGATTTATAAGATACTTTGTATCCTTGTATAAATGTTAATTAAAAGATTGATATGTTGCATAGCCTTTATAAAAATGTAATTGTATGTATGACTATTTGTCTATTATATTATTTGACTATAAATGTAAATGAACTTTTCGTAACTTTTCGTAACTTTTCGCACTTTTCGCAACTTTTCGCATTTTAGTCATACTGTGATAATAAGAATAACCTTTTGAGCCAATCATTTCGGTGTTGACGTTAGTGCCGCCTATTTTTAAAATATACGATGTGTTGTGCAGTGAAGAAGACAATGTATAATTCTTGCATGGAACATGATTCCTAAAGTTGAATTGAGTTAATGGCAAGTAAAAAACTTATTTTTGCATCTACTGCTGTTCTGTAATTCAAGAAGGGATGCACCATAGAGTTGAAAACATTGTCCATATCGCTCTTGTCACCGGTTTTCGAATGAGCGCGAAATTTCTTTGAACGGTTATCGCTTCCATTAAGTATAATCCTAAGGGTCCCCGAGTGGCCAAGTGGTCTAAAGTGCTTTCTGTTACGGATCACTGCCATCTCTGTCTGCGCCTGTTCGAGTCTCAGATTCAGCCAATGTGGGTATGTGAGAAAGCTTGCCAGTAGCTTCTCGTCTGTCGGTGGTTCTTTCCGGGTCTTCCCAGGTTCTTCCTCCACGGGTGGCACGATTTACCCAAATACACCCAAATACTGCCCAGATATACCCAAATACTGCCCAAATACTGTCCAGAGACAAGCAACTGATATATTTACTACTAAAAAATTAATTAAATTCATTGTCAAGTTAAGTTTTGGGTCAAAAATGAATACTTTAAATGACTCTAAGCAGCTAGAAATTCCTTGTACGGAACGTTTCGTACATCTCCAATTACCAATTGCTCGGAAATTATCGACATAGTCCGGGATGACATATATATGTCCCTAATGTGCATACTTAATACTTAGATATCTATATTCTACAATAATGTTAACTTTTATTTGTGGACATACCTTCAACATTTAGATATAATTAGCTATTGGCCTCGAATGTGTCCCCTCCCCCCATGGCTGTTTGTTCGAAACATTCAAAGACTTATGTGTTCCTGTTCCAACTCTGATATTTTTGTGTTGTTTTTTCTTAAATTTTTTCGCTATGTATATGCTATAATGTTTTGTCTGCTGTATAGTTTCTGTGTCTGGACTGGCCTTTGTGTGGTCAAATTTTTTCTTTTATTTACTTGATGTTTATTTCTGCTAAAAAAATATAGACTCTGACCACACACACACACATACTGCACATTTCTTGTTTTCTTTATTCTGTATTGGTGATTTGTAAGTGAATCATGGCTAATTTCAGAAAAAAAAAAAAAAAACGCAGAGCCAGGTTTCCATGTGGATGCAAATCAAATTGTTCAAGTGACTGTGTTAAATGTTCATTGTGTAAGAACTGGTATCATAACAAATGCAATAAATTTCAGACAATGAATTGAAAATGTGGGGAAATATTGATCTGGAATACGTGTGCGTTTAATGTGGTAAGATGGCCATGCATTGTCTGCAGAATGTAAGTATCAGTATTTACTTTAAAATTTGTAATAATTAAATTACTTAGGTTAGAACATGCAAAGACAACTTTCTTTTCGCAATGCATTTTTTGTATAGATCCCTAATTATGTGTGTAATTACAGTAAAACCTGTTTTGAGAGACCGCCCCTTCTGCCAACCAAAAGCGGTCTCTCAAGACAGGTGGTCTCTCATACGAGGTGTGTGAAAATGGACTGGTTTTCAGGGTCAGTAGTTAGCATTGTTGAAAAATAAATAATACCCATACTCACTGTACATGTATCATATCCTTTATTCATGAATCTTTTTAAATAATGCATGCATTCCTCTCAAACTATCTTTATATAATAAAGATATACATCTATCAAACAACGAGAATAAAATTTATATTTCAACATCACATTAATATGTACAAAAAATGAACAGTTAGATATGATGTATATATCTTATTTTATACACTTATTCACTTGTTTTTTTAAAAGAAATCCATTATACTTCTTTGTTGACATGTTTTACTCAGCTATTTGGTCTGAACATGTATCTCAATTATTGTCTTTTCCTGAATCAACTTTCCACTTACTGGTATGTTTTTACTCCTTGCAACACAAAACCACTCCCATACTCGCTCGTTCAGATCTCCGTAAACTGTCCGTCGTGCCGTGGCATATTTCCTCTGTGCTTGTGCACCTTTCTGCCATTCGTTTCTAATGGACTTCTTGTCTTTGATTACATTTTGAACTTGCGTTTTACCGACGCTTAAGCTGACTGCTATTTTGCGAGTGGTCTCGCCTTTTTCATTTCTTTCAATGACATTAATCCTTTCTTCCAGTGTTAAAATTTTTCTTTTTTTCAGCGGAGATTCTGCCGTTGTTATTAGTGTTGACGTTATAAAGACTATCGGTTTTGATCAGGTTTTGGGGAATTGTGGAATAAATATATATTATGTACCAATGAATGAAACCAAAAGACATAATTAACTCATCAGGAAACAATACTGTACATTTATTCTGAGACGAAGTTTAAATCAACAGCGTTATAGCTCGATAAACAAATGTTCCGACCATCTGCACCCACGTAAACAGATTGTGGCTTGGCGAAACACTAACAAAAGAAATAAAAAATAATTTAAAAAAAATCCGGAAATGATTCTCACTTACTAGTATTAAAGACAATGAGCTCATTCACCCTCCAGGCATTATGGATTAACTGGAAAGCAAACGACGTACTCAAACCAACACTGAAGCCCTTTCAAACGATTTCTCACTTGGACATAAGGACTACCGGCGTTTTGTGAGTTTTCATACAGATAAAGAAAAAATACAAACCTCTAAATTGACTGCATATATCCATCATTACTCCCTTTGATGTTACTCTTACTGGCTATTCACATGACTTCGGCACTACAATGGCGGTTAGTGACATGTACTTTAGTCTGGTTTACTGCAGTTTACAAATGACACCGTACGCTGGAGTTGTAAATTTCACAAAAGTGGTACTGTAGCAAGACAAATTATTTTTAAATACTTTATTAGAGCAATCTTTGCTATTTATGCAGTCTTTGTTACAAAGGATTAAATGATGGTTAGAGGTGTTTATCACGATATATGGTTGTTCAACTATAGTGTTATTTAATGTGCACTTTGTTTGCATACTACATTTATCCCGAGCTCTAGTGTTTACAAAAGATTAAGTTAAGGTCAGTGGTGTCAATATGTTTTGATTTTTTGGCGGTCGTTCATAGCAGTGTCAAAATGCATAATTTGCCAAGAAATCGCGGTCGCTGGTCGCGTTCAGCAGGTGGTCGTTCATAACAGAGCGTTTATATAGTAAAATCGATCCGTGCATTACGATTGTGGTCGGAAATGACAGGTGGTCGCTCATAGCAGAGGTCGCTCATGACAGGTTTTACTGTATCATTCAAAATCATGGATTATCATCCGATTAAATGACCAGTTTATCTTAGATAAAAAGCAGCCTATGCACAATTTTATTAATTTCTATTTATTTCTGTTAAACTAAATGTGTGATATACTTATGATACAACCTGATCACACGACATTGCAAATCAATCACACCAGTTGAAGTTTATAGCATGCTGAAATGTACAGTCTTCACATCAGATGAGGCATAAATTAATTCACATGTGTATATTGTAATAGCACTTTCTGTGATAATACTGTTTTAAAATTATTGTTATACCATACTGTTATATTGCCCATTTTTTTTCAATGTCTATTGTCACTCACCGTTGTATTAAGTTAGTGTTATTATTTAAAAAACTTCTTTTGTCAAACAAAAATTGGATAGTGTTGTACTGGACTACTTTCTATAGTATATCTTGTTAAGAATTTGCTACACATTTGTCTACCTGGGACTAGGTACCTGGGCCCTGCTTTTTATGTTTAATAATTTTGAATTTATTACCTATCGGTTTTACATGCATGAAAGTGCTAAAGGTTTCCCAATGCATATTTTTTAGCTATTAATACATGAATCCACAATTTGAGATGTATAGTATAAAGAGATGACAAATGAATAAATTGATACAGAATATCAAAACTCTTTTAATACATGCATGTAAACGAAAGGAAAAGTAAAATAGATTAAAATCTCTTTTTTCCTTTACAATTTATACATAGAACTAACATGAAAAAAGATAAAGAGATAAAAAGATATAATAGATTTAGTTTAATTTTTTTTGTTTTGCATCTAAATACGATACATATACAATATATATACAAATCAGTACACAAATGTGCGATGCTAGTCCCAGGAGTTTTAGAGTCAACATCGTTGATTTCCAGTGATTATATTGGTTTGGCTTTCTCGCAAGACGATTTTGACAAACAACAACAGGGGATCACTATAAATTTTATATATTTGTTGTAAATCATTTTAACTGTCTTTGTAGCGCCGAAATGGTAATTGATTTAACACGTGTATACTCGTCTACTTGCGGTTGTAATAACACGTGTGAATTGGATTACAGCAGCACTTCACTACCCTATAGGCATGTTCGATATGGGTTGGAAACAACCACCGGTTTGGATAAATTTGATAGCAATTGATAAGTTTCTAATCACTTTAAAGCCATCTGTGCCAAAAAATATTTGTACAGATGCAAAATAAAAATGTTTGCATTTTTTATTCATTTTCGCTTGCGAATTTAAATATTTTTGTATACAGGCTACGTTCATCTTACCATGTCGTTTTGTGATGGTACCATGTATTTCTAGGCTAAAGCTATAGATGTGAAGCGGAGATTTCAAGCTATACAACAGTCCATAATATGTGTAGGTATCTTATTGAGTACCTCTTCATTTGTCTGTCCGTGCACATTACGCCATCTCATATAATGCTACGGATCTTCATATCTTTGATACATGCGTCTACCCATGCCGTTTTGGGATGATACAACATATCTTGATGCTATTCGCGTTTCATGCATATTACTAATGTCTGAACAAACTCAAAATCGGCATTAAGTCCAGTATTTATCGACTATTTTAATGCGCATTTATTTTTCTTTCTAGGTGCCGGCATCAAAAAACATAGATAAACATATATATATTGATCATCAGAGTATATATCTTTTCTAAGAGAAATAAACTTCAAATTACCCAAAGACAAAATTTGACCACACAATAGCTAATTGTATATAAATGTCGAAGGTGTAATCAGAACTTAACTTTGCAATGAATTTAAAATCTCTATAGTTGTAAATGTATCACATGCTTGTTTCTGAACAGTCTTTGGGTGTATTTGGGCAGTATTTGGGTATATTTGGGTAAATCGTGTCACCGTTCCTCCACCGTTAATACTGGCCGCCATGTATAGCCTATCGTGTGCTGAAAAATGGCGTTAAACCCTACAACAACAACAACCTACGTCCAACATCTCCACCACAAATACAATATTTGACCATACTAATTAAATTGATATGTCAGCTGTCTTTGGCACAACCACTGTTGTCGCAAAAAGTATTTGTACATAAAGTTCTGGCATAAAACACATGCTACGAAATTTTAATCTGTAACTGATATTGTATCCTGAAAAGCATTGTCCAGAAACACCCTTTCAGGATGACAAGCTTAGGGATATGATGCGAAACACTTTAAAAAAATGTCAATATTTTCTGTTTAAAAAAATATGCATTTCTGTTTGATGGCAATATGCACGATTGCGGTTCAGCTTCACTATTCTGTCTTTCGATACTAGCAAGGGAACGTCCAGTTTTATTTTTGTGCTATAGTGCAGTTAATTTCAAGTATAATCTATGCATCGTTTCAATGAAGTAAATGTCATTAATGACAGTTAAATCAGATTATTATCTTGAATATACATGATGACTAATGTTGACAAAGGTTTGTTAGGGACTCAAAATGGCGGCGCAAGGTGTGCGCACATTGCATTGTGGGTATTTGTGTACCCAATCGTGACGTCTGTGAAAACAACCCTGTTACCTATAAGGTGATTTCATGTTGTCAAAGATTTTGTCGTACATTATTGATAAAACGTCAGACTCCTGTGGTATCTGGACTGCTACTTTGGCAATTTTTAGCACCAACCTACATTGTTATAAATAAGACTTAACTCTGCGCCATCCTGCTGAAGCTTCTTTAAGTATAGTCTCAATTTTTAATTTGCTTCTCAATGTTTAGGAACATGTATTGTTGAAATTGAAACGATTCATAGTAACGCCCATTTTACATTTTTGATTCACCCGGCTTGTGCTAATATTTTGGAGTAAATCAAAGCTATGTGAAACCTACTGCACAATACGCTTCCATTTTTTCCCGTTACTGTACATAGAAAAAAAATGAATAAATGTTTTCAATGTTTTTTTATTTGCTCATTTAAAGTCATAAATATCTTAACATTTGTTTGGTTTATGGCCTTATAAAAAATGTTTCCATTTTTTCCATCCTTGCAGATTCTCGATTGTTGAGGAAAAAAACTTAATTTTTTGAAAGTCAAAAATGTTGATGTCCAGTTATTCTTATATTTCAATTTTTTTAACAGCTCCTGGCATAATACCTTAGGGTTTATGAGGGAAAAAATATAAATATGTAATAATGAGACCATGATAAATCCAAGGAAGTTAATGTTACAGCTTGAAAACGCGTTTTTCAAAATATCATGCGCATAGCTAGCGGGAGTCCCAATGTTTTTGTTAATGAATGTGTGTGCAAGAATATCGATAACCGATGATTTAAAAAAAATTAACTAACAAAAAATACTTTGCACCATGCAGACTTTAACAAGGTAGAATGGTAAAAGTGAATTATTGAGTATTATAGCCTCCTATTTGATTTTGGCAAATTTTCAATGTTTTCATCTACGAGGTTTTTTTTAAACCACTTACAATTTCTTGTCCCAGAATTCTGATTAATGGTAAAATGTCTGCCTCTAAATTCTGTTAAATATGGAATTTTTTTTCTTTTTTTAAGTTACCATCATTCCTTACATTTAAGTAAAGACATATTTTTGAAGCTTAATCTCAAGAGTTTTAAAACTTGCATCCCCCTCCCACTTTCATGGTACATATACACACAACCAAATAACATTTTATTATGTTCATATTGGTTTCATTACTTACACACTGTAAACATTAAATCCTGACCCTTTTCCTTCCGAAAGAGTTTATCTTTTTTTAAAATGTAATTAAAGTAAATAACAAATACAACTTGCATTCGTCTAAAATATTCCTCCTAATGACAGTAGTAGACATTGGTGAAGTAATGTTTAAAACATGTATTTGCATTAAAAACTAGTTAATATTGATATTTCTTGTTTCAGTCATACTGATATTTAATAATTTTAAATGTGTTTACCTTTAGAGAAGTACAACTCCTCGTCAGTGTGTGGTAGTACTAGGAGAAAGTACCATCACATCATCACTCACTTCGCATAGTGGTAACTAATAGGAGGTGGTTACTCATATCTAGGAGCAGGTTTAGTAGCTGATGATTCTTGCCCGAATACATGTCAACTTTTAAACAACTATTAATGACGTATTAATCTAATGTCAAAATGAAATTATAGGGCAAATAATAGGACCACTAATATAAGCTGATACAAAACAGAGAACAAAAAAAAGGAAACATGTGGTATATATGGGTGTAGCCATATTAAAACTACACACTTCCAGTTTTGTTGCAGTATTACCCCACATGCAAGATCCTGCTAAATACCGCTTTCTTTCTAACATAAATTAATGTTTAATTAAATGACTTTGATTGGTATACATTTTATTATTAAAATAATGAGTACTTGTCATATCTTGCATATAACTAATTTTAAACTTCTTGGAATATTTTGCTTGTGTGAGAAATTAATTCTCAACCTCAGAATCAAGAATGGATTGAAGGTATATTTATAGTTATGTTTCTGGTTTCACCATTTGTTGTTATTTTAGATATCCATTCACAAGTTTTAATACAAGAGAAGGCAGAAGAGGCGTGACATATATTGTACCTCCAAAAATGGCACCAGGATATCATTGCTACTAAGAGTAGCCTCACCCTGTTGGTTATCACTATTGTCTTGTACTCGGTTGAGCTATTTCTACATCATACAGTTTCCCAGTCAATGGGTTTGACTTTACAAAAGTTATCTTATTTGTTAATTGCAACTAATCCCTTGCTCAACTGAGGGTTTTTAATATATTTTTTGTGCTTTTATTGGTTTCACAATATTGTTGAATGGAGGCAGGATTACAATATAGCCCTGTCGTAGCAACATTAGGTGCCTTTTCTCCCCAGAATTATAGAATGTATGCAAATGGCATACGAGTGTATTGTGCAGGATTTAAAAAGAAAGAACTCATCTTTATGATTTTGTTTTATGAATAAATAGTGTATACGAGGCAGTTGATAAATATCCAGATCACCGATTCTGATCTTAAAACACAAGTTTGTATGTTTTATCATCAATGGATATCATGCAGGAAATTGATAGTTGCTACCTTACTCAGAAAAGGGTTAATGATCAATCAGCTATCAAAACATAATGCTTGTAAATGGGAAAGAGTTTGTTTGTCAACGTAATTGATATAAAAACTAGGCCTAGCTACCGATGCCTTGACGAATACATTTCGCTAAAACACTAGAACTAACCGGGCTAAGGCGAGGGGCATTTTAAAAAAAAATATGGTATGGGCAGTCAACCTGCCTCTTAAATAATCACAGGGCGAAGTTGTTTTCGCCTTCCTAACAGAAGAAGGCGAAGTTTACATTTTTAGGCGACTTGTCACCCACTTACAAATGGCATTTTGTCTAAGTCTCAACATTGTAATGTAATGCATATGTACATGTATTAGTCTAGTTCACGGTAAGGTTGTACGGGTTATTTCCCTTATTACTGTTGTAAGCTCTTGTCAAAAGAATATAAAAGTGAGTGCAACATGTGTTAGAGCAGAGTGAATAAAATGTGTTGAGCACAGCCCAGTCTTCTGTCTTGAATTTGTCATAGAAAGACGTTACATGGTGTCAGAAGGATGGCAACTTTGCCTGCATCATCAATACATTTTCCACCGAAACTGGAGCTTCCTGGAAATTTGTCTGCGAACTGGAAAAAATTTAAAAGAGTCTGGGTGAACTATGAAGTAGCTACGGAACTGGCAGAAAAAGCACCAAAACTGAGAATAGCCACTCTCCTTACGTGTTTAGGGCCAGACGCCATAGAACTGTTTGATACCTTCACATTTGAGAATAATGGAGACAAAGATAAACCTGACAAAGTGCTTGACAGATTTGAAAAGTACTGTATAGGAGAAACAAACGAAACCTATGAACGGTACAATTTCAATTGTGGACAACAGGAAGCAGGTGAGAGCATTGATGCCTATGTTGCTGCGCTAAGGTCACTAGCACAATCGTGTAATTACGGTGATTTAGAGGACAGTCTATTGCGAGACAGAATGGTAATTGGGATAAGAGACAACAGCACCAGGAGAAAACTGTTGCAAGACAAGAAGTTAACCTTAAGAACTTGCATAGATATCTGTCGAGCAACGAAAAAACGAAAGAACACAGTCAAAACGATGAAGAAATTAATGAGGAAATCAGTACAATCTAGATCAGATCCCTACCTCGCGCTACTGGATTTCTGGAATACACCAACGGAAGGATTGCAGTCATCACCAGCACAATGCATGTTCAATAGGTGTACAAGAACTTTACTGCCAATGTCAAAAAGACTCTTAATGCCAAAGACACAGTCACAGGAAAGTACCAGATCTAAGTTGTTGGTAAACAAAAGGATTTGCAACCATTACACACTGGAGATGTTGTTAGGGTTAAACCCAGTGACAAATATGGTATATGGCGAAAGGCATACGTAGAAGGAAAAGTTGACATTCACTCTTACAAGATTCGGACAGAAAATGGTAGTGTGTATCACAGGAACAGAAAGCATCTGTGAGCTACAAATGAAAAGTTCATAGACCCTGATATTCAGGATCTACACCAAACACCCGCTGAATCGCAAACACCAGAAATTCTCATGCCGTCTGAAACATGCAAAACAGAAACAGAAATTCATGTACCACAAGAAATTGAAAATACCAATAGTGGTGCAAAGATTGCATCTCAGAACAAGTCTACATCAAAGGTGAGCGAACAACAACCATTGAATAATAATGGCGGATCTCCAGACAACTGTCAGACATCTGGAGGGAGAAGTGTTAAGAAACCTGTGTATTTGAAAGACTATATCACTTAAATATGAATGTATGTTAATTCCTAGGACATTGATGCAAAGTTGAAAATAAGAGTGGATAGAAAATTGAGTTAAGACAGAAAGAACTTTAAATAATTCATTTTAGTAAATCATTTGCTAGTGATACCTAGGAAAGCTGACCATTCCTATATTAAAGAATAATCTCATTTTGATTCTGAATGCATAAAGCTGAGAATTCTAGTCAGATTTTATTGGTAGTAAATTTAGTACTCTTGAAAGAAAGTGCTCATAGCATAACAAAGGAATTGTATATTAACATTATGTGCCAGCAAGCAAGTTAATGGGGAAAATCTATTTTAAGAAGGGAGATGTAACGTAATGCATATGTACATGTATTAGTCTAGTTCACAGTAATTAGTTTCATTTTCTGTACTGCTTGGGCTCCAAGTAGGGGTCTTGCCTTCCCTTGTACAAGTACAAACTCTAAGATGTAGACTTTCTTATTCTTTGGATTTGTAATTTGCAATTTTCTTTTACCCAAGGCTCTTGTTTCACTGTTGTTATACATAACAAGTGTCACATTGTTCTTTTCCAGGTGCTTCAGTTTGTCATCATGGCATATTGTCTTATAATCTGTTTCAGAGATTATATTAACTGTTGAGCCACAGTCTAATTGGAAATTTATCAGACTCTCACCTAAAGTCATTTTGGCAAACAATTTCTTTGGGTATGTTTCTATCCCATTAACTTCTTCTACTGTCAACACAAATTCTTCACTTTCACTATCAAGACTTGAATTATCATCTGTAACCTTTACCCCTTCTTTCTGCTTGTATTTCTTTTTGTGTGCTTTCCATTTTGGAGTTTTGTGCTTGCACTTTACTGCAGAATGGTTCTTTATCCCACACTTTGCACATATTTTCATTACGGTAAGGTTGTACGAGTTATTTCCCTTATTACTGTTGTAAGCTCTTGTCAAAAGAATATAAAAGTGAGTGCAACATGTGCGAGAGCAGAGTGAATAAAACGTGTTGAGCACAGCCCATTCTTCTGTCTTGAATTTGTCATAGAAAGACGTTACAAACATGTCTTGATTCTGAGGTCACGTGCACTGCTTATTCCGCTACATTTGGAAATGAACACAATAATGAAAGCTAAAGTTGTTTATTTGATGTACTTTTATAAATGACCACATGTATATCTCTGGGTTTTTCTTCCTCTGAATTCAATCACTATAGATCATTTTTAGATACTATTTTTAGCTGGCCAAACCTATCTCATTGCTGCATCCAGTATGGTCATGCACATTTGACGTAGGGCAGCTCAAGTGACCTACACTTAAACATTTGTCATTGTAGACCGCCGCTGATAGTAGTAAACAATAATGTCAGCACACAAGTATAAGCGTTGAAATGTATGTTTTTATTTAAGTATTTTTAACAATAAATGAGTATATATTGCTTTATGTTACTGATTCGTGATTCTCATCTAAACTATGCCCCCCCTCCCTTTTATGACTGCATGGTAATGAATGATTCGAAAATAAACAAGTTAACTTGATTTAATTAGAAGCAAACAATGAACACCAAAAGCGGCACATCGCATATTAAGAAGATTCCTCAAAGAATTGCCATTCAGTGAATAAATTAAATGGGAATGGATGTGAATCCAAAACGGAATATGATACATTGGATTGGCTAAGAAATTTATTCTCTCTCTCTCGTTTGCTAACTCCATGAAAAAATGTGGATAATAATGAAGAGTTAACTCATCCTGCGATACATCTGCAATGGCCAATTGCTACAGTACTATCAGCTATGTGTAACTCGTGTGGCTTCTCCGACTGAGCTTGGGATCTGATTATGTTGGCATTGATAATGCTGTGTTCACCTGTATGCATCCATCCACTATGAAATTAATTATATGCAACAAAGAGGTTTGTAAGTCCTCATGATTTTGTAAGCATATAGTCTTAAAGAGTCATTAAAATACACATAGATTTGTACAAATTGTAATTCTGGTCACATACAAAAATTGTCCACCCACCCCTTTCCTTTCAGAAATGGATCATACAACTTTGTAAGCCCTATACAGGACCACAGACAAAGTAGGACAAATTCCTCAGGACCACCACGGCCAGGGGGTCCACCATTGTTTCAATTTGTGATTATTTGAGGCCTATTGAATAATTTTTCCTAGGGCCCACAAATCATGTCTGCTGCCCTGGTCTTCTCTGGTAAATTTTGTGCTTATATCTACTTTTCTGTTGTAGGCAGGTTACTGAACTATTTACTCGTGATTTTTAACACTATTTCTGTAAAGCGTGTACAGATGTCAAACCTTGAAAACTTTGTTTGAAACTTTCTTCATGAACATACACTATGTTCATGACAATCGCTTAAATGTTGCCCATGCATTAAATATTGGAGTGGAAAACCCCAGATTCGACTTCCTGAAAAAGGTCTATACATAACAGTACATTTCCCCACCTGGCCGCCAGTCAAAGCCATTGAACTTGCCACCCAGCTATTGCATCATGTTCTTTTTTTATGTACTCTTATAAAATGGCAACATGTATGTACATCAAGGGGTCTTTCAGTCACTGAATTGTCATTGTAAATATCAGCACAGTTAACTGATCAACACATTTTCCCACAAAGCAGGTGGCTGAAGCAGGACTGGCAAATCTTTGAATTTTGCCACACCTAATACACGCGTCTGTAGGACTCCCGCCTCAGTGATTTTCTGTGTCCCGGATCAAAAATTGGTGTCCAAATACACGTAATTAAGCGTTTCCAAGAGCTCTCATATCTATTGCATATGGTATATAGAAATGTGTTGTGAATGTTCAGCTTTACAAATAAATTGACTCTTTCTATGTTGCATGTACTTTGGAAGCAGTTTTGTGCATTTTTATTAAATGCCCCCAAATAGTTTTGCATGAAATACTATATTAATCAATATATTAGCTCAAATTTGTGTATGACTCAAGAATATGATATTCTTGAGTCCTACACAAATTTGAGCCAATATATTGCTCATAAAAAACATTGGTGCATGTTTATTTGTGTTCTTGTACAAATATAAATTGATCTGAAATCATAATTTAGTAAATTGAAATTTTAAAATTTAGTTATGATAAAATATGATGTCTTTATAGTAACATTATCATTACTTTTGATCAATATGACAGTTCATTAAGTTGAGGCAAGGGTTAAAATGTTCAATCACAGAGAGAGGGAAATATCACAGAGGTATATTTCAAGAAATATTTGGGTTTTTTCAAAGAGAGAATTGCTATAGACAGATTTTCTGTTATTCATTATGACTGCATTCATATTGATGTCACTTGGATTATTTCTCTTTTCGTTCAAATTTTACAAGATAGTTTTACTTTTACCTGTTTTTTGCTTATACAGTAAACTCGTAATTTATGCATATTCAGCTTGCCAGACTCGTGTTTGTAGGAATTAATATTAAAACTCGAGAAAAATACACAGAGACATGTCATTTGCATATATATGCAAATACTCAGCATATATTCCCAAGCAGGATTCTGAAAGCTTCGTTCCTTCACAGTGATCCATTGTGGTAGCAACATCTCTTGACATTCTCACTTGAAGTGCTGTTTCAACCTCTTAAATTTGTGCAGAGATAAGAAAGAGGTGTGCTGCAGGGCTCATTGAGCCAACCCTTGGGAGGAAGTTAATGAGTCCTCTTTAAGTGCTTAAAGAAAAAAATTAAGACAAAGACACAGGACTGGTCACTTTAAAACAAAATGACATGTCCTCACTCAAATTCCACAATCCTCAACTGCAGTTTCCATATGCCCAAAATTCACCTCATTTTTAACATTATTTGTCAGATAATGTTGTAATTGCTACACTTAAAATATGAAAAGATAAAAACAAAATCATATTTAGCTAGCTTGTATGTTTATTTGGAGCTCAAAATATTAAGGTAAAGCAATATTTTCCTTCTGGTCCTGAGGTCAGCCACTGTCTGATTGCTCTAACAGCATCCTTCTTGATAAGTGTATTAGCAGTGTTTATGTTCATTAAGTAGCATCTGAAGCATGTTTTGATTTATGCAGTTGATGCTTACACTTTTGATGTTGTTCATAAGCAGGGATTGTGCAACAAAATATACCATCTTGGGATTTTTTTTTTGTGACATTAGTTTTGGCTGTTAAAATTTGTATATACAGCCATGAGTTTGGAGTGAAGAAATTCAGAGGCATCATGAAATGAAGCCACACACTTGGATATAAGATGCACTGGAATCTATCTATTGTTACATAAACTGCTGCAAGTTCCCACCCATGCTTTATTTTACAATGATTTGATGTCGCCATTGAGCAGCAGGGAGGGTGAACCGACCAATTTTGGAGCAAGTCTTCTTTGAAAATAAAACTTTCTATGAAAAAATGAAATTACAAGGTCAAGAACATCAGACCGAAGCTTAACTGACAGAGATTTTCACTAATTGGGTTAGCTCATTTTGTTACTTTATCTTTGTTGTATGTGTTTTCAAATTTGTATGCTTTTTTACCCGTCAGACACTCATTTTTGGTCGTACATTCCCTGCTGCTGCAGTGTGTAATTAAATCATTATTGCATTAATTGAACCTCGCACAGCTCGATCAGCTCGAGAGCAACTAGAGGCAATTAAGAAACATCCCTGTTCATGATGCTGTCAAGCAGCTACTACAAATGTGCCAGGAGTCTCAGGTTCAATTTGCAGAAGGTACAGAACAGTTATTTAAACCAATAGTCGAACCAACAACAAAAATTGTTACAGCAACTGAGGCAGCTCAAAAAGCCCTTGAGCCATTACCTGTTGATATTGTTGTCCGTCTTCAAGCAGCTCAACCACCACCCCATCAGCCTCCTCAACCACAACCTGAAGTTCATCCCCAGCCTCTGCCAAGAGCCAGAACCAAGATAATAGATAAATTTATGCCTGAAGGTATTGCTGCTATCAAGGCCCCAGACCAAATAATTAATATTGCTGCGTTTGGATATAATGAAATAGACAACTATGTAAAACTCGAATCTTTTAAAACTTTAAAAGCTGCTGATTGGGTCAAGGATGTATATTGTGTCGCCACTAATACTCTGCAAATCAGATCTGAGGAAGATGTCAATAACTTTGGCATCTTTAACCAGACAGTAGATGAGCAATGTAGGAACTGAGACCAACAAAAGAAATGAAGTTGCAGCTTGACGAAATTCAACAGTCGATAAAGAAATGAAGTCGAAACTTAAAGAGGTTGAACAAGCAAGGAAACAAAATGATTTGGAATTTGAAGAAATTAGAAGAAGGAGGGAATTACATTCCCCAAATAAGAAAGAAGCAGAAGAAACAACTGGATATGGTCTGAGTGATTGGGTCACTTGAGGAAGTGGTCTTATTACTCCATGTCCCAGCAAAGTCCTTGCCGATGTTGAATGATTAGAAATTTTGATTAGTGGAAAACGAGCCAGTAATAATTCCCCAGCAATTATTAATGAAGCAGGTGATATTTGTCAACGATTATTTACAGGTGGTATCATGGACATTAATGTTTATCGGTCACTCATCGATGAAATTGTTGATGATTACCACAGTGAATATGTTTAATCAGTGTTTCATTACACTAGTGTAAATGTGAGCAAGGACAGCTGAATTATTATTCATTTATCTTTAAATTGAAAATTATTGCACAATGCAATATCAGTAGCTGAGACGATTGCATAATGGAATATATGTACTTATATGTCTTTTTGCCATAATCATTTTTAGCTGGTGTTTCCATTTTATCTCAACTCTACCAAAAGACGGTCGATTTT
The DNA here is from genome assembly GCA_028554795.2 of Sinohyriopsis cumingii. Taxonomy (NCBI): domain Eukaryota; kingdom Metazoa; phylum Mollusca; class Bivalvia; order Unionida; family Unionidae; genus Sinohyriopsis; species Sinohyriopsis cumingii. Next base: position 554,724 of record JAPYKE020000099.1, read on the forward strand.
TGATCAGACTTAACAGTACCCCAACAAAACATCCTGCATTATCATCATCATCCATCCCCTAACCCAGTTGTTGGAGCACCACAGATGACTTCACAACCAATTCTCTCCACCCTTCCCTGTTTTTTTAACTGCCCTTTGTGAATCTCCAAATCCCTGCACTGTGCCTTGCAAGATTGTTTTTGCCGGTCCAGATGATCTTGAGACATGACTGTAGTGTACTACTTCAGTTTTTGTTTCTTTCACAGATGTCAAGAAGTCTTCATACGGTCCAGTGGCTCATTGCATCCTGTTGTGGACCTCATGTTTGGTTGCATGGTTAATATATGAGATGCCCAAGATCTTGCAGTAGTGTCCATGTTTTGTAAGCATACAGAAAAATGGAAATGACAATCGAGTGCATCAGCTTTATTTTGGCACCAAGAGCAATATTGTTGTCCTTCCATATTGGTCTCAACCTTGTTATTGCTGCTGTTATCTGGGCAATCCTCGAAAATAGTTCTGATTTGGAGCCCTCATCTGTGATAATTGATCCCCAGTACTTGATGCTTGTGACTGTTTCCCGCTTCTGTCCACTGACTTTTTATTCTGCACTGATGTCATTGTTGTTTGTAACCAGTTGTTTGTTTTGCGCTGATCTCCATACCATATGCTGTGGAGGTTGTGTTGAGGCACTCAACCAAGTCAGCAAGTTCATTTTCATCTGCTAAGACATCAGTATCATCTGTGAAGCGAAGGTTGGTGATAGTTCTTCCTCTGATGCTAACAGTGCTGTCATGGTCTTGCAAGGCATCCTCCATGATCCTTTCCAGGAAAATGTTGAAGAGTGTAGGTGACACTATACATACCTATCTGACTCCAACTGTTGTTTGGAACCAATCTCCTCTGCTGCCACTGATGATGACAACACTGGTGGATTTGTCATAGAGGTGCTCAACACCATGCACTGGATTTAAGCTAACATCATGCAGTTTGGTCTATACTCTCCAAATTACAACAATAATGTAATCAAATAATATAGTCAGTTAAGAGCTTGTAATAGATAAACACTAGCCTTAATCCCATTATGAGGCTATGCATCATTGCAATGATTGCTGGAACAGTTCCTTTACCCACCAGACTGTTTCTGGCTTGTTTCAGTACTGCATATAAATATCCAAAACTGTATTTTAGAATCTCATGTACGTTAAAGCCATGCAATATGTTCCCCATTCATAGATCACAATTGCTTCACTTTGTATGCAGAGTTTACACTTATCAAGAGAAGTATGACAAGCAGACAATCTTTAATGGGTTTGGTGCATGCCTGGAACAAGTAATAATAATCTACTAGTCTTTCAACTTCTTGAAGAAAAAAAGCCTCATTTCATCAGCACAATCCAAGTTTTCTCAGGCAAATTAGCTTTTTTTAAAAAGTATGATGGCACCTCACTTAAAATACAGGAGGGACTTGATCTGAAAATAGGTCCCTGGGTATCATATTTTTTTTAGCACTGTCTGTAAGAGTGTTGCATGTGTATCTTCTGCCTGTGTTTGATTAATGATTTGCTTCCCATATACAAATCTAACCATATTAACTGCCTCACCAGAATGGCATCCCCCCCACACCAAACTTTAAGTCAACATTGTCTTGAAATAATATTCTTGCATTGCTAGAAGAGTCTCTAATCCTTTCTCCCACAAGTTTCCATTTCTTATTACTGCTGGATGTCTGCAAGTTATTATTTGTCATTTTTCATGGTGAAACCATACCAGCTTGTGTTATGTATATCTGCTTTAATTCATATTTATTTTAATTTTTTTTGTCAGTTTTAAATTTTTATTCTATTATATGTTATAATGTAAATTTATTCACTGGAGATGATATTTTTCCAGAAAATTGGTTGACCTGAATCATTCTTTTCATAAACACCAAGTGTTGGCCTGGATGCTTACCTTGATTCAAAATTAGTAAACAAAGTTATAAAGGTCTAAAGCGCTCACTGTTCTGGATCACTGCCATCTCACCTCTGTCTGCGTGGGTTTGAGTCCAAGGCTCGGCTAGCATGGGTACGTGGGAAAGCCTGCCACTAGCTTCTCGTGGGTCGGTGGTTCTTCCCTGGGTTTTCCAGGGTTCTTATTCCAACATTTATACTGGCCGCCATGTATAGCCTATCTTGTGCTGAAAAATGGTGTTAAACCCTAGAACAACAACAACAATATATTTTTATTTTAAAATGATTGTTTGTTGTCAAGGTCACGATGGGCTTTGGGTTTAAGATGTAAACAACTTTTTTTATTTTATTATTTCTTAGAGAAAATTATTGGTCTAATCAAGGCCATATTCTGTGTACGTGATATAAACATGATCACATGACCGCCCCTTCTGATTTTGCAACTTGTGGGAATTTTGAAACTTTGTCTTACAGTACAATATAACCTTTGTTTTAGAGAGAGAGATCTCACTTTGGGGCTTTTTATACTGATGTCAAGTTATTTTGTTGTACCAGATTTTCTTCAGATCTGAGTTGGATTTCAAAAGAATTAATTCTTTTTTCTCAGGCAATATTTTGAGGAGTGCTCTCACAGAAATTTTGGAAAGTCATGGCTTACAAATTTAATTTGGATTTCCAACACTGGGGTGCCATTATTTGTATTTCTACAAGGAACTGTAGATAAGTACAGTACTGACTACAGCATACCTCATCATCATCCATCTTGGATTTTCTATCAGGTTTCAAACTTGAAATTATTAGAACATTTGTTACTAGGACTTTTGCAAAATAATTTGTGGATTATTCTTAGATTATTGTTGGATTTGATTCTTGAAATCTTAAGTTCTTCTCTTTTTTTCATTTTTACAGAATTTTTCCAGGAAAATAAATTATTTGTTAAATTTTAAAAAGCTTGTTGTTTTCACTCTTTCTGTGTTACTGTTTATTCGAGCCTAAACATGTAACACTGTGCTTCAGAACTAAAAACATCAATATCTAAATAAAAATATGAATTTTATGAACATACTTCAAAGGAATTTTGAAAATAAATTGAAATAATAGAACAAATTTAAACAGACACAATATAGTGCTTCGTGCACGGAGGTCAATGACCCAGCATTGCCCAGAATATTTGGAGAAAATAACATCATGCGATGAATTTGTGACGGCCAGAAGAGAAGCAGATGATTTTGCGAACGAGAGGAAAATAATCAACCAGTATATTGAAGACAACGGCCATTCATGCATGATATGGTGTGAGGTAAAACAAAATCAAGATTGAATTATATCCAGGTCTACTTTATTATAGTAATTTATCTCGCAATAAAAATCATTATTTGAAAACACATTCACTTGAGTGCAAGCGATAATCTTTTTGACAGCATGGGTTACAAAAGTATCATTACTATTACCTGCAGATATCAATGCTCCTTTGTATTAATTATAACTACAGATGCAAAGCACATATAAGCCCAGGGAGTGAATAAACACAACTGGCAGCGAGGAGTATACTCCTTCTTTGAACTTACTGACAGGACATCAGAGACAATGGTTATTTTTATTACAAAGGAAGCCAACTTTGGATACTTGGAAGCCGTTTTTTTTATTAAGGATATAAATACAAAGTTTATTTTATTGCAAAGCAAACTGATCTTGGAAGCAGACTATGTGTGCTGATTTTTTAAATTTATTTTGAATATACAAAGACGGCCAAGATATGGAAGCAAACTTCTGGTTCCTTTTAACCTTTAGTTGCAGGAATTTTAAAAATGGAACAGTTTTTAAAGTGACACAGTATAGTGCTTCATGCACAGACATCAATGGCTCAGCGTCACCCAGATTATTTGGAGAAAATAAAATCATGTGATGAATTTGTGAACGCCAGAAGAGAAGCAGATGATTTCGCCAACAATATGATCATTAACGTGGATGAAATTCTAGTGTAATTTGATCACATTCCTGAACAGACTGACGATAAGATGGGGGTCAGAACTGAGAGAAATAGCAAGACTGGTGCAGATTTGAAAAAATCTGACTTTAGTCCTTGCAGCTTCCTCTTCAGGTGATGTGTTGCCTCTAACAATTGTTCACAGTGTGAGAAAGGTAAAAGAAATATTCATGCACTGAAAGAATGGATTATATGTGTGCAGCAGAAAGGTTATGTTGATGAGATGGTGCTGCAATGGATTAAAGAGTTTTATCTCAAGTACACAGTTTTATATTTTTTTAAATAAAATTTCAGTTGGAGTGCATTTTTCAACATGTAATTTTCGAATGATTTACAATGTGTCCCACAACTTATGACTCCAAAAAAAAATTATGTGTTCCAACATACAGTAAATATAGCATGCATTTTTTCATCATAGAAAAAGATCTTTCACAGTCTGCATTGTTGTGTGGCAGGGTGAGTAGTCGCTGAAAAACTAATTTCAAATTTGGGAAGCAGATGCCGCCAGTACTAATTGTCCTGCTGATAATATCCAGCCAGTAGCTACAAAAGCTCCTTTTCTGGTGATTGTCTGTTAATACAGGCACACACTCGTCAGGCAGTATGAAACAATCCTCAAACATATCTTTATGTGCTTCATGATCCAGGTGTGGAGCAACTCAAAAACAAAAGTTTTGCTACTAGTAAGAAAAAAGGTGTGCAAGGTATTTTGAAAAATGAATGTTCACTGTATAATATCAACTTCTTTGGATTTTTCATGGTCTTATTATTACATATTTATATTTTCCCCACATTAACTCATAGCCCTACAATATAAGACCTTTAGCTGATATTTAGTTTTGGGCATTGAGGTCTTATTGCCTAATGACGATGCTGTGTAGTGTGTTCCAATGTCGATTAACTTCGGTATGATAAGTCAAATTTTCAGAAATATCTTACACTTGGTATCCCATATAGGTGCTTTTCTACAAAATAAAGTTGTTTTGGTCAGACTTTACTTACACTGATGTCTTTTCCCTAATAAATTAAAATTCCCACACAAGCAAATGGGCATGTTTTTAAGTTGCATTAGCCTCCATTTCAGTTGGCTGGAATGCGATGGAAGTTGGGAATACCAAAATGCTTTAAAAGGATCAAAAGAACCTTGGATGAAACAAAGCTGTCTGAACACGTTCTTCAACATTAATTAATTTTTATTTGTTTCCTTAAAGAAACATACTTTCACTTAACCTGATTTCTTCATTCCTGACTTGCATCACTTTCCAAAGCATATTAGAGTTATCCTCACATTGCTTGCACATAGCTTAAAAAGATTCTGGAACACGCTCAATTTTATTTTAAAAAATACATCTAGACCTTCCCAGGATTAAACAAAAATTATAAAAATGAAAGAAACATATTTTTTATAAGAACAAAACGTACAAATTACAGGTAAACAATAGTTTGACATATGATGTTCTATGCATCAGAGGTCTGGCTAGGCTTTTACAGTTGGTAAAAATAGGAGTTCTACCAGCAAATTTGCAGTCCCCTCCATTAAGCATGTTGGGCATACCTGAAGTGGCAAAAATGTCCAGATGAGAAGAACCAGTAGGTGACATTTCTTGGCTCAGATTTCAATACTTCATCACCTATTACTATAAAAATTGCACTGAATATGCACCATAGAATAAAAAATTTCAAATATTTTTAAAATTTCGATCACTAAAGATGGTTTATGTGCGCAAATTATAAGATACTTTAGCTGAAGAATTACACTAATAAGACAATTTGAATATAAAGTTATTTTACATTAAAACAGTCACCAGTGTTTTATCTACAAATGGCTTCATGTAAGTCATTTGACTCATCAAGGCAAAACACAGGGAGTCACAATCCAAACCTGAGTCTTATTCAAGCCAGTGATCAATTTTCAGTATTTAAAAAATAATTATTATGTTTAAATACACAACAAAATAATTACTTATATAATGTGACTAAAACCATTAAGGCAATTCCCTTGCCAGAAGCATCTCAACATTCTATATTTGTTAAAAATCTTGTTGATGGTTTTGTGTCATCAGAAATAATCTGAGCATATATGACAAGGCATTTATTGTTGGCTATGTCAGTGCTTTCACAAATGACAAATTATGCAGGTCACATATAAGACATTTGATAGGCTCTCCAGTAATCTGAACAGGTAGTAGCCGAGACATACTGATTGGCAGAATTCTTCAAAATGCCAATGGCATCAGTTTCTTCAGCTATTCAGTTGTGTATTAAATTAAGAAGAGATTTGTATTTAAAAAAGGGGATGTCTTCTACACTCAACTAATGTACACACTGTAGCACTTTCACTACTTTGTCTTGTGTGGAAGAATGTTTTTGTCAACTTGCATTCAAATCTACTGGTGTTGTTGACCTTCAATCAGCAGTATGTGTTCTGGCAACCCAGCATGCCTTGCCAGTGTACTGTTCTGAAAGTTATAGTTTTTTGCGCATTTGGTCATGGAGCTTTCTTTTAGCTTCTGGATGTATATGGCAAAACATAAAGGCGACTTGACTGTCACATTCTTCATGTGAAATAACTCTTTTTGAAAATGTAACCAGCTTTGTTTTCAACCATTGCTGCACAAATTACATTTTATCTTACAAGTAACCATTACATCATGTTTGGATGATGAAGGTGCCACCGGTTCAATAACAATACTAGTATCATCGGTCAGTCATAAACGCGGTTCAAAAGATAATTTCTTTTGTTTTTTATCTATATTACTTTTTTTTTTGCCTAGGACGCCATTTTCAGTCGAATGCTGATAATTTCTTGGAACAACGCAAAGCACACAATTGAGTGAATGGAAATTTTTGCTTCATTGTGTGACAAAGGTGCACATAAAATAATAGTTTCTCGTGAGATTCACTTTAAAATCACGTGATTATTTTCCGCCTCTTTCTTGGGTGGGGTGATTATACGGTTCTAACATTCTGTTGCTACAAATGATGTGACAGTTACAGGTCACATAAGGTCAGTTCTAGACTCCACACTCAGTTGTAAAACTATGTATTACGATAACATTAGTGTAAAAAACTGAAGTGTTTTCTCTGTTTGGAAGAGTTGTAATATAGGCATTAAAGGAGACTAGAAATCAAAATTTTCCTTTTATGTATGTAATTCTCTACAGATTTTAATTCGACTGCAATGTTTATAAATTAAATATCGTAAGCGGGTAGTGATTATATTGCGTGGAAGATACCACGATTCCGTAAATTGCCGAGTTTTTCCAAGTTTTGATGAGACGATAGATCACATGGTACCGTGACGCTATACTAGCCAGTCCTCGAATACAAACATAAACATTGGCGAGCGAGGCCTACAGGATGTAGCGTAATGCATATGTACATGTATTAGTCTAGTTCACAGTAAGGTTGTACGAGATATTTCCCTTATTACTGTTGTAAGCTCTTGTCAAAAGAATATAAAAGTGAGTGCAACATGTGCTAGAGCAGAGTGAATAAAACGTGTTGAGCACAGCCCAGTCTTCTGTCTTGAATTTGTCATAGAAAGATGTTACATGGTGTCAGAAGGATGGCAACTTCGCCTACATCATCAATACCTTTTCTGCCAAAACTGGAGCTTTGGGGAAATTTGTCTGCAAACTGGAAAAAATTCAAAAGAGTCTGGGTGTACTATGAAGTAGCTACGGGGCTGGCAGAAAAAGCGACAAAACTGAGAATAGCCACTCTCCTTACGTGTTTAGGGCCAGATGCCACAGAACTGTTTGATACCTTCACATTTGAGAATGATGGAGACAAAGATAAACCTGGCAAAGTGCTTGACAGATTTGAAAAGTACTGTATAGAAGAAACAAACGAAACCTATGAACGGTACAATTTCAATTGTGGACAACAGGAAGCAGATGAGAGCACTGATGCCTGCGTAGCTGCGCTAAGGTCACTAGCACAAACGTGTAATTACAGTGATTTAGAGGACAGTCTATTGCGAGACAGAATGGTAATTGGGATAAGAGACAAAAGCACCAGGAGAAAACTGTTGCAAGACAAGAAGTTAACCTTAAGAACTTGCATAGATATCTGTCGAGCAAACAAAAAAACGCAAGAACAGATGAAAGCTATGAATCAGGAAGAAGTGTCGGCAGTAGCACAAAAGAAGAGAGAAAAGTCAAGAAAGCAAAGTCAGCTGCAAAGAGAGTGTGACTACTGCGGTAAAAAACATGAAGCAAAGAAAGAAGGGAAAATATCTGCAAAGTCTGGGTTAAAGAACCATTTTGCAGTAAAGTGCAAGCATAAAACTCCAAAATGGAAAGCACACAAAAAGAAATACAAGCAGAAAGAAGGGGTAAAAGTTATAGATGATAATTCAAGTCTTGATAGTGAAAGTGAAGAATTTGTGTTGACAGTAGAAGTTAATGGGATAGAAACATACCCAAAGATATTGTTTGCCAAAATGACTTTAGGTGAGAGTCTGATAAATTTCCAATTAGACTGTGGCTCAACAGTTAATATAATCTCTGAAACAGATTATAAGACAATATGCCATGATGACAAACTGAAGCACCTGGAAAAGAACAATGAAATAATCTGCAAGAAAACTTTAGTTAGTGCACCAAAGCGACTGCAAAGAATGCTGTTGAAACTGCAGAAATTTGACTTCATGGTTGTCTACAAGCAAGGTACACAGATGTACATGGCTGATACATTGAGTTGTGCATATTTGCCCTGTAACAAGAAAGTATGTGATAGCGATAGAGTGTTTGAGGTTGATACCCGCTCATTCACAGAGAAAGCAATAGAAAGTGTGAGCATGGTTGAGTATCTACCAGTTTCTATGGAACGCATCACTGAGATTCAGAGAGAAACTGAAACAGATTTTCAGTTAAGACAGTTGAAAAAAGTCATTCAAAGAGGATGGCCAGAAGAAAAGAAAGTACTTCCACAAGAACTACAGTATTACTTTACTTTCCGAGAGGAACTGACATTACAGAATGGCCTGATTTTCAAAAGTGACCGTGTAGTGATCCCTGCCACACCGAAGGTTCGATAATGGAAAGGCTGCACTCCAGTCACATAGGAATACAAGGCTGTCTGCGGAGAGCCAGAGAAGCTATATATTGGCCAAACATGCATCGCGAAATAGAAAACTACATTGCGAAGTGTGAAACATGCAATGCATATTCTTCTCAGTAGCAGAAAGAATCACTCATAAGTCACGATGTGCCTACCAGGCCATGGGAGAAGATATATGTAGACCTATGTGAATTTGACAGCAAAGCATATCTGGTCACAGTAGACTATTATTCAAATTTTGTTGAAATTGATAGACTTTATAATAAGACTGCCAAAGAAGTCATCATGAAAGTGAAAGCTCACATGGCCAGGTATGGAATACCAGATGAACTTGTATCAGACAATGGACCACCATTCTCAGGAAAAGATTTTTTCAGAATTTGCACGTTCTTACGAGTTCAAACACAAAACTAGCTCACCAGGATACCCTCAATCAAATGGAAGAGTGGAGAACGCAGTGAAAACAGTGAAGGAATTAATGAGGAAATCAGTACAATCTAGATCAGATCCCTACCTCGCGCTACTGGATTTCCAGAATACACCAACGGAAGGATTGCAGTCATCACCAGCACAATGCATGTTCAATAGGCGTACAAGAACTTTACTGCCAATGTCAAAAAGACTCTTAATGCCAAGGACACAGTCACAGGAAAGTACCAGATCTAAGTTGTTGGTAAACAAAAGGAAACAAGAAAAATACTACAATAGGAGTGCAAAGGATTTGCAACCATTACACACTGGAGATGTTGTTAGGGTTAAACCCAGTGACAAACATGGTACATGGCGAAAGGCATACGTAGAAGGAAAAGTTGACATTCGCTCTTACAAGATTCGGACAGAAGATGGTAGTGTGTATCGCAGGAACAGAAAGCACCTGTGAGCTACAAATGAAAAGTTCATAGACCCTGATATTCAGGATCTACATCCAACACCCGCTGAATCGCAAACACCAGAAATTCTCATGCTGTCTGAAACATGCAAAACAGAAACAGAAATTCATGTACCACAAGAAATTGAAAAAACCAATAGTGGTGCAAAGATTACATCTCAGAACAAGTCTAGACCAAAGATGAGCGAACAACAACCATTGAATAATAATGGCGGATCTCCAGACAACTATCAGACATCTAGAGGGAGAAGTGTTAAGAAACCTGTGTATTTGCAAGACTATATCACTTAAATATGAATGTGTGTTAATTCCTAGGACATTGATGCAAAGTTGAAAATAAGAGTGGATAGAAAATTGAGTTAAGACAGAAAGAACTTTAAATAATTCATTTTCGTAAATCATTTGCTAGTGATACCTAGGAAAGCTGACCATTCCTATATTAAAGAATAATCTCATTTTGATTCTGCATGCATAAAGCTGAGAATTCTAGTCAGATTTTATTGGTAGTAAATTTAGTACTCTTGAAAGAAAGTGTTCATAGCATAACAAAGGAATTGTATATTAACATTATGTGCCAGCAAGCAAGTTAATGGAGAAAATCTATTTTAAGAAGGGAGATGTAACGTAATGTATATGTACATGTATTAGTCTAGTTCACAGTAAGGTTGTATGAGTTATTTCCTTTATTACTGTTGTAAGCTCTTGTCAAAAGAATATAAAAGTGAGTGCAACATGTGCTAGAGCAGAGTGAATAAAACGTGTTGAGCACAGCCCAGTCTTCTGATTTGAATTTGTCATACAAAGACATTACACAGGAGACCATATTTGGGTTGCACATTCAAAAGTTCAATCTGCAGTCTGATATAATAGTTTATGTACTATACTGATAAGTGCTAAAAGAAATTTGTTAAGCACAGGCCCCGGGCTGGTGACTTAAATAAACTTAAGTCCTGAATGAAATTCCACAAGCCCGGACAGTTCATACCTGTCAACTTTCAAGCCGGGAGAAAAACTTCCCGATTTTGGGGGTATTTCCTCAGCTACACTCCCGATCTCGTAATATCTCTCAATTTTGCGCAGCGAAGTCCCGATTATTACATTATGTCTCAATTTTCATTTGTCAGAAGAAAAATACCCAAGCCCAAACCATTTATAAATATAACATATGCAATCCACAGTCTAAACTGCCACACTGCAGACATCGTAGCGATATGACTGAAAAAATTGTTAAAGCTGCGTTAAAAATTCAAATCACACGCACACACGTCTAAACTGGCACTGGACGAAATAATTAATATCATACAACAGTTTTTTTTTCTTTCTTTTTTTTCTTCTTCAGTAAATAGAACGTGAAGGTTAAACATTATTCAAGTAAATTTCAGATTTTTTAAAACAACTACAACAGTACTATAGTATTAAAAAAATTAAAAGAATAAAATTAGCTTAAATGAATGATCACTTTGAAATTTTCTCTGCAAACAAAATCGCATCTCCATTTCCGCCAAAGAAACTCGGCCAGTTAACACCTGACATTCCTCTACCGTATATGAAAAGTTTAATTATCATGATTAAATTACAAGGAATAAAACAAAATATACCATGCAGTATATTTGGCCCTAAAGAACTAATTCTGAATAAATATTTTATTCATCAAACAGTGTTACATGCATTAAGACTTAAACCTAAGGAAATAAGGTGGGGCATAAAATGTGAGAAAAACAATCGCCACAAGTACGGTAACTTGTGACTAGATTTGAACTGTTAAAATGAAGTCCATGGCATTGTAAGTAACAACAAAATAGGCATCGTTTATTTGGTAATCAATTGCTGGTGCTTACGCATACACACACTGTCGAACATGGTTTCTTTGAAATATATCTGAAAGGCAGTTCTTTTCACAAGATCAATCGAAGGATAAGGATTATGTTCATTAGTCACACCGGCTTTATCGTTTGTGTACTTAAATCAAAACTTTAGCTATTTTGCAATTCAGAACTGACCAGACTATGTAAAAGGGGCTTGTCATGAGGGAATAATAAGGCGTTTATCACAGGGAGAAAAGGCAGGTCAAATGGGCGGTTGCACATTGGGGCAAGGGGGGGGGGGGCAGTAGTCCCCCCGTTCTTTTGTCAGACAGTTAATGTAAAACTTTGACCTCTTTTTTTTTTAATCGCTGCTTTTTAAACTGCCCAAGGAATAGTTTTATATCAGTTCCAATTATTACAGATTACCGTTTATGCATACATGTATACAATGCATTTTTTTAAATAAATTTTTTAATTTTTATAAGATTACTGAAAATTGTGTTTTCTCGAAACACGACAGGTTTAGAATCTTATTTTCAGCAAAGCTTCCATTTGATTAAAATCAAATCTAAATTTCACCTAGGACAGTGGTGATTTGATTTAGGTTGTGCCGTGTTAAGGCATGTATGTCAACATCTTGAAAATACATTTACTCATTTCACCAGCGCAATCAAAGTTTCCTCAGGCAAACAATATTTGTTTCGACAAGCCTGACGGGCACCTCACTTTGAATACAGGATGGGCCGGTGTAGTGTTAAATTTTGACCCTCGTTGAATTCTGACCTGTCGGGTCATTTTTCAACGACCGTGATCAAAATTTCACGTTAAAATCTGACCCTTTTTTAAATGTCCTGTTAAATAACGACCCAGATGTAGTATCACATTTTGACCCTCGTTGAATTCTGACCCGGTCGGTAATTTTTCAACGTGATAATATATATGCAAAACAGATCAAAATAAAATAGGATCCCCAGTTACCTTCCCAGAAATCCTAAACAAATCCAACCCTAACCTGAATAGTACCTATTGGTTCCCTATCTTTAAATCTGGGTAGCCTCTATCTATTTGTCCTGATTCCTATTTATGTTGTTTATTATTATGATGTTTTTATTTTTAGGTATTAATATGTGTTTTCCCTATTTGTGGTTAATTGGTCAGATTACTTTTAGTCCCAGATAGTTATCCTTGTTGATTACTCGAACCTTCTAAGAGGGATCAAGGACATCTGATCTGGTTGGTCCCTATTGCGTTTTCTTTATTTTATTTTGTATTGTTATGTCAATGGATATGAATAGTTATTAATTTTTTTATATAGTATTTTTATAGTATTTTTGTATGATAAAATTGGTTTTTTTTTATTTAAAAAAAATAGGTTTTGATATATAGTTTAATTGTGCCCTATGGGAAGTTAATTGATCAGAATTATTTTAGTCCCAGATAGATATCCTTGTCGATTACTCGAACCTTCTAAGAGGGTTCAAGGACATCTAATCTGGTTGGTCCCTATTGAGTTTTCCTTATTTTACTGATATTGATATATCGATGATTGGCTGTTAGATTTTATTTATCTAAACCTGTTTTACGTAAGTAGGCTATTATATTTGTATAGGTACTATTCAGGTTAGGGTTGGATTTGTTTAGGATTTCTGGGAAGGTAACTGGGGATCCTATTTTATTTTGATCTGTTTTGCATATCTCCTTTCTTTTTTAAATTTAAGGCATACATTGAATATGTGCGGTAGGTCCTCAGGCACCCGGCAATAATAGCAATTAGGATTATATGGGAATGGTCCTATGTGCTTGTCATAACTGGTAGTCAGTTTGGTTTGACCTGTATATATTCTATTAACTATCTTTTGATCTTTACTTTGGAGTACGGGTGGTTTCCTGTTTCTTTTGACTTCATTAATGATGTTGTAAAGTTTCCTACCTTGGGTACTGTCATTCCATTTTTTTGCTGATATTTTTTTTTGTCATTAATGATGTTGTTAGGCTGTATATTTCGCTAACACTGTAGTCTAATTGGACGTGGCTAGGTTCGTTAAGTTTTTGTTTAGCTATTGAATCTGCTAGGTCATTGCCTGGTATATTTATATGGAATGGAATCCATAGGAATTCTATGTGCTGTTTATTGTTGTTTAAGCTTTTTAGCGTTAAGTTGGATTGTTTCAGAACGTTTTCTCCGTATTTGGTATTGTTGTTAAGTATTGAGGAGATGACGCTAAGTGAGTCGCTTATAATTACTGGCTACCCATTGTCGACGAGACATCAGTGGAGAATGAGTAGCAGAATAAGCAAACTGTTGGAACTCCAGATGCACCTGGAATATGCCAGGCGCCTCCTGAATGAGCTGGCAGCGGAGTCCATTGTAGAAGAAGGAAGAATGAAAGAGGATGAGGAGCAGAGAAGAAAGAAAGAAGAGGAGGAAAAGAAGAGAGGGATCAGGTCTCACCTTATGATGAGACCTAAGTGTGAGGTGAAACCTGAGGCGAGGACGCCTCCACAAACAACAGTAACAGTACCACAACGTCAACCACAGCCAGACTCTAACACCAGTAGTACAATTACCTGTGGTTCGCCCATCTGAAAGCTAGGAAGAAGAAATAAGGAGGCCACAACATCCTAGACTGCGACATAGAAGAAGAGAGAGGGAAGTTTATATTATCCCAGAGACAGAAGATTGGGATGCTGAGGCTAATCATCAAGCCTCTGCACTCCCATCTACTGCAGTCAACATGGATAATTACTGGAGCAGAAGATGTGTTTGTGGAGCAGGACCTGGAAAGTGCCATCACTAACAGGTGTTGTGGAGTTCCAAAAAAAAAAAAAACAGCCCTTTTCAGGGCTAACCAAAAACTCTAGAAAAAAAAAAAAACATTATTCAATTTGCCAATGTGAGAATGTGGAGCAGTGTTTATATAAACACTCCCTCCTTTCCTGGTGTAATTGTGTGTGTGTGTGTGTGTTTATGTGTTTGTAAGCGCTCACGTACGTTTGTGTGGATGATATATTATTGGGTTTTGTAAGCGCTGAAGTACGTTTGTGTAGATAGTAGAGAGTATGGTTTTTTAAACCTTCACGTGTATGGATAGTATGTTAAGGTTATGTTTTTAGCTTCTCCCGTGTGTGGATGGTAGATTTTGGGGTTTGATTTGGCATCTCTGCGTGGTAGTAAATGGTGGGTTTGTTTCTGCTTCTTGACGTGTGTGAATGGTAAATTTTGGGTTTGATTTGGCTTCTTCTCGTGTGTGGATAGTATATTGTGGTTATGTTTTGGGTTCTCAGCGTGTGTGGATAGTATATTATGGTTATGTTTCTGCTTCTCCGTGTGTGGATAGTAGATAGTGGTTATGTTTTTAGCTTCTCCTGTGTGTGGATGGTATATTTTGGGGTTTGATTTGGCATCTCTGCGTGTGTGGGTAGTAAATGGTGGGTTTGTTTCTGCTTCTTGCCGTGTGTGGATGGTAGATTGTATGGTTTGATTTGGCATCTCTGCTTTTGTGGATAGTAAATGGTGGGTTTGTTTCTGCTTCTTAACGTGTGTGAATGGTACATTTTGGGTTTGATTTGCCTTCTTCTCGTGTGTGGATAGTAGATTGTGGTTATGTTTTGGCTTCTCAGCGTGTGTGGATAGTATATTATGGTTATGTTTCTGCTTCTCCGTGTGTGGATAGTAGATTATTGGGGTTTGTAAGCGCTCAAGTAGGTTTGTGTGGATAGTAGAGTGTGTGGTTGTTTAACTTTCCTTTTGTGTTAATAGTATAATTGAATTTTGTTTTTGCTTCCCGGTGTGTGTGAATAGTATAGTTAGGGTTTAATTTGGCTTCTCCCCGTGTGTGGATAGTATAGTTTGCGTTTGATTTGACTTCTCCGCGTGTGTGGATAGTAGATTTTGTGTTTAATTTGGCATCTGTGTGTGTGTGGATAGTAAATGGTGTGTTTGTTTCTGCTTCTTGACGTGTGTGAATGGTAAATTTTGGGTTTGATTTGGCTTCTCAGCGTGTGTGGACAGTATATGGGTAGTAAATGGTGGGTTTGTTTCTGCTTCTTGGCGTGTGTGGATGGTAGATTGTATGGTTTGATTTGGCATCTCTACGTGTGTGGATAGTATATAACGTGGTTAGGTTTTTGTCTTATTACCTTTGTGTGAATAGTAGATAATATGAGAAGACAAAAGTAGGGAATGTTTTCCTTCACATTCGTGCTTTAGATATAAATGTAAAAAAGGCCCGTCATTCGCGCCATTCTACGGAATAAGCGAAACGAAGATGGTAACAGTATCTGACTTGTTTAACCAGTTGAAGGAGAGTTGGTATTGGATGATAGATCCGGAGTATGTAGTGGAAAGACCTGAAAGAGAATGGAAGTTCCCAGGCAGCTTGGACTTTGCAAACAATCTGAAAATAGCCAGGGAGAACATGGAAGGGATGATAGAAGAAGAGGTAAAGAAGTTGAGAGGTTTCATCTCGCCTGAATATGTAAGAGTCGGAACATTGAAGCAGTCTCTTGAAATTGTTATCAAAGTCAGGTGTTTTTTGGATGATACCTTCAATTTGACAGAGTGGGCTTTTGTCAAAAGGGGACGGGACCAAGTCCATAAAGCAGAAGAAATGATGAAAAGGGTCTTGGAAGAAGATGTCAAGAACGTTAAAGACACATGGACAAAATACAGGAAAGAACAAGAGAACAGAAAGAAAAAAGAAGCATTTGAGAGAATGAACAAAAACTGGATGAATGTCCAGGAGAAATGTAGAGCGATAGGTCATCCAGACTGGATTCCTGAGCCGGAACAGAAAAAGAAAGGAATATTGGGAAAATTTAGGAGATGGGTAAAGAAATGAGAAAGTAGAAGAAGAAAAAGCAGAAGAACCAAATGACTTTCATGCCTAACCCTCCCAAAAATTATTTTTAAAATCTGGTATCAGTGTTTATAATCCACGATATTTTCCCATGTTTATTTTCCCTTGACGCTAGGCAGGCCCATGATATATTCCTATGTTAATTTTCCCTTGACGCTATACAGGCCCAGGTTGTACTTCAAAGTACTTGTCGCAATATCGTCCCACTGGACCTTGTAATGGTAATTCCCATTGTCGCTATAACTCTTGTCGCCATATCGTTCCAGGGTGGTTTGAAATGCGAATTCCCATTGTCGCTATAAATCTTGTCGCCATATCGTCCCAGGGTGGTTTGTAATGCTAATTCCTATTATCGCCATATCGTCCCACTATACTACTCTGATGTCTTTCTTTAAATGTTGGTCTACATCTGAAAGTGTTCTACAGGCGTAGGCAATAATCATTCCATTATTAGTTAATAATGTGCCTAGACCGACAGGAATTGCATGTACAAGTAATTGCGTTTCCTTATTAGGATCGAATTACGCTATTATTGCGTTATTTTATTAAATTCTGTTTGAGTTTTTCAAACGCTTTATCGTTTTTCACTCCATTCTCATGGTTGATTTTGTTTCGTTAAGGCTCGAAGAGGGTCATTGATTGTTTGATGGAACGCAGCAGGCGAAGTACAAACAAAATTACATTATATCCATTTCAAATATGGAAGATAACTATATTCATAATTTCATTGCTACATGTACTGCATTACATTGCCTTTGTTGATTTTATACATACTAAGCATTTCCTTATTGACAATTCATAAACCCATGTATGCATAACTTAAAACAATATCCGTTAAAAAATGACCCGGAAATCTGATCAAAATTCAACGCTGCGATCAGTTTTCAACGACTGTGAAAATCAAAATTCAACGTTAAGAACTGACCCTGGGTCAACTTTCAACGTTAAAAGCAGACCCGGAGGGTCAGAATTCAACGAGGGTCAAAATTTAACACTACACCGGAACTAAAACCAGAAGGGGCCCAGGGTGTCGGGCTATCATATTTGTTTTTAGCACTGCTGTTTTTAGATAAAAGATATGTGGATTGAGTGTTGCATTTTGTGGTCATTTACTCGTCCTTCTGCCTATTTTCGTAACTCACACATTTAACACTTTTCCCAGGATTTAAAATGTCCAAAGGTATATCTGGAACAGCGCCAACTTTTAGTCTAGGCCTAGCATTTGCGTGTCTTTGAGCTGCTATTTTTCATGATCCCTCTCGTAACATTCCTTTGAGAAATGTAACGAGCACATAGTGCTGTATGGTGTTGCTTTGAAATCGACTCTTTTGTAATAATGTAGCCATTATTTCATTATGCCTTTATCTTTCGGAAAAGGTATTTTTTTTTTTTTAATGTCAACAGGCTTTTATTAATGTTCTATTACACCCGAAAGCAACGCAAGATGGAATTGTCTTTTACTCTGGCAACCCAGTTGGGCTGCTGGAGTCGCTACTATGACGTCACATCCCGAAAGTAACCGAATAGGCGCGGAAATTTTGCATACGCTGGCACGGAAATTCAGCTCCTAGAAGATAGGCTAATATTTAAATATTGGCATTACGGTAGCAGATGATACTTCAGTATAAGGTTTTCTGCTATAGTACTTTTATTATTATTCTGTATTTCCATTGGTTTCTGGTCTCCTTTAAAGAAGTTAGACCAAACCTTAATTTTGTGTTAATCAGCAACACGTAATATTGTGGTGCGTCAGTTTAAGTACCGTCAATGATTTTTCAACTGAATCTTTGTTTTTTGTTAATGAGCAATACATAACATTGGGGTGCATCAATTTACGTACCTGGCTATGATTTTTATGAGTCAAATCAAAAAAGTCTGCGTATTTGATGCATGGTGCATGGGTAGATAAAACACTGAGTCACTATGACCCTTTTTTTCCAGGATTTGAACACTCTGGCACAGCTGAGCAGTTTGGGCTCCTTTGCTTATATAATTTCCACCAGATTTAATAAGTAATACAAGTTTAAGCTGTCTAGATACTTTAATGACACAATTTTCTTTCTTAAAACTTCAATGTATTTAGCATTTTGATTTTAGAGAGTAAACAGCTTATTATATTTCAGAAAAATATATTAAAAAAAAATAGGTTTGTACTTCTTAATCACCCATATTTTGGGGCTGACTTTGATGCAAGATTCCACTATCTCTAAATATCTATTTTCAAAGAATTAAACGTTGAATAATATTCTGTGGCTATACATTTTTCATGTTCTCTAAGGATTTTTGTTTTAGTTGTCTCAGAAACCTACTAAAAATGGGTGGGGAAAAAAGGGCTTATTATTTGATAAATGTTGATGTGAGATTAGTTTCCCTTATGAAAACCCACAGCTTTTCCTTGCATTTTCTCTAGCAAATCAAGAGTAGCTATAATGGATGTCGTACTGTTTAGTTTACTTAGCATAAACTGACAAAGTTTATATTGGAGAGTCTGACTTATTTTATTGATGGTGAAGGCAACCATTTTTCTCCCATACATCTTTCATTTTAAAATTTAATGTGATCTTATTGTTAGATCTTTTGCACTGTCATTTAGGTTAATGTTATCAAACTATGTTTAATCTATTGATGTCAGTCCTGAATCATTCTTTACCATGAAATATAAAGAAGATTCATTCTTTAATTATTTAATTTTAAGAGAGAGAAAGTGATTTTATAATCAAAACTTTCACTCAGGAATACCTTGAGATGATCCTCAGTTTATCATCAAGAAATTTTCCCCTCATGATACATACAAGCATGTAGATTCTATGTACACATTGAAACAACAATGTAGACATTGAATATGACTTGGACAGTATGGTCTTAAAATGTTTCTTCCATTTCCAAATGCAGGCTTTTGAAAACCATTTCATATAAAATTTGTCTGATCTTGTTTAATGACAGTATTGTGTCACAATCTATTTCCATTCATCACAAAGGCATTGCTTAAACGGAACCCTGGAAGTGAATGGAAATATCATATGGGATGATTACAGTTGTGAAAATTTTAGTAAACATCTACAGAGTAACTATCAGTATTATGATCGGTTACTGGGTACCCAATCAAAGGGAAATTGTATTAAATGTGCACAAACCGGAACATAGTCTGTTAAATCTATTAGAGGTTGCGACTGAGCGTGCATCGATTGTGCAGCAGGATCAAATAACCACCCACTGTTACTTGCCACTGAGCAAGTAACACACTCGCAGGTCAATCAAAGGGTTGTCAGATGGGAAAACAAACTTAGAGGTTATGGTCAAACATTTACAGGAAGAGGCAGGACTCTATTCTACTTGGCACTAAACAAGTACATGTATTTATGTATTTAATTTGTGGCTTGATCAAAAATGTATTGTCAACCTGAAAACAAGTGAGTGCTGCCTTTACAAACCAGGGCTTATGGGGCCACATGCATTTGCAAAAAACTTGGGAAATACCACTTTGGAAATGATTAAACCTAATTTATGTAAATTTAATACAACTTAAATTGATAACTTCATTACATCAAACAAAGTAGTTGCATAGCAAAATACAACTATAAATACAAATACAGGTTTTTAGGACTTGAATGAAAAAGGAATCAAGACTAGAAAAAACCCTAAATAATCAACATTGGACACTTCACTTTGTGGTGGGTAGTATTTAATGTACCCACATTTTCAGATTATTACAATCCAAATAACTGTAGATACAAGTACTGTGGAATAAATACCATTGTAACATGGATAAACACTGCATACGGTACCTTATACACATTGAGGGCTTTCCTTAGCCAATAACTGGGTGATTTACCTAGGTACTTTTACTTTACATCCAACTACTTTAAAAAAAAAAAACTTTGTCCACACTGGATGAGGTCCCCCTCCCCAGCCTACTTTAGCATCTCACCCTCCAATTTTAAATCTGATTCAAGGACATGACATTTCTGAATGGGAATAGAGGCATGAAAATATAGAATTATTTAAATTGAAAGTATTCTTTTGTACTGCAGACATCCAGAGTTTCCAACATTACTCCCAGATTTATCAAATTTTTGGGGATGTTGCACTTTTAAGACGAATACTGTTTTGTATGAGTAAGATTTTCAATAAAAGTAATCAAGGTAAGACTTATAAGCAAGAATAGAATATATGGTTAATGGGTACCTGATGGTTCATTTTGTTACCCAAGTTATTATTAACAGGTGGGTACCCGTTGGCAGGCCTATTTACATTTATGTCAAATTTTCTTGTAGAATTCACAGCCCATGAACACTTATGGAAAGACAGCAGCATCTGAAACAGTGTCACCCACATAGAGGTTTTCTGCTGAATTATTGTGACAAAAGGAAGTCACAGGGATGCAGGTTTGTAATTTGGAAACAAATTAGCTTGTATTGGTGCAACGATAGTGGTATATTTTAGTTTGCTGTTCTGGCAATACATACCGCAATACGGTTTACTGTACCACATTTTTTTAGTCTTGCTTTCATCCAACAAATCTCTGTTTACTGCAAACATTTTCCAATGTAATTCAAGAGCCATAATTTCTTTATTTCCTACATGTATGATTAGCACGATAATGCAAGAGAATGTAAAGTGAAATGCTCAGTACCATTATTTGGGCAAAGTTTAATTTGGGGGGTGTCTGGCAAGTCAAGACCAGTGGATATTTTTCCAGTCGTAAATAATAATTTATAAACTTCACTGTGCCTCAGATACTTATATCCTATTTCTGTACTCAAGAGTCCATGTTCTTAATTATATCAATTCCTTTAAAATTATATTTGTATCCAATGCCTGGAACAAGCAAACAGCAAAGCAAGCAACATCTGCTGTTATGATTGATGTTTTTGCTTCAAAGAACAAAAAGAGAGTAAAACATTTACACAAATGCTTGTCTCATCAGATGCTTTACGTGTGAAATATATGGTCATTCAGATAAAGTGTTTACTTCACGTTGACTTCATTTTCTTGTCTTCAAATATTGATTAATGTTGACTCATTTTTGAAGTTAGTTGACAGACCTGTAGACTTGAATTTTAATTTTCAGCAATTTATTCTTTTAAAAAATGGATTTTGAAATTGATTCCAACAAAAAAGCCAAAAGTGCAGTGTGGAAATTTTAAAACACAGACTTAAAATGGCATTGAGATTTTTATTTGCTGTAAATTTGATTTCATGTGTTTGTAAACTTTTTTAATTTTTATGTTAATTGTATAGGTTCATTTGACTAGCATTTGAAGTCTTGTAAGAGGTGTTGTATTTGTCAAGTAGTAATGTTATAGTGATTATTTAATTGTTTTCATTACGTGTCACTGTATTGCAATACAGGTTTGGTATATTGCAGTATGTCACAATACAATTTTATGTGTATTAATGCACCCCTTGCTTATACAGTATCAGGACTGAGGCTGCAATATGTACAAAATTGGTAAACATGTAAAGGAACATCCATGAGGTTGTCAGTGATGCAGGAACTGCACATTGGAACTGACATATATTTCCACATCTCATTCTAAGATTACTATTTAGTAAGATTTTTTTGTTAGTCCTTTTCGTAAAGTGAGGAAGGTTTTAACATCAAATGTTTCAGTTCTTGAAAGTGCAGACATTTATGAATATTGGTTGTACTGCACACTACACATGATTAGTAGATTACCCAGGTAGATTTACTTATCTGGCTGACAATTTATGGGATACAATCACATTATTTAGTGTTTTGTTATTTAACAGAACATTTGATGAACCTTTTTAAAGAACCATGGTTTCAAGTTTGTAAGCCTCTGAAGTGTTTTAAATTGTCAGTGATGTATGTGAATTTACTGAAATTATGTATTCGTTTGTACCTCTAAGAAGGGAAGATCAGCTTGTAAGACATATCTTTATGGAATATATCTGACAAGTAAAACATTCTTAGGATCATCATGATATTGTACTGCTACTGGATGCTCATAATTCATATTACATTGTTAGATCATTACATAAATGCCCCAAGAAACATATATGGCAAAAATCAATCTAAAAGTCTGCTTGGATGAGGCCAATCTAAAGGTGTGATTCATTACAAACTGGATTGAATACAGAGCGATGTGGTGTCACAATGAAAGCTTCATGTGTTGAAGAAAATTTGTATTAAACTTTCATTTGTTATAACAGACAAGACATCATCTTTTCTTGACCTGGTTTATAAATTGACCACCTTTTCAGAGTCCATTGAGACCAATAATTTTCATCTCAAAGTTTTTTGATGACATATAAGGTGCTGAACATTTAACAATCAGGACTTTTGGTTCTCCAAAGGTGTCCTTTAGTGGTGACTTCAATAACGCATGCACCCTTCTTCAAGGAAAGCTGACTACAATCTTTCAATAAAAACGAGAACTTTTCTTCAAAGGAAGTCAGTACCAAACTTAAATGAAAGTGATGGAATCTGATGGATTTTTGTATTTTCCAATGTGACTGGAACACATTAACTGTGCCGTGAAAGTTTCCTTTTTGTAGGGAAAAAGTTTATGCTTACGAACGCTACCAACAGCGACTTAAATTGCAAACTAACTTTTACCGACTTGGGATGTACTGAAAAGTAAATGTGCTTCATCATTCGTTACATGATTGTGCTATGTTTTTCCACTGAATTCAGACCAAAGTGACCTGTGACAAAATTATTGAATATTTTAAAGCTGTGTGTGTGGATATTTTCGATGGAATCACTTGTATTGTTGATTCATTGTATATGATCAGGTTCACAGGTGAGTACACGGTGTTGATACTCTATTCATGCTATACATTAGACATGTATACAGTACTCATGTATATGTACCAATTTGTGGTTCTCCAAATAAAGTAAACTATTATATATGTCTTCTCTGTTTTCACTAAAGGTGTATTTCTCATTTAATATGCATCAATTTAAGATGGTAACTGTACAGATGAAGCACGTATTTTACTGCCCACATTTATAACCTACACACACCCCTTGCAGTTTTTTTTTGGGTAGATGAATCATTTTCTTCAGTTAACTGACCTGGTTGCTTATAACGCAGTCGGGTTCTATGGCTCCCAACTACCGTGTTATAGCGGAGTCACACTGTATTTTGCATCAGTTTGGTTAAATGGCATTGCAAATATTGCAGCCTTTATCATAATGTGCATTGTCTCAGTGGACAGGACTACTTGCAAAATATTTGAGCATGATAAGCACAAGGGTCAATGCAATGCAAAATTTATTGTTTTCCTTTTCTTTGAATTTTGATACTAAAAACATATTTGAAAACATTGACTAAGTCTGTAACTTAAAGACAATAGATCTGTATTTATTCATCTATTTTAAATCAGATATTTTACAAAATGTATCAAGTAAAGCCAGTTACATTTGTGGCAATTTTTTTAAAATGGCACTTACCGGTAAGATAAATTTTTATGGAACTTGTATAATACTCTTTCGTTTCTGTGGGTAAGACTGTTTCTAAAATTAATGCTAAACTACAAAACTTAAGTTCTGTCTGTAAATAAAGTCTCCATCTTTTTTCAGAAACAAGCTGCGGAATTCAACTTGCAGTTTTCTTCTGATTCTAACTTTGATTTTCAAAATCAGTTTCTCAGAGGGTAAGTATGAAACTGTCTATTTTGACATGTAATTATGTCAGAGTATGCATTATTATCGTAGCTGCCAACCTTCTAGGCTTGCAATTAGTGAAATAGGGATAAAAATTAGTGAATTTGGGCATGAATTAGTGAACAATACCATGACAATAACTCCATCCACTCTGACCATCAATACTACACTATATCAAGATCGCAATATAAAACTAAAACACTACATATATGCAGAAATATATCTAATAATATTACTAATGAGGCCTTTTATAGCGCCTAATCTTTAGAAACTCTTAAGTGCTTTACAGCATTAGACAACACCTATAAGATAAAAAACATATAATGATATGAACACAAACACCATGAAATTGGAAAACATAGAAAAACACATGCTGAGAATATTTAAGGTAGGAAACATTATTTTGTCTTTAAGTTTGTTCTTGCAGTCGAAATAAGTGAGTTTTCAGAGCACTCTTGAATGTTATCACTGTCTTTGTGTCTAAGTTCAGTGGGCAATTCATTCCATGTAGCTGGGCCCTGGTATGCAAAAGAACGCTGTCCATATGACTTTGTTTTCATACTGGGAATAATGAGTATACGATTGTCAGAAGAGGAGTGTAAGTATCTTGTTGGTGTGTACACATGGGTGAGGTCAGATATTTATGTTGGACTACAGTTCATCAGTGAAACGTAGCACAGAGAACAATTTTGTGTTTCTGGATCAAATGGATAGCCAGTATAGGGTACAGAGCAGCGGGCAGGTGTGCTCTGATCGTGGTACTATAAGTATGATCTGAGCAGCTGTGTTTTGAACTTTTTGAAGTTTTTGGAGTAGATATTGAGATGAACAAGACATAATTGAGTTACAATAGTCCAGTCTTGAAAGTACTAATGAACGCACAAGTGTTTTAGTGGCATCAACTGAAATATATTTGCGAATGGAGTTGATGCTTCTAAGATAAAGATATGCAGCCTTACATATGTTCATGACATGTTGGTGCATTGTGAGAGTACTGTCCAGAGTAACACCTAGGTTTCGTACTGATTGTGTGAATTTAATGTTGGTGTTGCTGATATTTATTGTTTGAGGTAAAGGATGTGAATGAGAAAGTCTTTGTGTTGTAACCAGAATGGCCTCAGTTTTATCATCTTTCATCTGCAGCTTGTTACATGTCATCCATGATTTCACATGAGAAATGCACCTCTCTACACCTTGGATGGTTGCATCAACTTCAGTTGGGTGGCAAGATTTGTATATTTGGGTGTCATCAGCATACAATTGGTGAGACACTGAATGATGATCTATGACACTTGAGAGCGGCTGAGTGTACAGAATGAAAAGAACAGGACCAAGAACAGACCCCTGTGAAACACCACAACATAGATCAACTGGGCTGGTGTGTATTCCATTTGCAGATACAATTTGTGTCCTGTTGACCAAGTAGGACTTGAACCACAGTAAGGTTGTATCATGAATGCTAAATACATGCTGGAGACAGTGAAGTAATATATCATGGTCTATTGTGTCAAATGCTGCAGACAAATCAAGTAGGGTTAGGACTGTAATCTTTCCGCTATCCAAAGCAGAGAGAATGTCATTAACTACTTTTAGAAGATTAGTTTCAGTACTGTGGCAAGGGCGATATGCAGATTGACATTGCTAAAAAGACTGTTTGAATTCAGATGAGATACAAGCTGGGATAGAATAACCTTTTCTAAGATTTTTGAAATGAATGGGAGATTAGAAACTGAGCGGTAGTTCTTTAAATCGTTATGGTCTAGTGTTGGTTTCTTCAGCAGAGGCTTTACAGTGGCAGTTTTGAAAAATGATAGGAATTCCCCTGATGAGAGAGGTATTAATAACATCAGTTAGTGAAGGCAATACTGGATCTAAACACTCAAGCAGCAGTGATGTTGGAATTGGATCAAGTTCACATGACTTTGGTGCACTCTTCATTAGGATTGTACGTACGAAATCCATAGAGACAGGTTCAAATGCTGCTAATAGTTGCCGCTCAAATTCTGTATCCCAGCTGTATGTTGATGAGTCAATTGAAATTGTGGTGTCAAGCTTATCTCTAATGGTTTGTACTTTGTCACGGAAGAAATTTTGCAAATAGGTCTTGAAGGTCGACTTAAAAGAAGGTAGTTGGAAGTGGTATAGATTTGTTCCTTGACATTAGCTTGTTAGTAATCTCGAAGAGCTCTTTACAGCTGGAACTTTTCATGATCTTAGTAGTGTAGTGGGCTGATTTCGCTGCATGGACTATATTTGTGACATTCTTCTTAGCGGCTTCATAGATTTGCTTATGAACAGTGAGTCTGGTGGAAAGCCAAAGCCTCTCAGCTGTACGGCGGTCTCTTTCAGCAGTACGAAGCTGGTCCCTAAGACTGCTATACCATGGAGAACACTTTTGAATTGATACTCTGCACTTGGTAACTGGGTCATGTTTGTCGAGCAATGAACGCAGGCAGTTATTGAGTTGTTCTGCTGTAGTAGGTAATCAGGTTGTTAGGTTTTCTTGGATGTCATGCATTAGTTTGGTTCTATTTATCATACAGAGGTTTCTCTTAGTAACAGATAAAGGTGGAGGGTTAGGGACTGGTATGTCAAGATGGCATATAATGCAGAGGTAATTGGATACAAGTTCATGGGATACCAGGGAGGACCGTAGAATGTTATCATCAGGTCTATGAAGAATCCAGTCTAAAATGTGACCATGTTTTTGGGTGGGTTGGTTAACTGACTGAGGTTGAAAACATTAACGGAATCTATGAGTTGTGATGTGTTTGAGTTTTCGGGACAGTCAAAGTGACAGTTGAAATCTCCAAGAATAATCAGGTTGCCACCTATCGAATTTCCATACTCCAGGAGATTCGGAAACTGCTCCAAAAAGAGATTCAGTCAGCTTGTTTTTTCTACTTGGAGAAGGGTGGTATAGGCAGAAAAAATGGATTGACCTTTGTTCCAGTGTGAGTGTGGTTTGGACTAATTCAAACGACGTGTGGTCGAAATTAAATGCTGTGGTGTGGTTAAGACGTTTGATCATGGAGTTCTTTGTGATTACAGCAATTCCTCCTCCATGAGAGTTACAGGGGAACGACTTGATGGAATAACCAGTGGGTGTTAGATCCACACACTTTGGGCTCATCGCCTGATGTTTTTAGCCTTGTTTCTGTCAGGAAAAATACGTCAGTATTCTGGTCGTTGATAAAATTAACTATTTCTGTGCGCTTTTCTGGTGGTCCAACTGATTGGGCATTGAATAATACAATGCGCAGAGGTATCACTTGGGTAGTTGACACGAAGGTTGACGAATTAATAGGGATTTGAATTAGGTTATCTAAATTAACAGTCAAATTTTTAAATTGTCAAGCTGGAAAGGGCATAAGGGAGATAACTGGAATTCGTCTAGTTCTATGACGGCCAGCTTTGAAACGTTTCTTTTTTCGCTTCTGTTTACATTTAGGTAAAGGATGAATGTAGTCCCAGTTCATTTAGTCTAGAGCACAATGTAGTGTGGAGAGCCAAGGAGTGGTCATTTAAAGTAATTCATGAGGGTCCATCATAGCATAAACTGGTTGACTGGTGAGTATCATGTGATGGAGGTTTGTTAAAATGGAAGTTGTAGCAGTGGAGCAAGACAGCTGAGAAAAAGTCTAATTGTTTTCATTTCCAAAACAAGGAGATGAAGAAACACATACGAACTGAACAGCCAATACATAATGAACACAAAAACATAGACGAAGACAGGCAACAAACACAAATATCATGAAAACGGCACAAAAAACGGAACAGCTGCATCAAGCCGGGTAAGCGATAGCGGCCATCATGTAATATATATCTGCATTTCTGTTTATTATGGCATTGATAAACTTCACTTGTTCTTGTGGTTATTTATCGAGACATGATACTGTGGCAGACTTGAACTTCCTAAACTGCTTGATCGTAAATTTGTTTTCTAAACAGTTAAGACTTTTGCCTGCTGGTTGATCTTGGGGACTAAAATTGCTGAGAAATTTTCTGTGGCTAAGGAGGCCCTAAAGTCTGTCTAATATTTCCTCACTAGACAAAATACTCTTTCGCTGTCACTGTTGCAGTGAGGAATGCACAGGAGCTGCAGAACTTTTGGTTCTTCCACAGGAGAATTTGGAAGCGATCTTCGAGTCTGGGAACATTTGTCTGAACAAATGTTTAGCATAGTCTCCAGCTGATAAAGGTAGATTGTGTTCAACAAGAAAACTCACAAATAATGCTTCAGCTTTGGTAGCTTGCAGGTCTTCCGCCGATGGCTTAAATATTCCAGAGCTGAAATCTGTGAATTCTTAATTTTCACAAGTTCTTTGTGTTTTTTGCAACCGATGTGCTTCCTCACATCATCTTTGCACCATGCCCAATACTAAAATTTGTGGCACACTGTGTGCAAAAAGCATGATATATATAAATTTTTAATGGCAGAATGCATGGCCAATTTTTGATACATTCCAAATTAAACTTCACTTTTTGAGCAATACATTTCTTTTTCCTTGGCGGTGAAGACATTTTCAAGATCTTACATGTGATGCTGAATGGTAACTCAAATCAGTGTTGCTGACGCATGCGCGGAGCAAAATTCCGGTTATGCCCCAGTTTCTCCCAAAAGCATTTGTAAAACTACTCTTATACATATAGATAATGCTTGCTACTGAGCCAACTGTTCCAATTGGCTGTAGTTCTACTAATATCGCAACCAGCATTACTGGACCGTTTTGGCATATGCCAATATCACGTCTATTATTATAGATTTAAGGTAATTGAGAATTGGAGAATTCGTAAATTTTTGGCTTGCGGCATGAATCAGTGAACTGCTGAATAAGTCGTGAAATTCATGCCAAATTCGTGGGGGTTGGCAGCTATGCTTTATGATAAGAATGTGATGACGAGAATGTGATACCTTTAACAAAATGTGATTTTGAAAGAGATTGTTCTTGTACCTTAAAGATAGATGCTGAAAATATAATAAAAATTAGTGAAGAATTAAAAGTTCAGTTTTTACTCCCTTTGTTTGCATGAAATAGATGTCTTAAATGACTTGAATACATGATGTATTTGCTAACTGATGCCTGTTAATGTCATATTCTTTGATTATAAATGCTATAGCTAGAGTAAAAAATTAAAAAAATTTGTTGATAATGCAGGTAGCAATAATTTGATTATTTCATGAATTTAATCTGCGACATATTCTTGTTTCAAGTGATTTAGATGAGTACTTTGAAAGTATATTTAATCCACTGCGAAGTCATAACATTTGTGATTATATATTAAAAAGTCAGTTTCTCTTGGGTAATATTTCACATAAATTGCAGCCCATTGCATAGTGCTTAAAAAGATCAAATTCATCATCCTTTCAGATCAAGTGAAATGTTTTACTCCACATACTGTATTTCATGTATTTTTTGTAGCCTTTAATTTTTCATACACAATCCAATTATAAGAATAATAATTATTTAAATGTATCATAATTTTTCGCACATATCACTTTGTATTTTTTGAGAGAAAAAATCCATTAAATTATCGGACATAAAATTTCTACTAAGAAGATTTACATTTGCAAAAAAGATCAAAAATAGTGTATTGTCATTTTGCTTTTACAAAAATTAATAATTAATTGTTAGTGAGAAAACACAATGATTGATGCATAAGCAGGGGCGCCTGCAGTATAGGTCAAGTGGGGTAACGTGCCCCCCCCCCCTTGGAAATCATACTGCAAATATATATATAAATTCCGACAAGTTTCATCATGCAAATGAAGCTGAAAATATGTCACAAGATTCTGTTCAAAACGCTTAGTAAATATTAGCTTTAGTTTCAGATTGCATACTATACTAACTCTCTTAGCCTTGACTGAGTGCCTTCCCTCCCCGTTGCAAAAAATCTTGCGGGCGCCCACGTGCATAACCTCTTTTAGTGTCATTACAATATCTACTGGTGTTTATTAACAAATGGTCAAAGGACTTCACAGACCATACCTTTAAATATTATCGTTAATTAGTTCTCCTTAGTAGGCTAGTCACCATAACAAAACACCACATGCATTTTAAAATCAGTTTGGAAGACCTTTGATGTTTTCTTATCAAACAAAAATCACATCTCAGTACATACGAAGGTGAAGACCAGAGACCATTGGTCAACTAGTCTTATTATTTCATTATAGTCATTTTCAATCGTAAAATATGAAAGTCATGGAGTTTGTTAAACCGGTTTGTATATATACATATACTATCTTTTAAGTGATTGTTCTGTTTTGGCTTGTATATAATTAACATTTTATTGCAAATCTATTCTAAGATATACCCCACTAGTATTTTTGTTGGCGAGTTCGAATAGCAAGTAACGTGTATGATCGCTTCTCCTTGCAACATCTGCTGTGTGCACAACAGCTTCAATAGCATATTGACAGATTTTCATTTTCCTAAAGAGAGCCTCTATTCCCTACTGGTAGTCTTGCTGGTTTGACCTCTTCTGTCAATTCTTGCATTCAGTCTGGTTTCAACTGGAATAACCAAAGCGCTAGGCATGTTTGATTACTGTGTTAATAACACTACCTAGCCATGTGGTTGCTGTGACAATGTATATCATAATTAAAATAAGAATGAATTGTTGATTTAGCGGTGTTTATTAATAATGGAATATAGTAGGTTCGTAATACATGAGGATTACCACAATCGTCAGGTAACAGTCTTTTTCCTCTTTGCAAAAGCTACAAATAAAAACTACCGTGAATAAATATGGTCTTGTACATTGACAACATTTGGTTTCATCTCTCTCATACATGCGCGCTTGCGTGCATTAACTAAAATTTGATTTCAGGTTCTTTATTTTTTTTGTTGCAATTTGATAATGAGATTATTGTTGCTGTAAAAATACAAGTTGCACTAAATTTCTTGACAATGTGGTCTCATCATTGCATACAATTTACCAATAAATGATATCCATAACTAATACATGTTCAAACCATCTTAATCATTTTGCCAACATTGCACAACATAGCAGCTACATTTGCTCTAAATGCAGATGAGCTTGCACACTGAGACATTAACCTCTCTCTTTCTCTCTATCTCATTGACTAATAACAACAAAAATCTTTGAGTACTTTTATTTTTGTTGTAATTAGATTTTTGAGTTGAGAGTGGAATGAGACAGCAAATATACGTTTACTTTGTACATTTGTGCCATTAGGTTTTCGAGTAGCATGTGTTCTGTAGGACTTGTTTAGGTACGATCCCTTTACTTTTCATATATGGTCAGCAAATGATAATTATTTATTTTACATATAATTTTTCATACACTGAAATTAATAATTATTTTTTCCTATAAAATAAATAACATGAAATATGTTATCAACAAGATTTATCAAATAGATTGCTGAAAATTGTGCTATAATAGTGACATTTAAAAATATTGTTAAAAATGAAAAATTTCTGCTGATTAGTATTGGTGGTGCAGATTTTTTACTTGAACCTACAAACTGATTTGAGTGTAAGTTATTAACCAGTATCATAAGTCTTAAAGTTAATATTAATTTGTGCATATTGAAAGTGTCCATAAAATATTTCAGATATCACATTTAGACTGAGTATGTTCCTCTACTTCATCACATGACAGTGCTCTAGATAAGCAGTGCTTTTGTGTAATCTACCAAGTAAAAATGCATAAAGAGTTTAAATGCATACGAAAATGTGCAATTTTTTAAAAATTATACAGTCTGAATTTTCCAGCACAATACTCATGCCATAAGCAAAGTCTATGTTGCTGGCATGTCTAATCTCAAATCTCACTATGCAGTGTCAAAACCTATGGCACACCTGCAAACAGTGGCACGTCATACTCTTTGGAAAGGCATGTAGTTCGAGTTGTAGTTTTCTATTGTCTGCAATAAAATAATGTATAAAAACTATAAATATTGCCTTGAAATTTCCCATTCACCCCACATATTTAGATTCTGCAGTGTATTGGTTTAACTTATATGGACAAATATGCAGCACTCTACAAATGAGTGGACCTAGTTGCTGATACTGTATTATGGTATCAGCTCAAGATCCAGCTGTTCCTTGCACATTTAAAAGGATAGTTCATGATCACTGTGAACATACTTTCTTAATACATCCATATTATCAAACGCACCCTGAACTAGTCCTCATCACTGAGCCATTTGACACTTTCAGAAAAGCATGATTAACGTTATGATTATTAAGACAAAGTCCTGTGGCACAAATTTTGTTATTTCCACTGCAGGGATTACAATACTAAATTTGTTGAATTCTTATCTAGAGCTTTTAAATTTTTGTAAAAGAAATCAGAAGTATTTGCTGTAATTATAGATCATATTGAATCGGTGCTTTACACTACCGGTACTGGTAATCAGTTCAATAGATTGCTGACCACTTACTATCCAAATATGAGATTTAGAGCACACACAACCATGTCAAAATCTTGTATGCAGAGACTCAAGTTTATTTTTAAATCTTACAACTTGCCGATGTATATTCCTTTTACATTTACTTGAGTTGTCATCTGTATATGCTGTCCAACTCCAGACAGAAAAAGAACTGAGTACAAGGCCATGCAATGCAATAATTTTATACCAGATGACTCTACCGTCACTCAAAAGACCTTGTCTGCCATACCTCAGAACTCTTCAGTTAAATTTCAGTAGTGATTTCTGATAAGTCCTAATTCCTAAGAAACTGCACACATGTGAGAGACTTAGCTGACCATATCTTAATTTAATTATATAGTAACTTTGAATATTAGTATCATAAAGAATAGTAAGTGACAAATATTTTTAAATTTATAGGATAAATGCATTGTCATAAATACAGCTGCACTTGCAGATTTCAACAATACTTCTGAATAAATATAAAATGAATATGTGAATGAATTAGGTGTTGATAATGGTCTGGGCGGGTGTTGAATTGCAACCCTTGGATTATCAGTCAGACGCTCCACCAAATGAACTACCATTATTCCCAGCAGTGATGAGTTGTATTAACCAACGATTTTTGTTTACTTTTTTGCACTTTACTGTTGAATGAAAATGATATTTTTATTTTATCCATGTAGTTTTAAGCCTCTAAATATATTTATATACAGCAGTCACATCCTGAAATTTTAAGCATCAAAAGCATGACAAAAGTATTTTTATTTTAAATGCAGGAATAAGATGGATTGCTAAACAATCTCCATTTTACAAGTGCAAAGGCCAGGATGCAAATTTGACCTGGGAATTTATGAAAGAGCCCAGTGAAGAAATAACACAGCTTCAGTGGCGTGTTAATGGAACACACTTAATTGCATATAGTTCTGTCAAGCAGGGCTTCATTGTAGCACAAAAATACCAAGGAAGAGTAGACAGAAGTGGTGAATTTGGAATTGTGCTGAAAAATGTATCTGCAGAAGACACGGGAAACTACACCTTCTATCCTTTGATTGTGTGGGAAGAGAATCCAAATGTACAGTCAGTTTGGTTGAATGTCATAGGTATGGAGAAAAATTATATTCTTATGATGTTTAATATGTTTTCTCACTCTCTGTGAAGAAAGGATTTATCAGGGATATTGCACTTTCTTTTACATTTAATGTGTTGAAGATAAGATTAAAAATCAGTTCTATTAAAATATTTTCAATGGACAAAATGCTAGTTATTTCAGCTGACTCAAGTCATTAACAAAGTCAACTACAGTAAATCATTTGCTGCTATTCGTATACAGGAGCAATCACTTTTATGGCAGTGGTATTCATTTGAAATAACATCATTGACGGATGCATCAGATTGCAACCCTTGGATTATGAGTGAGACATTCTACCAAATGAACTACAGCAATTCCCAGCATAATAAAGTATGCAGTGGAAATTATTTATTTTATTTTTAAGTGATTTGTTTAAGTAAAGAAGGTTAACAGAAGAATTTCATCATCAGATTCCTATTTTAAGTGTTATGCATAATATAAAACATAATCATGAAAGAAGGTTCATAATTGACAAGTTTTTAAAAAATGCTACTTTCGACATTCAGTATAACTTGAATTTGTGTTTTTCTTATTTGTTTGTGTTGTTATTGTTGTTGATTTGCCGATGAATTGTGTTTCAGTATTTTATTATTTCAGAAATTATTTTGTTCTACATTTAAAAACAAAATTCAATTACAAGTATCAGCACAGGTTATACAGATGCCTTTGATATATGAAGGTATCCATTGTGCCTAACAATTATCCATTAATTACTTTATCACGCATTTATTTTGGGTGTTAATTGGAAAGTTAGATATATATATTTCTGAAATTAAATTTTATAAATTACACTTATGTTACTACTTTGGTAACTATTATATTGAAGATCTGTTGGACTTGGTCTAGCAGACCAGCTGTAAATGTGTCATCATGTTTATGTTAGTCATGGTGTATGAGGGTTTGGCCCATTGCCAGACTATAGATACCCAAGTGTTCCAGAATAAAAATATGTGTGTGTGTGTGCAATTTGGATTTTTGACTTAGCTTCAACAGTTTTTCAGCCATATCATTATGATGTCTGAAGTGTGGCAGTTTGTAGTGATGTCGAGCACTGAGGCATCTTGCCAAATACATGTAGCATCATGTCCCACCCTGTCACCTTATCATGACACCATGACGACCAGTCCTAAAACTAACCTCTTAATGCTGAGTGCCAAGCGAGGCAGCTGTTAGTACCATTTTTACAAGTCTTTGTTATGACTCAGCTGGGGTTTGAACCAGCAATCTCCTGCATTTGAGGCGGATGCTCTCACAACTAGGCCACTGGAGCAAACCCCCAAAATAAAATACAAAGGTAACCTAAATCTGGCTGTGAGACTGAGTTGCCATTTCTAGTCAGCATGTTAATTGGAAATTTCATTGCAATGATAGGCTTTATTAAGTGTGAGCATTTAGCGAGTCAAAATCTGATACATTAGTGATGACTGGTGCTTATAAAAGTTGTTAAGGCCGCAGAGAAAGGTGAATACTGCCAAACCATGACATGACAGAATTGCTACAAAGTCTACACTCTACTTTATCTTCTCCTTTTTCTTAACATTTAGCACACCTGAAATGCTATTAGCATGGGCAGTCACTCCTCTGCCTTAAATGATATTCTATGACCACTCTATAATCCTGTTTGTAGGAGATGAAAACGACGTAGACAAGGTCACTATATACTGAGCTACATTATCTGCAATATTTCTACTGAATTATGCGTGGTTCTGTAGTTGGAAAAGAGTCTACATCATACTTCAAAAACAGCATTACATTTTATATCTTTATTTCAAAATATATTACCAGAAAGATTTTTTACATTATTGTTAAAGTTTGGCAAGAATCTATGTGTAATCTGAGACCCTGTGAAGTTAACCAACAAAACTTGAACTCCATATTTTGTTCATGACAACTCCATCCGAAACAGTGCTAACACAAGCAGTGTTGACCCATACCCTGGCATCTGCATCCACATTTGTCATCTTACAGATTACAAATACATGTACATGTGCCTAGATCATAGCAACAGGTTCATGACAGCAAATGTGATTTTAAAAACTGAATCATCAGAACAACTTATGTGTTGGGACTTCAGTTACATGTATGACATTAACGTGTATATTGGTGAGAAATGCTCAACCTGAAATTCCATCAGACATCTATAAAAGGCAAACTTTCAAGTCTGGTAGTTTAAACTACTAAAACAAAGTTAACAGAATAAAACCAGTAAAACATTTTTTCTTTCAACATTTCTCATCTTGACATTTGTAAAGGATTGATCATTTCTAAATTCAAAGGAAGATCTTTTTAAAACTGGCAAATATGTTTCAGGAAATCCTTTTGATGCATCTTAATGCCTTGAACTCACTGACAAAATCAGACAGGTGCTCTATAATGGTTACCAGTTGTACCTATGTTTCATGTCGTGATACCAAAATGAGACTCCACGTTTCAGCAGAATTGAATGAGATACTAAAATATGTGTCAAATAAACCACTCCTAACTGTAATTTATCTACATGTGACATAACATGCTATATTTTGAAACTTTTATAACAACGACTTCAAACAGATGTACACTCTATTGACCCATAAAATTTTCAGGAATCTAAGATAAAACCATTTTTTTCTCTTTCTCTGCTGAGTGGCGAAACCATTTCTCATATTTTTTTAAAATTATTTTTAGGATGGCATGTGTTTTATTGCATATGTTTTTTAGTGATTAAGCGACATATCATTGAAATAGAATGCCTTGCCCATGTTGATATCGATTGGATTATTGGGGTGTGGATGTGTGTATATGTATGTATGTATGTATGTATGTGTGTGTATATATATATATATATATATATATATATATATATATATATATATATATATATATATATAATATATATATATATATATATATATATATGTATGTACCAGAGATAATAACAGCTTAATTAAATATCTCGGTTGTAATTATGTACTTTCTGACTCACTTGAAAATCAACTGAATGATCACACTCACTTTTAAATAAGGAATTGCAATGTGCTGAATTGATGACTGCCCTCTCATTGGCCAACACTGCAACTCTTTGTAATGTATTTCCTTGATGCTTTCATTTTTAAAACTGGTAAGGGGGTACAAACAAATTGAAAGGTGTGCAAGTACTGTAGGTTCATTTTGTTTGGCTAAGACAAATAGGTTTTCTTCTAGCTATAATAAAGTTTCTATCATTAGGTGTGTATGTAATAGTTATTTCCCTCCTCCCCCATGCACACATATGCAAAATTCAAACCCTCTTGATACTAAATAGACAGACCCTAACAAAACAAAGTTTAATCCAAAGCCAGCATAGCTTTACAGTGAAACTAACATATCACCTTACAAAAGGCTCTACAGTGCATTCATTATGGAAATTATTCAAGTGAATAAAGAGGCAGGTAAAGCAGCAGTTGTGTTATATGCTATGTTTATTTTGAAGATAATGAACATACCAAATCATTGGTGTACTGTCCAAAAAATTAACTTGACATGCACATAGACAGAATCTAAACATGAAGTCAACTATGCTTGATTCAACATGTTACTATGGCATTGTTGTGCTTAAATTTTGTGGAAAAAAAGAGATGGCAGGATACTAAGCAGAAAGTTTTAATAGGAGTAAACTTGTATATTTGCCACTATGTTGTTACTAACTACTTGCATGTTTATGATCACCACCAATGACAACCAGAATTTATAAAAAATCTGAAGCAGCAATAAAAAAATTTACAAAGCACATTTTCACATAGATAACCTAAAAAGTTACTTTTTATTCAGGTATGGTTTGTATTATTTCTATGTAGAAATAACTAAAATTGAGTGAATAGTGATCTGTTACTCACCAACTCATTGGCTTCACGATACATTTTTTAACTTTGTTTTCAGACTTTAATTTTCTTTCCATATATTGCCAATTATTACAATAGTTCCAAGATTTCTTTTAAACTGTCACAGTAGTTAAACATAAATAATGCTGATGAATCCGTGAAACTAGTTAATTTAAAGTCTCACATGTGACACTTTAAGCAAATACACAATGTACTGCCATTGTTATGCTCTGCACTGCTTCAGTTCCAACTTTAAAGCATCATC
Source organism: Sinohyriopsis cumingii (assembly GCA_028554795.2). Taxonomy (NCBI): domain Eukaryota; kingdom Metazoa; phylum Mollusca; class Bivalvia; order Unionida; family Unionidae; genus Sinohyriopsis; species Sinohyriopsis cumingii. The sequence goes on from JAPYKE020000099.1 coordinate 592,529, forward strand.
AATTATGTTTTTCTTCTATAAACCGTTAAAGATTCAAAATTTGTTAAGCTGTATTCCAAAACATTGGAATTGAAACTGGATTTGGAATGATTGCATGTTGGAAGTAAAATCTCAAATGGAGACTCCATTACACACAGGAATTCATTTCTATTGGAAAAAAAGGAAAACAACAAAGGAAAAGAAATGATAATTGGTCAACACCTCATCAACTAATTAGCTCAAGATAACTAATGCGAAATCTACCTCGTCACCAATTCTATGTGTGTTGTCATCTTGTGTTAATTGGAAGAAGTGTTGTTTTTGACAGACAGAAACATGTATATGGCAACCATGTCCACAATGAATGAATTAACGGAATGTCACTTGTCTTTTACTGCTTTTGATAAGCTTGTTGAAAAAATAACAACTTACTAAGTTCTAAGGTGGTCACATTATTTCTTTAGTTTTCATTTTTTTAACACAATACCGACATCTTCCAGGTACGAAAACATGCAAGCTGCCACTATCGTCACTATCCATCTGCTTTTGGTTCTTTTTGTAGTGTACATTGTTTCGGATCCAAATGATGCAAACCACATCCCACAAGACTATGTGGCCGCAGAATTTATACTTTTATTTTGTACGGAGATTTATTCAGAAATCTGCTTGTTTTCCTTATGGTTAAAAAAATAAAGACACGGATTTTCACTTTAATTTTTATTAGTAAAAATACATCTGCTAGGCTTCTATGACCTATCTATAGCTGACCTATGAGAATATTTTATAGTACATAATATTCAATGCAAGTAATTGAAACAGATACCGTGATCAGCAACAGCACACTTCACATAAATACATTATGCATAAAATAATAACTTGATGACTGGATTTGTGAAATGGAAGTTTTTGATTATGTTTAGCTTGTGCTTTTAGGCAGACCTTCATAGCTAGGTATTTTGAGAACCTATAGATGCGATTTTATTGAACATACAAGTGGGGAATTGAAGCAGTTTTGAAATCAAACTACGCTGGCATATATTTTTTTAAAAGCTGACATCCCCTTGTCCCATGTACATTTTAATGGAACAGTCCTAAACATAAACATGAAGTACAGCAAGATATATGCTGAAAGGAAAAGAAGTTAAAATTCTCTAAATGATATTTAAAATTAAAGGTTTTGAAAAATCCTTTAAAAATACAAGTCAAGTGCTTGGCTAAGATCATGGGTCCCAAAAGTGTTACATATATGCTAGTCCGAGTTTCCTCTGACCATTGTCACCCCGTTTTTGACATTTGGACATTATTGTTGAAGTGTAGGGTCAGAGTCAATTCCCTATTGAAAAGTTGGAATTTGCTAGCACCATTTGGTGTCAGCATGGGGTAGCCAATTACTAGCCGGCCCAGCAAATTTGAATGACCAGTCATCAAGATATACCTGCATGAAATCGATAGGAATATGACTTATTTTCACAAAAATCATGAGCATAGCATTCAGCATGTCTTTAATCTGCTGATAGACGAGATGAAAGTACGTCATTGCTGAAATTTGACCTGGATCTGGCCATTTGCATTCTGAGTTACATGACTATTGATCCTGGAAACCAGTCCATTTTCACACAGAACCTCTGATGGAAAAAGAAACATTCTAGCACCGGAAGAAAGAAAATATTCATGTGATGTTCAAATATAACTTTGATTCACATTGTTTGATAGATGTCTATCTTTATTATATGAAGTTATTTTGAGTGGAATGCATGCAATATTTAACAAGATTTATGAATGAAGGATAATATACATGTACGGTGAGTATGTGTATTTTTTCTTCTTTAACAATGCTATTGATCCTGGTAACCAGTCCATTTTCACACACCTTGTGAGAGACCACCTGTCTTGAGAGACCACATTTGGTTGGCAGTAGAGAAGTCTCTCATAACAGGTTTTACTGTACTGCATTTATATATCTACATCTAGTTGCTCTAAGATAAACTTTTATCATAAGTCAGTAACAGAGATTCCAATGATTGCAGCTATGCACACAAACAATTTTTAAAAAAATAAATTGCATTCCATGAAAACAAGTCCAGTATTCTTCAGTGGTACATCGTTAAGTTTCTTCAATGAGTTTCAAAAGTTTCCATGACATTTATACAAAACATAATTGAAATGTAAACAACATAGTGTGTATTTTGAATTCAAGTCATATAGGTTTTATTGCACAATACATTTGATCACATTTTGTCCACCAACATACACCCAATATATGAAGAAGTAAACCCCTAATTTGTGTGGATATTGCATTCCTGAGACTGCAGAATTTGAGTGAATCTACATACATTTTACTGTAGGAAATAGAAAAGTGATGGGTTATGTTTCTTAGATCTAACGTTTATGACCTCAAAGGTACCGAAATAAAACCTTTTAAAACCAATGCTTAATTTACTATGTTACAAAAAAAATTGTAAACATTTATTCAGTTACATTGTTAGAAATGCACACAAAAATGCAAAATAGATGACAAGCAATCACGAATCAATTCTTTAACTGGGATCTGAATCTTCATCCCATTTGAACATATCAAAATATGATATCTCTCAAATGTGGGTGGACAGCCTGTTGGCAAGTTCTGAGCAAGCTGGCTCTCCCTTAGACATGGAGGGCAGAGAGTTGGTTGATTAACTCATGATAGTGATGTCCTGCTTCCTAAAGAACTTGCCCAAAGTAGACTGCACAGAGCAGTGAAGTTTCTCCCTGTAAAGTTCTGTGTATCAGGCATTGGCTTCCTTCATTAGCATGGCAGCTTAGGATTTCTTTTGTGGTCTGGATCATTTTTGTCAAAGAAGGCTAATTAAGCATCCAGGTGTGTGGATGCATCAGCCATGAATAAGGTGGGAGTTGGGGGGCATTTCTTCTTTCATGGGCTCTTCCTTATTTTGGTGCTTTCATCAAGCTCATTTGAAAAGTCCTCTCTATGAGATTTGAACAGCTTGGCCATGTTTTCCCTATCAACCTGCTCAAAGCCTACACTGATAGCCATCTAGACAATCTCGAGAGTTGCATCACTGTTATGTTTTTTAACAGCAAAGCCTCAGAAATCATTCCAGGTCAGATATTTTTCCAGACACCATTAATGAACTGCTGCCTAACCTCATTCCAGGATTCTCCAATGACGTCTATGGCCATCTTAATGTTAAATTTCTTCCAGAATTCTTTGACATCTGCATTTTCCTTCGACTGTCTCATTGATAAACTTCTTCAAGGTCCTCCTTCGATATTAGCTCTTGAAAGCTTGAATAACACGCTGATCCATGGGCTTTATGAGCAGTGTTGTGTTTGGTTTCAAGAACAGCACCTTAATGCTGTCACTGAGGTTGCCATGGCTTGGGGGATGTCATGGAGCATTATCAGGAAGTACTAGAATTTTGAATGGCAGATTTTTCCTGTCACAATAAGCCCACAATTCCACATGCTGGAAACAGAAAATAATCTTCAAACAACGATCCAGTAACCCATCCTTTTTGGTTGGCTTTCCAATAAATAGACACATGTCCTTTTGCATAACCCTTAAGCAGCTATGGTCCTGGCTTTTGAAAAGCTGTCACCCAAAAAATCGCCAACCTCAATATTTTGTCGCCAATTTTCAAAAAGTGTCTCCAGAACAAGTAGTGTACATTTTTCCAAGTGTTAATTTAGTCCATTAATGTAACAGGCAATGAAAATTACAAAAGATGGGTTATTTAATACTTTAATTACAACAAGCATTAACAAAATGTTGCAAAGTGTTACATGAAGATCCGTCGCGATTTTAGGGCTGCCCACTTGTTGAATGCAGTTTCAAAGTCTAATTTTTCACATCTGTACATGCTGATTCTCATTAAATTCTTGAGAGATGAGATGCAGAGTTTATTTCTGATGTCAGTTTTTATGAGGTTCATCTTACTGAATCCAAGTTCAGTCTACAGTGCTGACAAGTGACACCAGTAGTCTCTTAGTAGCCGCAGATGCGCAAGGGTATGTTGCCCTGGATCTCACTGCCAACTAAATCAAGTCCTTAACACCTCTATACACCTTACCATTGAACCCTTGCATAAGTGTTCCGCATAGCACTAATAATAGCAGTTTTGCTTTTACTAATGGCAGTGATCTTCGCTGCTTCCATGGTGTTGGCATCCCACATCACCATTTGTGCACATGTATGACTGTTGTTACCTGAAAAAAAATGCATTATCAACTTTAGTTGACATTTTAATAATAATGAAACCCTATGATCGTACACTGCAATGTAAGATAAGTGACCTATAATGCGACCGTCGATTGCATGCATTCCGTAATTAAATGACCCCTCCCTTTATGGCTAGCTTCACAAAGCTTGTAGTGAATTGCTTCCTAAATCCCAAGAATGATCACCGAATGCTGTATAAATTTTCTTGACAAGCAAAATAAGATCTCCATTCACACGAATGAAACTTACACGAGTCAACACCTGGCAATATTGGACCATATAAATAAGCATAAATTTACACCCAAATGAGAAATAAATAACTATTTTTAATTATGCAAAACTTTTTTTTTTTTTTTTTTTTTGCTATTTCTTGTTGTGGAGTTTAAGACTCTGCAGCCGTAACACGGGATTGATGGAAAAAGGAAAAGATCAATGAGTAAAATGCACAAATATTACTTACCCCGCCTGGATTCATGTTTGGTGACACTCCTTCAAAATATCACAGCCAGTTGTAAATGAATTGACGAACTTTGCCTTGATACATACATCACAGAACATCTGTTTTAACTTTTTATCATATCTCAGCCACAGACGCCCAAGTTTCCAACTGTCTAGAAATTGTCGGGAAGTTTTGCCCCTTTCGTCATAATGTGGTGTTGCACTTGAAGCACTACATGTAGATGATGTTGGACTGCAAGGTTTATCATCGAGTTCAGTGACTGTATTGTCTGATGAATTTGCACTAAATCCAAACGCTGTTAATTTTTGTAACTTAGGATGAGATGATGAACACGCAACGTCTAACTTCCGTTTGCTCATGATAATGTTGCACTGGCGACAGATATAATTGTGATTGAGATTTTTTCCATTTGCTTTGTATTTATACACAGTAGTTGGTACTTCAGTGGTTATCAGTTTTCTATGAAGGTTCAGCAAAACTATTGTATTGGTATATGTAAAAAAAAAACAACAGAAGGATTAGCCATTCAAATAATTGTATCTGTTCTATTCGCATCTTCAGAAGTCGGTCAGTTGTAGGTATAGTTCGGTAGCATGATTGACTGTATCACAGCATACAGTACTCGGCCCAGATGTCAGCATAAGCAGATTATGATGTAACAATGCACTGTAAAGATGGGGTCGTCAATACGAACATAGGATCGTTTGTGTAACAGATTGATTCCAATGCATTGCTTAGTCAAGTTTGTGGCTTCCTTTCGTTCTCCCTTTTAATTTATTCAGTCCAAATCATGATTGTATGTACAGATTAAATAACCAAAAAGTCTGTCGCCAAAAAAATCGCCAGATTTAATATTTTTGTCGCCAATAAGGAAAAAAGATCGCAATTTGTGACATTGGCGAAGCCCAGGACGATCCCTGCTTAAGCATCTTAGGGTTTTTGGCATGGTAAACCATCAATGGTTTGAACTTTTAAGTCACAACTGAGTTTGCTCTGAGCAGCACTGTGCAGTGATCCTTTGCCTTAAACACTTCTGTGGTTTTCTCCTTGACTGAGATAAATGTCCAGTTTCATCGAAATTGAAAACTTGTCTCAGACTAGCTTCCTCCTCAATGACGACCTGTAGGATTACAGGAAATGTATCTGCAGCACTCTTTGTCAGCAGTTACTGCTTCACTCTGAGATGAAGTTTATGGCATGCTTTAAATCTATCAAACTATCTGACACTTGCATTAAATGGCTTGGCTTCCGGATCACCACAGTTTAGAACTTCAAAAATGCTGTGTCCATTTTTGAATCACCTGGGTCAAAGGCTGCATGTGTACTTGATAATGAAACACTCTTACAGGACTCAGAAATGTTCTCCACTTTGTCTGAAATTATACAAAGCATATGATGCACTGAGCACTGTTTCACACCTTATTTCCTAAATTTTCTCACCTCCTTTCATATCTCAACAACTTCAAAGAGCAATAGTTTTTGTTTTCCTTGTAGAGGTGGAAGCACATTAGAAGCACTCATGCTGAAAACTTAATGAAGCATAAGGACATTTAATAAAGCACAAAGGGTTAAGAGAGCTATAAGCAGAGATGCTGTTACCACAATGAGCAATTCTTCCACAATCCTATTTTGGAACCCATATTTGGATTCATGCATATGCATGAATTTTGTGCATCATAGAGTGTATTTTGTGCTTGGGTGTTAATATTCATTTGCATAAACGTGAGACTGGTAAGTTAAATATGCATAAATCAGGCATTTCCTATACATGATCAGTAAGATTTACAATGGTAAGTAGGTTACATTTCTTTTCATATCGCTGATAATACTGTGTATAATATTAGTTTGCAACTGATGAAACAAACTTTTTTCTCAATTTCTCCTTTCCAAAGAACCAACTATGGAACAAGAGTGCACATGTGGAAAACTACAAATATTACCCAGGTGGAGAAGTGGACAAAATTTTAACATAATGGTAAAATTATATTTTTATTTTTAAAAGTGACTTTGCTACATAACCATTTAATCATACATATTTGATATGGTATAGTATGTTGATGTTCAGTAAGTGCTTGCATATTAGAGCAAAATTCTCCTTATGGCACACAATAGGTGGAACTATTTGTCATACCTATATATAGTGTGTATTTATCTCTCTGCAAGAAAAATGTTTCTATATTCTATTACTTTGCACTGGACATCATTTAATAAATATAGGATCTTGTATTCCATACAATTAGAAATTTTGTATATTTAATGCATTAGTGGTGATCAATATGGTTCTTAATGTTAGAATTTAAATCCAATAATTGTTTTCCTTGTTTTATCAAATTTGATGCTGATCTTTATTTGTTTTCCAGCGTGTGTGTGTGTGTGTGTGTGTGTGAGGTGAAGAGTGATCAGTGAATCTATTTTAATGCTGTTTCAGGCTGATGGTTGCAACTTAGAAATAAACTCGTCATTTTGCTGTCCAAAGGGGCTGGCAATCGAATACTGTGGAAGTGAGGAAGAGAGGCGCTGTGTTCATATTAGACATATTAGGAACCATTTTAATTGGAATGAAAGCACCACTCAAAGTACAAACGCAAACAATCTGACCGAAAACACCACTGTAAGCAGAATTGTTACTCAGCAGACAGGTATGTCATTTATGGTGCTTGAAACAAAAAGTATATATGACACAAATGGCTTTTCTAATCATACCATAACATTATCAGGTACACCTTTAGAATCTAAACTTTGTTAGTTCCCAATGTCTCACTTCTGTCTGTGTGGGTTCGAGTCTCAGGCTGTGCTGAAAGACAGCATTAAACTCCAAAACAACAACTACTTCCTAATGTAGCAAGTCAGTAGATTGCACTGGACTTCTTGTGATGTAGTTAAAAGGTCCTTGCCTCCTGACTTGCTTTTATTAGCACATCACATGTTGCTTCACAGACAAGAGAGGTTAACTTGATAGATTTGTGACCAGAAAGGTGTGTGTTTGAATCCTGTTGAACCAGGCCAGGATATCTACAGTGTGAATTTTAACAATGGAAGTAAGTGGCTTGCATAAACTATTGACATCTACTATTTGGTAGAGAACTCATTGTCACAAAGAAATTGTTATGCCTGTTAAAAATAAGAAATTGTGCATTTCCAGAAAGAATCAACAAAACTTAATGCTGTGCTTATTTCAATTCAGAGATAATATTGATACATTTTTTATTAACTGGTAAAAAAAAAATAATTCTCAAGCAAAATAGCACTGACATTCCTAGGTTTTATTATGACATTAAGAGTGTAATGATGCCATTGATGTTGTTTTGGGTTAAAGCTATTTCTCAGTGCAAGATAAGCTATGCATGCCAGTCGGTGAAGAAAATTACAGCAAGAACCACTGACCCAGGGGACACTGCTTGCAAGCTTTCTCACATACCCACATTTGCCAAGCCTGAGACTCAAACCCGCTCAGACAGTGATGAGATGGCATTGATGGGTAAAGGTGAGTGATTTAGACCACTCAGCCATACAGGGCTCCATCATCATAATTATCATCTCTTCAGTAAGAGAGCAATCACTGGCATTCAGTTTACAGAGAAAGCATACCTATATAATCTGATATTGTACTGAAATTCTAAAAAGAAAAGTAAATAATCAAATCACGCTCACAATGCTTAGACATAGCATTAGTGTCCTGAGTGTTACATTCCAAAACTGGATAAATTTTATGCCAGTCTCATTAGTTTCTGATTGGATCAGACCTTGCAAGAAAAGTAGATGTGTTGACCTAATTCTTAATACACGTTGTACACATTGTAAAAAGATTGCTTCAGATTTTTCAGCATAGTTTTCGGAATGTTTAAAATATATGTTATGGTGTCAAAAATACTGGCAACAGCTGGAAAAGTAGCAGACATTGTTTACTTCAAGCGGTGTTTATTTGATGACATCTGTATGCTACCCACTTATAATAGCCTGGTGTCATACAAAGTTCTGTTGTTTTTATTTACTTTGTTTGGCTGGTCTAAAGGAAACATGCCTAATTATATGCACAAACAGGCATTTTTTACTTCCTGTATTGGTCTTTAAGGATGGTCAATAATATAAATAATTATAAGTTGCTGTACAAGTTCAGCGTTGCTTTAAACTAATTCAGAAACATTTCCAGTGTCACAAGTGATTTTTGAGAACTTGAGTTTTTCCAACATCTGTTCATGCTGGTATTACAACTATATGGTCTTAAATAAGTGATAGAAAAGAGTGAGAAGCAAGAAGCTTTGTAAAATTCAGCAAATAATTTATTTCTCTTGAATACAAAGTGAAATTTAAAAAAGGAAAGAATTTGCGGTATTGCAAATTAAATCCCAAATAATCCTAGAATTAAAGACACAAGTCCTAATAATTAAGGTTCAGAATAAACTTTAGTGGAAATCCAAGTTAAGTCCAATGCTGAAAGTGTTGATGTGTCTATGATGTCCTGTATCATAGTGCTGTACCAACAGTCTATTGTTGAATCACAGTAATATAATTCCAGGCTTGAATTCACAATAAATCTCAGTGGCTGTCTGTGTCCAAGAAAATTATTTTTTTGTGAACAGAGCCCAAATGAATTTCTGGACACAGCAATAATACAATTGATTCTGCTAGAACTTAAGGCATGAGTAAGTGTTTTTTTTTCATTAATAAGAGTAACAAGACTTATATAATCCTCTACTTGACCTAAGGTCACTTATAGCATTTTCTAACAAAAAAACCCATTAACTAATGGAAAACAACGTTCTAGAAACACAATGTTTACAAAATAAAATGTTAATTATAATTAGAAGGTCTGTTACTAAAATTATAATAATGAACCTGGAATATGTCGGGTACACCAGGGGAATATCCCAATAACCTAGACCCAGACCCAAATAAACATGTTTACTCGTTATTAATAATGATCACGATGTTACACCCATACACAAAGATAATATTTTAGATATGTATTAGTTGTTTACAAAATCAATAAAAAATCAACATTTTGGGTCAAGCAGAAAATGAACTTGATTTTTGACAAGGTCAAGTCCAACATTCAGTGTTACATTATCAATAGCGTATATTTAAATAAATAAAAAAATCTTTAAAAATCGTAGCAAACAATAGAAATTAAATATACATAACATTGGGTAAACGGTTTAATTTGTGTCCATTTTCATGTAATAATTTGATTTAAAATTTAAATGACACTGTTTCATAATGGATCAAGGATGTTTTCATAACAGTAACTCTTTCAGGGAAAGAAAATAGAGAGTTGTTATGTGCAGTCAAAACAAATCAAAACATTCTGTTGCATGTTAGATAAGTATCAATTAACATGTACTCCAGTCTTCTTTCCATGGAATGATAAAGTGCAAGTGGCTTTGACTTGACATTTCTTTAATAAAAAACATATTGGTGATAATTAATGACTTTTTTATCACTAAGAATGACATTAAAAAGGAGAAAAAGAAGAAGGCCTTTCATACATTAATTGTAATAGGTGTTGTAATGAATCAACAAAAATGGCATCCTGTTCCATATTCAATGGGTTAATAATTGCAGGTTTAATATATTGTCCTATTGTTCAGTACAGTAAAATCCATTCTTTAGTGTCTTGAAATCGTACATTCACAATAAATCAATTGGATATGTTAGAAAATTTTGAGAATATTGTAGGACCAAGACCCCATTAGTGTCAAATCTTTTTCTGAACAAAACGAGTTAATTATTTAACATGGTAGATGGGAGGAACTATCTATATTCATTTGAAAATCTATTGCCCCTAATTTGGTGTTTCAAAATTAATAAACTTAGGCCATTTAACCCTTTACCTCATAGAGTGTATGGCTTTTTACCATTGATTTAACAAGCAAATATTGGGGTCATGTCCCATAATGATGAAGATGATGCGAGGTTATGATATCCAGGCATCATAAGAAGTACACATGAGAGCCTCAGACAATAAGGGCATAACAAGAAGTACCTACAGGACGCAGCAAGAAAATGGGGAAAACATACAAATCCTGACAAATGCAAGTACAAAACACATCAAACAGACATGTACAAGAGAACAAAAAGTTTCATTTTTATTAAATAATTTTTCTTTATGTTGTTCTAGATAGGATTTATAAAATTAACTCATCAGATTGAATTTAAGGAAATGACAGTCATGACAAATACAGCTAGATGTTAAAGCAGTAAATGTACCTTTAACATCAAATATTGCATACATGAAAAGGACAAAATATAACAATCAATGAAAAGCATCACCGAGTCTTTTCAAAATGTGTGAGAAAACCACCCATAATATGTAATGCTGGAGGAGGATAGTACAAGCCTGTTTTGAAATCCTATTTAGGCTTAGTGACAGAATGAATGGAAATGTGTCTTGAGAAAAATAAAAAGTACATGCCGATAAAAATTAAAGAAAAATGGTTCCCCAGTCTTCTTGTTGTGTGGGAGATTTTTTGTTTGGTTTGTTGAGGGGGTGCTCAAAATTTCTTGAGATAATTTTTGAAACAGCATCCACAACACAGATTGATGGAAAGAAGCCACCCACCCAGTTTCTCACAGCTAGAGGTCTGGAGGTGTCCACACAAATGTCAACAGCAAAACATAACAATCCATGAACGTTATATTTTGAATATTATTAGTCGCTCTTTATTTTAGTTTAAAATTTATTTTGGCCATGAACAAAATAAGAAAAAACAAAAACACAGTAACTCAGTATGCTTTTCTCGAGCCACTTCCAGATTTAATTAACCTAATAATAGCGACCATCCAATCCTCTAATTCCAGACCTTGGAAATTTTCTGACCATTGAAAGAATTTTAAAAACCCAAAGCAAACAGATACTAGATTTTTTGAATGTTGCAAGCAGACCATATTTCATTTAGGGTAATGATATACATGCTCATTCAGATGATTATTATTTTTCCAAATATTTTCTTGTTCCTCCCTGGACGTAGACTAGAAATAATTGTTCAGACATAGAATAGGAAAAGTAATGGCTGCCACTGCATGCCTCTTGCTAATTGTACATGGTTCAGATGTACTGCAAATTATAACAGACAAATGCAAATTATTAAAGTAATTATATAGAGTATATATCTGTATATTGGACAACATTGTGTTGTTGAGTAATGCTGACAAGGTCTTTATTCCAAAGGAATAAAATTACATCATGCAGTCATGGTTCACTTTTCAAATTGGTAAATTGAGAGGGGAGATGAGAAATGAGCTTTCAAAAATAATTATGACTATCAAAATGTTTACCTTTGAACCAGAAAGACATTGTTTTGTTAATATTTATTTTAGGCCTAACAGATGATGTAGCAACTAAGTGCTCCAATCTTATCTTTCCACTCATGGTTTTACTTACAAAGTATCAATTTGCTCTCACAACTTTACAACTATCAGTAGCCGAGAAGAGCAGTATCAGGCTCACTTAGCCTCATGTTTTATAAAATGTCATTTGCATATTTCAGCTACAACTGAAAATGCCAAAATAGACCATATGTCCATTGATGGTGCAAACAACCCCATTATAATTATTATTCTCGTGACGAACTGTTTGTGCTTGCTGTGTTTACTTGTGATCTGTTGCAAGATTTTCAAAGGTAAGCAGGATAATTGATCTATTCATCTTTATGTTATTTAGTGTACAATATTCAGTTATTTACATGTTATATGAAATGGTACCAAAATTATATTTATGTGGCTACTTCACATATATGTAAAAAGTGTGAAGCTGGTCCCTATGATCTTGGCAACTGTACATCCACAAGGAACACCATCACCTGCACAGGTAGTTGATGTGATAAAGTTTTTGCAACCTTCTTTGACCTACATTGTAATGGGGGTGGGCATTTCCTCATGTAATGTAATGTAACACAGTGTATTAAATGCAAGAAATTTAATGAGAGGGAAGATGCATCAGTGTTGTTTAGCATGTACCAAATGTACTTCATCTCTTGGCTGCAGCATGTGTGCTATATATTCAGAAGAAATCTGGACTGCAGCTTTGCAGAAAGCAGAGGGAAAGACGAAAGAAAGCAGTCTGACATAGACAGCATATCAAATATCTTGAGCATAAATCCTAAGTCAGAATCTTTTGCGAGCTATGTGGGATGTTGTTGTGTCACTCCCCCACCTAAAGCAATAGGTTTGCAGTGTCAGCTACAGTTACTAAATCAGAAATAGGGGAACAAAATGTTGAGGTTTTTCATATGTTGCCTTTGAACAGATGCATTATCTGGTCCAGGAAATGTTAACACAGTTGTTAAATTCAGTCCATATTTTACCCATGTGTTTGTCTCATGGTTTTAGTTTTTTTTTTTGATTCATTGGGGGAGTGGACCCCCCCCCAAGTGTAGGTTGTGCATGTCCAAGCATGACCTTGGGACCTGTAAGTCTGGGTGGATGGAGCTTTTGGTGAATCCACAGTATCCATTTTTTCACTATAAGTTCACCAGCTAGTGCCATCACAGCTGTCATCCTGGTCATCCCATCTTGGGGACTTTGTTGATAGACCAGTCTGGCCAACCATGTATATAATTTTGTCTCCATGCAGCTACAGGAATTACAGATCTGTCCATCTCACTGCACCTTTGGTGACATACCTGTATTATGACAGATATTTTAGTAAAAATCTGCCTTTAGCATAGCATAAGTACCAGAGACGCTTGGACCGTCTTCCACACGGCCAGTAACCATGCCAACAATACTAAGGGCAAACCAGTCAGATGTTCCAGCATAACACTGACCTGTACCAAGATGATGGTATTGCATCACCTGTGTACTGGGTGTGGTTTATCAGAATATGAAAACTGAACCAGAACAGGATGATGCACACTGTGTGATGATACTCTAACTCAACAACCTTATTCAGATAGAACCATTAAACAGACTGAGTTCAATTTCAAGGCTGTTGTCAAAGAAATATACAAGATTTTGTTTGCTTCAGTATACCTTACACTCCCTACTGCCACATATGACTGATAAGTGACTGAGCTGGAAGAGACTCCATCCTTCCATCTGCGGGAAAGATGTGATCCAAAGGATGCAAAGGCTTTCTTTTTTTAAAGTCAGGTACAAATGACGTTCTTATCTTGCTGGTTTAAAATCCACTCTGACACCTTGCACCTTTAGGCTTCTTAAAATCTAGAAGTGGTTCGTATATCATCCCTACTGTTTTATAATGTGGACAGGATTGTATTCCAGCCACTTCGAAGCTGATTTGAAATGTCTCACCTTTGATGCTTGATTTGGTTTATTGGTGATTTTCCAGTTTGCAGAAAAAAAAAAGGATAATGAACACACATGCAAAGTGACAACCCAAATTGCACAAGTGATAAACAGGGCAGCTCTCCATTTCACGGCCAATGCTTTGACTACCTATGACAGTCTTAACCCGAAATGATGTGGGTTTGCACTCCATGTTGCTCAAGCCTCATCATACCCTGACATTACAGAAGACCCCATTTGACACACCATTACTCTGTGCACAAAATTAAAGAAGTTTGGAGGCAGGCAGATCAGGTACTTACCCTCGAACTTACCACTCTCATAGACTTTTAAGACCAGTATCCCATCCCCCGCCACAGCTGAGGGACAACAGTCCAGCCAGGGACAAGGAACTTTTTTCAGGTGAAAATTAAATTCAGATCCCAGTCTAATGCCAGGAGGCAATAACCTAGCATTTTTAGGAGGCAACCTTACATGTGAGACAAGACACCAAGTTTCTTAGCCTCCAACCTGTCAACCCCACTGCCAGATAGCCTACCAGTTTCCTCCTGGCTGCTGCAATTCCAGTCTCACTGAATCACCATATTTTCCCATAGTGAATGGGTGATCGATGCCTTTTTGGAGAGACTTCAGATTTCATTTATCCAACCTCCTCCTATTGCCTCATCCCCATTTCATGGACTTGTCATCAGATCAGGAGAAGTATGTTTTTCTATGACATTATATTCAGTAGCTCATTGACAGATGGGCTGTGTAGATGGTACAAAAACCACAATATCCAAGTTTTTATATCAAGCTTTTTCTTATCAGGAAGAAGAATGGCAAGTTGATGCTGATCATCAACCTGACTCACATTAACCAATATATTATGCCACTGAAATTCAAGATGGAATTGCCAAGTTCAACAGGTCTGTCCATGCAGTCAGTCTTGATCTGACGACACATATTTTCATGTCACTCTCTTCCCTGCTTCACAGGAATTTTTTGTGTTTGCTTACTGTGACACAGTTTTAGGTCCTACCTTTTGGTATAAACATCAGCCCCTGGGCTTTTACCAAATTCATGGATTGAATCATCATCCTGTCTCACTCACTTCCATTGGAAGCGACAGTAGTGTACTTGGACAACATCCTCCTTAAACACAAGATAAGTTCTATTCTCCTCAGTGGCAGAAATGATCTCATATCAGTTTAATTATTTAGTGAAATTGGAAATGTCTGATCTTCATGCCAGTGTTTTGTTCATCTGGTTATGAAATTTCTCACCAACCTCAATCTGATATGACTTCACATTTGCATAATCCAGATCATCAAACTCGTTGAGTCAGTTTACAGCAAGACTTGGATTGAGTGAGAGTTGTTGTTGTTTTAGGGTCTAATGCCATTTTTCAGCTCATTTTTCAGCTCAAGAAGCTACTGGTAAGCTTTCTCACTTACCCAAGTTAGCCGAGCCCGGGACTCGAACCCACGCAGACAGAGGTGTGATGGCAGTGATGTGGAATGGTGAGCACTTTAGACCACTCGGCCAATTGGGGCCCTGGTTTTGTGAGTTGATGTAACTGATATTCAGTGGTGCTGTCTTGTGTGCCCCTTTCAGATGACATTGCTGGCCCAATGGCATCCATTTTCAAGACCCATCAATTGAAACGTCATGATCATGCACAAGGTACAGCATTCCTGCATGATTGGCACAACCAATGATAGGGATTCCTTTGGAGAAACCACAAGCAGAAATGACAATTTGTACTGAATTAAGTATAGTTGGAATGCCCACCTTTTGCCAGATATGACTACTGTGACCACGTGAGAGCCATGATATCGACCTCTCCACATCAGCCTTCTTGAAATGAAAGTTATCATCAATGCCATGCAGGGTGAGTGAGTGAACTATCTTTCATTCAGATGCAACAGTTTGGTCGTCCTTTTGACACAACCAGGCTTTGTAACCAAACATAGGTTACTGTCAGTTGGTAAGGGCCCGTCCATTTAGTACATACACATGGAGGGGGGAGGGGGTTAACCCAAATGCATATGCTTGCGTATGGGGGTGGTCTACTAATAATGTACCTGCACATAGGAAAGGGGGGGGTAAAACCTAGATAATAATTTGTCTAATACGTAACCTGTTTGACTGGGTTTAGGCAGCGTTTGAATTTTAGTGGACACTAGACAAATGTTTTAAAGTTGCACAACTTATTTCTTTGATGCAGCCAGCCATTCAACGTTGGTGGACTATCTGTTTTATTAAACATGTTAATATTATGAATCCTTGATTCTTTCTGCATGGATTAAATTTAAGCCATTCTATAGGATACCGGGGGTGTGTGTGTGCGTCAAGCGTACATACACAGGTGGGTGTGTGTAAAAAAAGTATGTATGTGTACGGGGGGGAGGGGGTCAAGCTTTGCCAGATGTTTGCGTACATACTAAATGGATGGCCCCTAATCAGAGTCATTATATTTGCTACCTCTCTTCCACAGATACATCAGATGCAGCAGCCTTGCATGACCATGTTTGCATCCTCAAGGAGTGGCACTTGCAAGCAACTCTTTATCCCTGTAAAGTGTGGAAGCAGTTATCACCCCTCAAGCTCTGCCTTGGCTGAAGTAGGATATATGCTCTGAGTACTTTGAGGTCTCAAAAGATAAAGAGTCACCTCACGAAATTAGAGCGATCTCTGTAACATTTTGATCCAAGACATAATAGAAGCTGTTGGCTGGTGTGCAGAGACAGGCTTTGAATCTGATGGGTCTGGTGGTTGAATCTGATTAGCCCAGTGGTATTGGCCCACCAGACTCTGTTATAAGTCAAAACATCCTATTAGCTTCACTGAATTCACCAGATACATTTTGCCATTAAGAAGATTTAAGTTAACATATTCTTGATTGGATATAGGTCACATGAGCTAAGGCTGTATTGCTTATCAGAGTAGGAGAATGGGGTATCGTTCACAGTTGGAATCCAGCCGTTATGCCCTAGAGGTATACCCAAGGTATATGTTGGATGTTCAGTATTCTCTCCTATTACCTATTCTCTTAAAGTTAATCATGGAACATATTTAAAAGAGAAATTAGATTTTAAGGAAATTATGTTTTTTAAAAGAAACTTACCTGGTCACTTTACTTAAAAAGCATTAAACCACCACACCATGCGAGCATTGTTGTTGGCATATCACTCAACTTATAAACTAGCAATGGCAAAGGGACTTAATGGGAAAGAGTTATAACCTTTTGTCTAATTGAGCTAGAAAATGTTTTGTCCTTTTAATAGAAATGGATTGAGAGTTAGCAGGCTCATATCTCCTAACATTGTGGCTGGGTAAGTATTCTTGAACTAAAATTTGTTTTTTTTATACTATTTAATGTTTTTCAAAGGCTGACCAAAAATAAAATTTTAGTTTTAACTGTTTCCTTTTATTACTTTCTTAAATTTTCAAAATATCGTAGATCAGAAGACCTTATGCAATGACCTGTTGTCTATCATTTGTCATTTGTCTGTCTATTGGCACAAATATGTTATTGCTAATCTTCTACACTGCCTGGAGAATTGCCATTAAACTTTACAAATAGATTAATGCCCAGGTTTTGTTGTTCCCACATGAAATTGGTGCTGCTTTGGACATCAATATAGCTACTACAGTTGCAAAACTGCCAACCCTACTGAAAAAATCAGGAGAATCCTGATTTTTTTATATCTATCTCTCGATTCCCTGCTTCTTAAGAAAAATTCCTGATTTTTCAACTTGAAAAAAGAAAAAAAAATTTCTTTTATTACAAAAACATCATTATTCGTTTCCTTGTTTCTAAATCTGGTTTTTCTGTCTGGTATGTTTCTTAGTACTTTACCATACCATATCCGGCTTGATTTCTGGTTTTCATCTGCCAATACAAAGAGATTGTCTCACAGTGTAGATCTATTTATCCAGCCCCATCAGCAAATCTCAGCATCATAAGGGCTGTTCCAGTAAAACATATAACCCCCAGGGGAAGGCACTTTCAAATTCAACCAACCCACAACAGAAGCAATTTTAAAAAATTATGATCCACCATCAGATGTGTTTTAATCAAGAAACACTGCCCCCTACAGAAATATATTTTTTAATATAATTTCTGGCTATGGGTTAGTGGGCGGTTGAAGCGATTTTAATATTGGGTTGGTGACAGAAGCAATTTAAATGACAGCTGGCTGGAGGTATAATCTACTGAATTCATATACACCATATAATCTACTGCATATTTTTATTTATATTCATTCATTATAATCAGTTTTTTGTCCTTTTGTTTGTTTGTCTGTCAGCCAAGTATGTCTCTGATACTGTGAAATCACAGATTTTCATGGTGGCTTATTATTTGTAGATGTCATTGATCAGTCCCTTAGTACCTACTAATTTTACATCCATGAATACAGATTTTATAATAGATATTTCTATTCAAATACAGAGATCATGAATTTGTATCCTTACTAAGCTCAGTGTTTCCTAAAGTGATCAATATGTCTTGCTATTTTTCTTTGTTCTCAGGCATGCTGCTTTTGATTAGAATAATAGTTAAATCTTGTATTGCTTTAAATGCATGGTCAGATTCTATGATTCTTTGTTATTATTTTTTCCAATAAATGTTTTGGTAAACTTTTATAATTTGTCAGAGAAAAAAAACAATGATTGCCTGTGGAAGTGATGTTGCATCATTTGTCTACTTTTACACTATATCATTTCCTGTACGAACATCTTTTTCAGTTACCGATGTCTTATTTTTACGCCCTGTTGCAAGACTAATATAAAGTTATAACAAAATATAGCAAGTCAAACATTTTTATATCATAGATTTTAAAAAATGGATGAAAGTCAAGGAATCATTTTCCCCAGATCACTCATAAAATCAGTGTCATTGCAGCAAAGGTACTAGTCAATCATTTTTGCCACAGCTGTACGAGTTTACAACTTTTGACTCGAGTAATTTTTGTAGACCATAGAATATCGTCAATTATGCTTTTCTGACAGTTACCTGAAAGTCATTATCAGTTGGTGCAAATGGATTTTTCATGGTAAGCATACGAGATGGAAAAGTCTTGAGCAATCCTGCATCACACACTGCTGAAAAGTTTACATTTTAGCTCATTTAAATTTTCTCTTAACAATGTTCATTGTTCCAACTAGAACTGTTATAACTTATTCAAGCTATATTCGCCAATATCTGATGATATGCATCTGTAATAAAAATTTGTAACAAAGTATGAGAATGCATCAATGTTTTTCAATGATGCATCTGAACTGAGCAACAACCACAATCAACAAACCAAGAAATAAAATTATTCACATCTCTCAGGCAGAAATAGGATATAATCATAATCTACCAAAAGATTTTTAATTTTTTAAATTTGCCAAATATTTTTTCCAATCATACTGATTCAGTGGACATATCACCAGAATGGACAGAAACAGACCAGACGATTAAATCAATTTGATACAGCTTTTAAGTAGCTAAATTCATATTGGTTTAGTTAACTGTACACCCTTTATTGTCTTCCTTTTGATGAAATTTCTTACTGAAGCTAAGAAAAAAAAGAGGCACACTTCTACTCATTATTGTTTTTATTATACTTCTCCATTCCAGCCTGTTCTAATGATCTTCTCACCCCACATACTGTTTGTCTTGTTTATGATATGTATCTAAATTTCTCACTTACTTTTCCTACTACTATACAAATGTTCTGTGAATATGCATGTCAATGTGAAACACAATGGGGAGACTAAATCCAAGATTAAAAACCTCTACATTTCTGGATATATTCTGCTTGGATTCCATATTTCTGTACAAAACTCAAGAGTTCAGGATTCTGCACTAATTCAGTTCCCACTGTAAATTTGTGCAAACACAACGATATTAAAATTTAGTAACTTAAAATGTTGTGTGCTCATGATCAAATTTATATTAGTACATGTATATACACATCTATGACGACGTCTTTTGTGAAGGAAAAAACCCATAACAGCCGCACCATTTTCTGGATCTATACAAATTTGAAATGTGTGCTTTCAATACTGCACCAAAGAGTCAGCTGCTGATTTCAGTAATGAGTTGTCCAAACTCGGGTCTGTAAAGGGATGGAAATTATGTTAATAAAACAATGTCCTTCACTTTTTTCAGTTACAAGTAGGACAAGCTCTCAAAAGATTGTTTTTACTCAAATCTTACTTTCATTATCAACCAATCAGGGACAGTCAAACACATATACACTCTATTTTATCTTCACTGATTTAAAGTATGGTTCTCGTTCTTTCACATCTGTAGTAATGGGAGTCCTTGAACAACTCAATGGTTGTAAGCCTTTTTCGACCATGCTGAATGGACACACTGTAAGATAATGTTCTTCAAGTAACAGAAATACCATGGGATAACCAGAGACCAATAAAATTGAATAGTGAAGTTATCTCCTTTGCAGGGATGCTGCCAGGATTTCAGGATGTACTCTAAGTTTTGTGTGTGTGTGATCTCCAGTGACGAAGTGGTGGTGGTGGGAATAGCCATTGTTAAATATCTCCCTAACACTTAAATATCTGTTACTCTTTCTTACTGTTCCAGCTCTACTAAAATCAAAATTCTCGAAGAGATGTCATCTCTAGTTGTATCGTGATTATTACTGTGATGTCATTGGGCATGGTCACGTGATTGTGGTGGGGTCTTGGTTGGGATGGCATAAAGACTATAGGCTTACTCCATATTTAACAGTTAATTATGATGTTGTCAAAAGAATTAAAAAATTTCTAGCAATTCAGTTTGACTCAGATACTTGATTCATAGTCAATGAACAGGTTCTAATATTGATGTGTTTATTTTGGAGCTATGTTGCTTTCACATTCAAGATTTGGATATACCAAAGGTGAAATTGGTACAGTTACATCCTAAACTATCGTGGCTACTTCAAATGTTATTTAATGTGAGACTCTAATGCAAGAACTCATAGCTTCAGTGATTTTGGGGTTAAAAAAATTAATTTCTTCTCAAACAACTCAATTTGGTGCAGATTACGTTGTTTTTTAATGATACGGTGAGAATTCTTGATGTGTAAAAATTGTACAAGAAATGAACATCAGATCAGAAAATTACTACCATTGGGAAAATACTGATAAGAAGATACAGAAATAATGATATAATTATTTAAGTAGAATGTGTGGTGACAATATGAGCACTAGTTCTACAACTTTGTGCAAAATACATCTTGTTCTATTCTGTTGTTTCTAACAGCACTGTAATATGGCAATAATTTCTGTCCACTTTTTACTTTAGTCCCTTGCTAATTAATAGTTTTAGATTTTACAACACTAAGCACATTTTACCTTTTGACAATAACACATCATTACAGATATTTAGATTGCAAGAAAATAGAAGTTACAATTTTATAAAAAGCACTGGTACCAGTAAGACTAAAGGAGATGGTATAAAAAAAAGAATCAGGATGAACAGATTAGTAGTGTAGTTAAGAATCCATATATCAGAATTGCATCAAGTATTTTTTCATCAATTTCATCATCAGTTAATGATACTGCTTAAAAATGTATTGTACTAGATAATATACTTTTTTAGTTATCCATTTTTCAATACAAATACCAAATGATGGCTTGGAACTAAGTGCCAAAAGTTCTGCAGAAAATACCATCATAATCTATATATATGGAAGAATCGAACATAAACAGGTCAAATTTTATCCATCTTGCTTTGAGTTTACACAGATCAGTCAGTCTCTTATGTTTAATGTCATTTAATTTTTACACATAGAGAGCATGTACATCATTTGGTCATACATCTGCATATGATAACAAAAGTTTGTCTTTTTATTCTTTTGTTGCTCAGTGGTTCTGCCAACTTGAGATCTACACACACTTAATTATGTTGTATGGGGATTCTCTGATGTTCCTTATGAGCATTAATCTGTTAGTTGTTTCTGAATTTAATATGATCCTCCTCCTCGGTTTACACATGTTATTCTGTGCTGTGAACTCCTTTCATTGCCTTCTGTCTGAAACGCATATGCATAACTAGCTTGAACAAGTTACTGTTCTTTATGGTTGTGCAATTTTCAACATCTCACATGTATGTCCCCATGGGTATTCTCTCATGGATATCTCTGTCCCAGAAAAAAATGTTTTGAACCAGAGGTCTCGTTAGGATTTTAAAACTAAGAGTCCATGGCTCCCATTTTAGTCCCATCAGGAAAAGTTGCAGTCCCCTCTCAGAAAACTATGCCAATTATATTAACTATTGGTTGCCATAGAGTTTAATTTCTTCATTCTTTATAACACTGACATAGCTCTTGCTTGTCCATCAGAGAATTTTTTCGATCCAAGGGAGGTCTTATTCAAAGCACTAAGCTAGGCAATACACACTTTCATATACTTGGCTAATGTCCCTTTCAACTTTCAAACTATCAGTTCTAGCAACTTTAGCCCTCTCCTGAATCCCACAATCTTCGTCAGTTTGCCGTTGAACCCCAAAATACTCATTCAGGTCTATGTCTCAACACGTCATGATTTTGAGGTCACGTGCACTGCTTATTCCGTTACATTCGGAAATGAACACAAGAAGTTGTTTATTTGATGTACTGTTATAAATGACCACATGTACATCTCTGGGTATTTCTACCTCTGAATTCAAGCACTGTAAATATCAGTAGATTTTCCCAGCCAGCTGCCAGTCAAAGCCTTTGATCTCGCCGCATAGCGATTGCAGCATGTTTTTTTGATGTATTCTTATAATGGTGATGATGTGGGGGGGGGGGGGGCTTTCAACCACTAAATTCTGTCATTGTAAATATCATCACAGCTAACTGATCAACACATTTTCCCACTATGCAGGTGACTGAAGCAGGACTGGCAAGTATTTGAATTTACCACCCGCTTAAATAAAAAAATTGGCGTCCAAGTACGTGTGATTATAAGCGTTTCCGAGACCTCTGTCAGTTTTCACTAACATCAACCCTGCCAAAGATTCACTTCCTTGAATCAGTGTTTTGCTGCTTCTTATGCCAGATTTTTGTCTTCCATATTGCTGTATTAGGGTTTTAAGTCCAACATTCCCATAGTCTGCTTGTTTAGACATCAGTATATTTAATAAATATAACGGGCATATTATCCATCCAACACGTACATCGGACTCACACTCAACATCAATTTTGGGCTCAAAATCACTCACTGGTATTTCCAGTGACATTTTTCCAATGTCCAACAGACCGATATACATGAAATTCATTGTCATCATAGCTATCACCAGCCAGTATTTGCCAACTGAAAAACGTCATCTGAAGATAAACTGTGTTGTGATTCAACCGTTTTGGTTTCCTGTGTGGCCGTTATTGGAAACACGCATTTGTAAAACTTCCACTTTGAAAGTAAGGCTAAAACTCCATAAGATGCTTGTTCCAGGGCCAATGAATGAATCAAATTTTGTTTAACAGCCATTCATATTGAACCGAAGTATCCAGATAGCTGGATGTTGCATCAAGCATTGTGAGACAGCTGCGGCAGCGCGAATTACGTCGCGAAATGCACTTTTGAACTTTAAATAAATGGAAGGAAACTGCATAGAGAGCTTCAGCTGTACCAAAGCTACAATTTAGACGCAGAATTGAATATGGAAAGAGCAGATCATCACTGGGTTGCTCTCAGGAGAAAAAAGGATGGATCTGGCAAACTGTTGTTTCCAACCCTTGGGAGAGTAATGTTATCAGTACTTTCAATACCGCACAGCATGAGCAAGCTGAGAGTTCAATCTCAATGGTCAGAAAAAAACAGAACTAGCCAAAGACCCAGCCTGTCAGCATCAACCCTGAAAGCTATTCTTGTTAGCAAATTTGGCACCCAAGGATAAATAAATTATGAACTTTTGCAGAAATGCAACTCTGCAACATACAATGGACTGAAATAACAAAAGTAGACATCTTTATCATGATATATACACCTTCCTCTTGTACCTCCTGATTTTTAATGGTGATTTTCCTCATTTTGGTTTTTTCAGTGTTGGCAGGTCTGCAGTTGCCATGTTGAAAATTTGGTGATCACTATGACCCCTGACCTGATCATCATATCAACTTCAGGTTTTCACTGAAAGACTTCTTATGGTGTCTAAATAGTCCTAAATGAAAATAGTGCTGAATTTACATTTATTATGGCCACCAAAGCAGCCATCTTGAAAATCTAATTATCAAAACTGCTTCTGAGCATAAACTTATATCGAGATGAGGTGTTTACCAGAAGGTTTCTTACATTGTCTAGTTGATGCAAAATGACAATTATGTCTATCTAACCTCCAATATTTCTACTATGGTGGCCATTTTGAAAACAATATTATCACAATTTCTTTGAAACAGAAAGGCAGATCTGTGTGGAGTTTTCACCAACAGATTTTTATATGATATCTGTTTGATTTTTAATAAAAATGGTTCTGATCTCACATTCAATATGGCCACTATGATAATCATGTTGAAATGGTTATTATCACTTCTACTGACACAGGGATTTCACCAGAATGACTCACCCTCTTGGAATAGGGGTGGGTTGTAGAATATGCTCAACGTGTCTGTTCACATATCATAAGAGGTATCTGAGTGGAGCCAAGGCAGTTAAATACATGTACTCTTGTTCCTGGACTATGACAAAGGATAAAACCTCTGAGGAAGAGTTACGTCTAGGACGAATGATTATGAAAATCCTCCAAATGTTTGATATTTCCAGCAGTTTTCAAGTCTATCTGGGTAATGTCATACAAAATATCAAAATTATGTGAATCTTTCAGGAAGAATGCACTACTTTTAAGTGTTAAAAAGAAAGTTATGTAAAAATTCAGGTTGTCACTTGGCAGATATGTTATCCTTGTGCAATTGTGGAACTTGTCACATATTTCCTTTTGTCACATGCTCAAATCTGGTTACTAAAGAAAAGGTTAGGAGAGCACATGTAGCTGAGGCTAGCTTGATGAGACAACACCTTAAATGGCAAATCGAGTTAAAACTCTTACTCTTTTCATTTTGTAAGCAGTAATACTTCTAATAACAGCCAAAGTACAGATGTTTGCATTGACTGGGATGAAAGAAATTATGTGGCTTATCACATATAAGATGGCGCTAGTGATACTCTGACTAAAGACGGCAGCACCGAAACTTAAATTTCATATGTCGAGAGAGAAAAAAATACTTATTTGATTCAGAATGGAAGAAAATTGAACATAGCTTGAAATGAATGAAGTGTGTGTGTGTAAGTATGATGTGGATTTTTAACATAGCTTTAACAATTGTTCAGTGATAATGCTATAATACCTGCATTGTGGCAGTTTATTGTGATGTAGCATCATGTCCCACCCAGTCACATTATCCTGACACCAGGCTGACCAGTCTTAACATTAATCTCTTAATGCTGAGCGCCAAGAAAAGCAACTGTCAGTACCATTTTTATAAGTCTTTGGTATGACTTGGCTGGGTTTCGAACATGTGACCTGCATCAGAGGCGGATGCTCTAACCACTAAGCCACTTGAGAAGTTCAAATGAATGAATAAAAAATGAAAAACACTGGATGCTTTTTAGTGGGGTGTGAAACTGGCAAAGAAAATTCATTCACACCTACAAATACTCATTTAAGAGTGTCAACCCTTGACAGACATGTTGAATTACCAGCTTACAAATAGTTGATTAAGGATTCATGAAAATGGTTAAAGTACATGCATGACAGCTACAGTGTGACACACGGGAAATGTTTCATAAGAGCAAAGAATGGACAGACAACACAATTTGCACAATTTCTGTCAAACAGTTTCAGTGGATGATTGTTTCTTATTATGTAATACATTCTGAATCTTAAGTAAAATTTGTCTAGATGAAGCCCATAGTTTTATTCTTTAATGGTACATGCATAGAGAAAATACTGTTATTAGAAAACACAAGACTTGGATTTAAGCTTCAAGTGATTTTCTTATTGCATTCTTCTGTTTTTGTTTAGTTTTCCAGATCTGCAAGATGCCAAAAGGTATGTACTAATATTTCAGTATTTATTAGTAAGGTGGAGTGTAGTATGTAATATTTTTTGAACCGGTCCAAACCTGATTCACAATAGAGCAAAGGTCAGTCAATCATTTCTGCCTCTATCACACTCCTTGTAGTCGAAAAACACAAAATGACTGAAGCAGTTTCCTAACATCCTTGAGTATGGAAATTCGATATGTGGCAACCTGATTATTCTAGATTTCAGTTTTCACTTTAATTTAACACATTAACCCCTGGCGACGAGTATACTCGTCGTACTTTACACCCCTGATCTCCCGCGAGCCTCGCTAAAGTGGCGGAGTTTGCATAGCTTGTCTCCCGAGCGCCGAGTTTAAGAGGCAGTATTTAGCAAGGCCTTTCTCCCGCACGACGAGTTAACTCGGCGCAAACCATTGGTTGATTTAAAGCCATTTCCTACTAATGCAGGCAGTTTAACCAATCAAATTTTAGCTTACATAGATAGAGCGCACATTGCTGAACAGCGGGAAATTTTTTTCACTTCGATATCAGTTGATTTAGTGAAAATATTTCGATTTTAAATTGATGCAAATTGATGAGAATCAACCTCTATGAGCAGACTTTTACTTGACGGATTCTGATGGAGAATTTTCTGGATTTTAATCAGACGAGATTGATAGTGACATCGAAAAAGCTACTGAAAATAACAGCGGTAGTGACGAAAATGAGAATGTTGAAGCGGAATAAGAAAATGAAAGTAGAGCTGATCGATCTTAAATGATAAAACACACATTGACAAGATGCTATACAAAGGACCAGCAACGGATTTAGACCCTGATGCAAATGCATTTGATTTCGTGGAGCTTCTTTTTCTTTTGACTAATTGTTAAATAAATGTTTGGGAAATATACGTTGTTAACATGAGTGTTCATATTTCAAGGTTTGTAAAGTGTTTTATTAGTTTTAAAAATTTCAGTGAGAGTTCTTAGGAAGAAAGGTAAGTAAAGAGCAAGTAAAATATGCCCATTTGTGTACAGTATTCACAGGATGTTTAGTTTACAAGAGACGACAAGTGGAATTTTTGTGTACATAAAATATAATTATTTCATGTGTTGATGGTGTTAATAATTCTTTGTGAATTCATAATGGATTTTATGGATTATTCACGGCAAGAGAAGCAAATTGGCAAGTACATCATTTGTTTTCACCATCATGCATTAGTTTTATTTCTGCATGTAGCATGAAATTTATACCATTATGTATGTAAGTTTATTGAGAACTGCCGTGCCAAATTTCAGCTGAATTAAATGAACACAAATAAAATAATAACAATTTTATTGCAAGTAGCCCCCTCTATAAAAATCTGCAATCCAATTGCTGTCAGCTAGTCTCAGGGATACAGGCACTGGAAAGGCTAACACTGCTCTAGGTGATCTCTGCAAGTATGCTTCAGGGGACTGCCTAGCTGTTTGGCTCAGGGGTTAATGTGTTAACTGTTCTGAAAATCAATAGTCATCCAAACTCTTTGATTCTATTCACATTTTTAACCTCAGTCAGCCAACCCGCCAATAAATATGGTTACATTTTAGACTGGATTCTTCACTGACTGATGATAATATTCAACAGTCTTCCTTAGTGTTGTGTATATTTGATTTAATTATATCTGATATAATATATATTTATTTTAATTTAATTGTTTGTCAGTTTTAATTTGTTTAAAGTTTTCTTTACATGATATTGTAATGTAAATTTATTCACTAGAGATGATACTTTTTTATTTTGAAAATAGTTTGACCTTGACTGTTAGTTTATAAACACTAGGTGTTGATCTAAATCCTGCCTTGGTTCAGAATTTGTAGCAACCTTCATAAACAAATTCTTTTTAATTTTAGAATGATTGGTTGTTTCCAAGGTCATGATTGGGCCTTGTCTTTAAGATATAAATAATTTTCTTTATTTTTTATTTCTTTGAGTAAAAATGATTGGTTTTCGTCAGGGTCACACTGGGTAAACATGAGCTGTAACAAGTATTTCTTCTAGAAGATGATCACGTGACCCTTATTTACATTTTAGAAAGCCCATATAACCCATGTTTTGGAGAATTAATCAGGAGAAGTTGGGCAGTTAAACTGTTGTAGTGTTTGGAGTTATTTCATATTACTTTGATTGGAGTTATTTCAAACTACTTGGATTCAAAAGGATTAATTCTGTTATTTTTCTGGAAAATACATGTGCTTATGTAATATTGTGGAACAAGGACAGTATTTTATAAAAATTTATTCAGCTATCAGAAACCGCAGTGATAATTTTTATTTCTACAAGGAACTGTAGACTTTAATATTACAGATTGCAGCATACGTCATTGTTTTCCATCTTGGATTCTTCGTCTGGTTTCGAACATGAAATCACTAGAACATTTTGTTATTAGGACTGCTAAAATTTATTCTTGGATAATTCTCAGATTATTTTTGGATTTGATTCTATAAAACCGTAAGATCATATTTTTTGTAATTTTCACAGAATTTTTCCAGGGAAATAAATTATTGTATTTTGTGTTACTGTTTATTCAAGCCTAAACAAGTGACATAAGAATTAGTGTGCCACAAGCTTGCATCATTTCACCTCTGCATCATATGTGAGCTCACTGTATCCATCCACAACCCTTAATCTCTATTTGCTTTGAGAAACTTCGGTATGATAAATAGAACCGAACTAATTGCAGATGCAGGAAGATCATTTTCTAAGCTGAGAAGAATCAGCAAGATATTTGGGAAAGTTTAAATATCTTGTTTCATATGAGTGCCAAGACGAATGCAAATAACATTTATTTTACCTTTGACCTCAGCCCCCCCTCCCCAAACTATTAAGAAAAGTAAAGACAGCATCTATTTAAAAGAATTATTCACTTCTTTCTAAATTACAGGAGAATACTTAATAACACTAACATAATTTTTATAAATATAAACAAATAGCATTATCTTACAGGTTAGAGAATTTTAATTTGTACTCTAACCTGTATAATAATGCTATTTATTTGGCGATGAGATTGGACAAGGCTAAGTCTACCAACTAAATGTATTGTTTCAGTATAATAAATGCTTTAAAGAAAACAGATGCTTTTTTATCAAAGATAAATTTTCAGAATTTTATATTGGTTTATATGAAAGTTAACTCACTCTCAGTTAGACAACATCACATTTTTAGGTCACTTGCATTGACCCCTGCCCCTATTTTAGTCCACATGCAACCCCCAACCGTCTAGGAATGTGGCCGGTATGTAATAATAAACAGTTGGACCGATAGTTTTCGATTTGAAGATATGATTGAGATACTTGACACAAATCTGCATTTTAGATATGAGTACTTACGTTAAACAGTGACATTATCCTTCTACCTTAGTAGTGCTGAATTACAGATGTAATGAAATTAAAAACAGTAGTGAAACAATAGATTTAATTTGATTCAAGAAGAGTTACCAACGTTTAAAAATATCCTCTACAAGGAAGTTTACAGTTTTCATAGACCTAAAAACATCTGCAAATTCACTTAATAGCAATGATTTGAATAGTAAAGTGTAAGGTGTTAGGCTGGATATTTATTTATATGATGTATTGAAGAAAAATGACACATTGCAGTTTATTTATTTACTGGTATATTGATTATCAGAACCCAGCAAATTCTGCACCTCATCTGAAGACTGATGTCCCAATTTACTAAGTGATTTGCTGTCATGAAGAAAGGAGATACCAAACATCTGAATTTGTGTATCGTTTTCATTGAGGGATAAGAACTGTCACTAGGTACTGATAAGGTTTCCGTGTTAGGGTTATGTGTATGTGTATTGTGTCTTTAACTTTTGGTTCATGACTGTAGATTGCAATGAGTTATAAAAAGGTATTTACTAGGTTTAAACTAGGCCTTAATTGAACAACTTTACAAGTTTTGGATAAATTCCCATCAGGTCGGTTGTGTTGTGACATAAGTCGGGTAGAAGGAATTGCGACTTGTAGTCATGGAGATGTATATGAAGAGAGAATCAATTTCTAAGTCTGTGTTCTTAGTTTAAAAATGGCATATATATATTAAATTTTGTGTTTGGATTTAATTGGATAGGAATCATTAATTTTTTTTGTTGGAGAGTTTGTGTATAATGATCTGGACTAAAGCAACATTTTAAGATTATTGTAAATTCACTCAAAGGAGTTTTTGACAATGCCATTGTTATACATTAAGACTGGACACTTTATATTGGCATATCAGCACATTTGAGACCTGGAATTTATTCAGAACTCTCTAGTCTTTTGGACATGTGATTAACGTTTTAAGATTATTCTGATCTCTTTCACTGTATTATAAGTTTCTCATAAAGTTTCATTTTGTAACTCACAGAATTTAATTATTTAAATTTTACAAAACCTGATGGATTTGCCAATTTTATTTACTTATTTTGGACCATAGAGTCGTAACAATTAGATGATACTCAAGAAATACATATATTACAGGTAAAGGTGTCAGGAATCGGGTGGCTTTAGAAAAAGGGATATTGCCACCACTATTGTCACCACAAATACAAATGACCAGTAAGTACATAATCACTTTCATACTAGGTGATTACTACAGGGTTCTCATGCTACTGGTAAATTGGGAAAAATTAGGAGAAAGAATAGTTTTGTTCCTGACCAGGAATAGCCCTTAGATGTTGCAAATATTGATGAAAGTTGGTAGAAAACTAGAAATTTTCAGCCATCACCATCACTAGATGACAGGAAAACATAACTGAGTCATAACTGAACAGCAGATTGTGACTTCATTTGATTTGAATTCTTGCTGGAAGTCTTGGTGGTTGAAGATCTCTTAAGTCATTTGAATTACATTTGCTGTTTGGATCATTTTGGTGCATGTCCTAATGTAGTCACTCCAAGTGCTTGGGTGGCTAGATTGGTCAAGTGGACTGGTTACCCTTTAATCCACTACATATTTACATATTTTCCTATATGGAAGATGAGATAACCAGTCTAGCATCATTCTGTACCAATACATCTGCATTGTGATCTTGGTATTAGAGAAAAGTAAAATAGCATATCTTCCCCAGTTCCCCTTTTGATACGTAAATGTAATGAAAATCCATTGTATTAAATCTTGGTTTAGTATTTGATACGTAACACTGGTAAAAAGATGTCAAGCATTATCATCAAAAGCATCCTTTGACAACTCCAGCTACCTTTGCAGTGAATTTTACTAGCAAACCTTGCTAAATGCCGAATCCCATGTTCTCTGTGTCCTTGACAATGACCTTATTAATTATTCAGTCCATAAAAAAAATGCATTGAAAGTAGATATTAGGGCACCAGACATAAGCAGGGTTCAGGACAACACCTTGTCTCTCATCTTGACTTTGTTGAACATGTCTGTGCCAAGGAAAACATGATTTTTTACTCATCCTTGGGCTAAGCAGATGCAGATTTGCAACTTAAGATTATTGGTGCACATTTTCTACCTTTAATAATCTCTGAATCTCAACACTGCATCTAGCATATGATAATTATTGATTGCTTTCAGTGCCTATTTACCAGTTCAGAATATGTCACAAAGAAAGCCAAACTTGTTAGTAAAATGGGTTGTGATCATGAAAATGAAAGGTTCATAGTGTTGATAATGAATGAAAATGCCTTTAGTATCAGTCTGCAAGACTCCTGCATCAGTTGCCAATGTTTTATCAAGAACAGTAAGTGTACTGTGTTGAGTAAATGGATGGCATGGACAGGTATCAGTTGCACACTCACATGTCCTAGTAGTTATACTTTATTATAGTGATACATTCCATGGTTTCTTACATGGTCATGTCAAATTCAGATCTTAAGAGAGTCTCAAAATAGAAACAACTTCTGATTTTAAAATGCATATTTTCTAAGCCAAAGTGTTTTTTATTTCTGTTGAGTGATAGTAAAATAAGTGGAGTGGACCTTGAAAAAGTTATTTTCTTCAAGGGAAAAAACCTTGAAAAGACATTTAAATTTTCGTTTCAGAAGTTGTGGGAACCCTGTTACTAACCCCTTAAATCCCTTCAATTTGCAGCATCCTTATAGACCTTAACATAGTAGAAATTCCAGGGTGATGGTACAAATTCAAATTCTTATAAAACTTTTTAATTGTTTATTTAATAAATTCTTGCCAATCTTCATGAGCAAATCAGTTGTTTTTAACTTTGTTTCAAACTAATTGTAGATGTACATTTTTTTCTGTAAAATGTCTTTAATAACCCATTACCTCATGCAAGCTTCTTTGGACGCCTCTACTCCATTCGCATGGAAGTGCCTTTTGACGCCTCTACGCCATTTGCATGGAAGCACCTTTTGACGCCTGCTGTAAACATCAGCCATTTTGAGCTGGTTTTCATAGCACCACCTTCGGGGAAAACCCCCCCATTAGATACTACATTCATTTCTTTGAATGACAATTGCATCAGATCACGTGGTCACTGTTTATGCACTGGTCGATATCTGCTATTTAAAGTAACTGGGTCTTAATCTCCACTTCCCAAAATGGCAGTTGCGGATTTCATTCAATACTTACAAAGTTTTCATGATTAGAATCACAACTATGAAAGATTCAATAACTTAGGTAAAGGCTCTGATATTGATGAAGGCAGCAGTTAGATTTTATAAATTATCAAATTCAGATGACTTAGTGATGTAGACGCAGACGAAAAACTTGTTAATTTCGAGTATGAGAAATGGCAGCTACGGTTGGTCACGCAGCCTCACTGACATGACGTTGAACGAGTTCTCTCAAGATTTTAAAGCACATAAAAATTCTTCCATAAAAAATAGTTACACAGCTATAACAATCAGACTTTACTCTTAAATTTTTCCACATATAGTAGATGTGTACCAGAAATGTAAAATGGTTGAAATTGCTGTTAAACATAACATACACTACATTGCTTAACAGCTCACAGGCAGACCTATGCGTATGGGGTCGACTAGGTAGCAGGTGTTCTGTTTATAACGCGCTTCACTTTGTCACTATGCTTTATGAGGTAAAGGGATAATTTATGCAAAAATATACTACTTTTTCACCTTGCGCTTTCCATCTTGCTTTGCTCATAGTTTAATACAATGATTGCATCTTTTCCATGTCCCTCTCAATCTAGTTTCTTCTTTGAATATGTTATCCATTCATAATACCTTAGGAGAACAACAACTGCCTCACAAATCCAGCCCTCCCAGATGCTATTTTTAGCTAAAGGGAGCTAAAGGTTGTATGCCAACCTATTTGGCTGTCAGAGTGATCTCCCCTTACATGCAAGATTTGGTGAAACTGTGTAAAAATGTCCCAGTTATTATTTTCACTCATGCCAAGAAGCACGCTCTTGTCACAAGAGACCTCACAAAAGCCAGAAGCAACATGGAAGATATACCAAAACAAGCTGGATGAGTATTTTACTTCAAAGGAAAGTATACTCTATATTTCCAACTTTTTCTCTCTTTCTATAATGACAAAATTCTGTCTTCAAAGTTGCCACACTTTTTGTCATCATCACACATTTAGGTACTTTCACATGGAGTCGAAGCGACTTCACAGTCAGTTCGTGCAGTACTTATTTAGACATGCAAGTCTCTAGTGCTCATATAACTCCTTTACATGTGTAATTCCTTTACAAATGGGTACGTATTGGCAAGAACCTATCCAAGGCTTTCTTAGCGTCTGGGCATCAAATTTAATATATTTACTTGTATGGACAGTCTCTCTGCTTTTTTCCCCAAGAATTATTGCCTCATAATGGATTTTGTTGCACCTGCTGTGTACGTCTCTATAATAGTGCCTCAGTTCCCTTGTACATGAAGGTTTATTCTCTGTATACAATCTGGTGCATTTCTTCTGTTCTGGTTGGACATGTATAGGTCAGCACTCTATATATGGTTTATTTAGTCACCTGCTGCGCATGCATTTTTCTATAGGCGACCCTTGAATTATGCATATATGCATAGACTTTAAATCATATTTATTTGATATTTAATAGCTTTGCACATGTAGACTATGTGACTGCACAAGTTAGTTTCGGGTTACATTATTTACATGGGTGCATCTCTTTATGCTCTGAAGAACTCGTGTATGTATAATTCCATCCTTTCTTGTATATAATGGTGAGTTATTTTACCACAGTATTTTTAGCCTTGGAACACCATGCTTCAGTGATTCTACTTGACTGTACATGCCTTCCTTGACCTTAACTACAGGTAAGCATTGTAATTGAAATCACATCTGCTATCACATTTTCCAGGTAACCATTATTTAGTGTAGCTCTTTGCATACATGGTAAGTCTTGTGCATTACAGGGGACCGTGGCCTCACTTCACCCATCTAAGATGCTGCTGCTTGCTCTACCAGTACTGTAATCTGTTCTACCGTGGAAAGATTCTGTCTTCTGATCTGATCCTCCACTGAAGACGTTTTTCCACCCCCTGGAGGTTTGTCCTCTGACTCCAACTCCAAGAACATGCACCAGCACTCCAAGATCTGTTGATCATATGACTAACGGAAGATTCTGACTTAAGTTGTATTCACAGTCTGGGAGAATTTCATACTTTCTGGTCCTCCTTCATCATCAGTTCGTCGGCAGTTCTAACATTTGCACTCCACCAGCTTTTCATTCAGAACCCCAGCATTGACAGTGATCTCACCTTGTTGGGGACGACATAGCCACATTCCATACATATGGATTGGATGGTCTTTGTTGCCACTGCACCACTGTTGTTGGACTTTTGTTCTATCTGGCTATCTTCCAACCAATGAAATATAGCTTATCTTTTCCCACTCAAAATACCTCAGGCCATGCATTGGAGTCTGTCTCAAGCTAAGAGCATGGCCTTCATCCTCTCCCGTCTGTTTAACGTCCCAATGGAAGAAGTACACTAACAAGCCATCAAGGAGACACCTTTCCCTCTCTTCTGCAACCACAGCATTGATAAACGCATAGTATGGGGAATCAACAAAAGGACCCAAGGGCCAGTCATCAGACACAAACCTCTGAAAGCCATTCTATCGAAACTCCAACAATTTCATGCTGTGAGGATATAGCACTGAGAGGGTTCTATCGTTCATTCCACTCTTTTTTCTTGGTCCCAATGGCAAATGACTCTTTACGTCTTGTCATCAGCCTAAGCAAACTCAATCCATTTATCCACACCCCTTGGTTCTGACTGGAAATACTGCATTTTGAAAAATATCCATGAGGGAGACTTTGCCATCACCGTGGGTTTAGATGGCACATACCTTTGTGTCTCTATTCTTGTGATCCACTTACAACATCTATCAATTCAGGGCACCCCAACTGAGGCTCAATGTCGGCCCCAGGGTCTTCCCTTGTCTGACGAATAGAGTAATGGAGCATGTCTGGACCATTACTGTGGTGACAACATCAAGTTACCTGGACAACACCATGCAGCATCAGTGAGTTAGCTCTAACCAGTCATAGCCCCTTGTTACCAGTCCTCATCAGCAAGGAAAAATCTGACCTAGTAGCATCTCAACAATTCCTTCACCTATGTATGGACCTCAGTACACAAGCACCATAGTTTGTCTCCTTCAGGATAGGGCATTGAAACGACCTATGGTAGTACTTTACTTTCAGTGAATTTTATCTGCATGGGATTGCTACACACGGCAGCAGTCATCATGGTCCTAAGTCACCCTCTACTGACATTGCTACTGTTTTTTCTGCATGAATGGAGTCCTCAAACCAGAGGAGAAAGTTTGCTACCTGTGGTATCAATGCCTGGAGAGGTAAGATACGTTCATTTGTGCACACTGGGTGAAACTGTCAGTGACTTTGCTTTTGGATTGGAGGGCCATTGTGGACAATCCTCTCAAAATCTGCACCTAATTGAGGCAACATAGCAGAATTGGGAGCAACCTAACTTTCCTCATGGGGGGTATGCATCTGTGTGTCCACCTGCTCAGATTCCAGTCTGTACTGATGCAAGTACGAAAGGCTGGGGAGCCCACCCACTACCATCATTTTGGACACCAGGTGTGCATGCTTTCCCCAGGAATGATATCTTTATATCAATAATTCTGGAGAGGACAGCCATTGCGAAAGCCTTTCATTGGGGGCAAGAATATTTAGATGGCAAGGGATTTCTCATTCTGTCTGACAACTAGACAGTGGTGACTTATTTTAACAACAGTGATTATCTTAATCCTTCAATAGTGATTTATATCCAGCAACAAGGAGGACCCCAGTCCCCAGACCTTTACGTCAAGGTGTGGGACTTTTTGAAGTGGTGTTGTCATCAACAAGCCTTACATGTTCAGCATATCCCGGGACTCCTCACCGCACTGACCAACCCTTCATCTTGGAATAATCTCCTAATACAGAAGGAGTGGTCTCTCCATCCCCCTGTTCTCACTCACATCTATACCGACTGTTGGTGGGCCTGTTTGCAACAATTGGGAATGCAAAACCCCATCATTTGTCTCTCCCATCCCGAACCCAGCAGCTTGGGCTCTGGATGCCCTATCATTGGATTGGACCAATCTGAACTCATACACCAACTCTCAACACCTCTGATTCTAAGTGATTCAGAAAACAAGGGAATCAGCAAGTTGCTTCATTCTCATCACACCACTCCTAATGAAAAATTGTGGATTAACTACCTCATTAATATTGCATCACAAACCCCACGGAATTTGCGTTTTCCTTCATTTACTCATATTACCATGTCAACCTATGTTTCATCCTTGTTCGGTACCCTGAACCAACACGTCTGGATCATCTCAAACAGGCCCTCAGAATTGAACATTTTCACAACCAGTCATGGAGAGAATCGCTCAGGCACGATGTCCCTCCAATCCAAAAGCAAAGTCATTGACAGTTTCACCCAGTGGAACACAAATGAACGTATCTTACCTCTCCAGGCATTGATACCACAGGTAGCATTCTTCCTCCTCTGGTTTGAAGAGAGCAAGTTAATGCCAAGCACAGTACAAGGTTAACGCTCCACAATCGCCGACACCTTTCATCATCATTGGAGAGAGGATATCAGACAAACCCAGGACTTGTTCCACCTTCTCACCAGCTTTGTGTATACGTGGCCAAAAATGTTAACTCTATGCCCAAAACAGAACCTATCTTGGGTATTAAGCTGGCTGGATAGACACTTTCAGTGGTATCTCTGGCTCTCCTTTTCATACAAGACCTGCTTCCTCATGGCCTTTGCAA
This sequence comes from Sinohyriopsis cumingii, assembly GCA_028554795.2. NCBI lineage: Eukaryota > Metazoa > Mollusca > Bivalvia > Unionida > Unionidae > Sinohyriopsis > Sinohyriopsis cumingii. Next base: position 629,642 of record JAPYKE020000099.1, read on the forward strand.
CTGCAGGCAGAATTCTCAAAATAACATGCTTTATCAGTAGACCCAATTTACATGCAAGTTTCGACAAGATAGGTCAGTCTTATTTATGATGGTATCCTTTTTCATTGCTGATAAACATCTCACTGCCATGGGTAGCTAAACTTTTGCCATGAATCCTGTCTCATCTGGACTCATCATTTAAAGACCACCTACAAGACCCAGTCCAGGCTTCAGGTGATTAGTTAATACGAACCGAACAGTTGCATTGAGGGAGATCACACCGCTTTCTACTTCTCATAAAAGGACAGGAGTATCAATCGGAACAGAATATCACATCCTGGAATAAGGGGGTTATTTACTCAGCATATAGGGAAATAACCCCAGCTCAATGAACTTTTAGACACTTAGGCTCAAGAGGTTTGAGCAGTTCCCACCAATCTAGCATCAGACCAGAACTGTTCACTAACTGACATCAGTCGGTCTGTGGAATGGAGATAGGAATCCACATTCTCAAGTTTTTTTCTCCTGAGATCTGTCATCCATGAGAAGCCAATTCAGTCTGGTAGGACCCATATCTGCAGCTCAACAGATTTCCCTTCCAGATTGATTGACAGCTTCCTAAGATGCGGCTTCAGGACTTAGCTAGATTTGTGGGGGGAAATTTGTTCCCTTTTGAAGCCGCACCCTGACAGATGGAGTCTACTCCCACTGGGTTATCAAAAAGCTTTCTCAATACCTTAGGAGACCGGAGATGTACCTCCCTTCACCTCTTCCCTATTCTCCTAAGCTATTATGATTGGGTAATGTATTCAATGAAGAAACCAGTTTTTCCTAGTAAAGTATGTTTATTCTTAAATACTTACCCAATTATAATATGCATACACCTCCCAGCCTTCCTGCAACTACATCCATAGGGAGTGTGCCCTCCGCTCCAGTAATAACTTGGATATTCTTACACTGTGCCACCAAGTCTTATATGTAAGGGAAGATCACTCTGTCCAACCGCCAAATAGGTCGGCAGACAACTTTTGGCTCCCTTTAGCTAGAAGTAGTATCTGGGAGGTCTGGATTGGTGAGGTAGTGGTAGTGCTCCTAAAGGATTATGATTGGGTAAGTATTTTTGTAGAAACATTGTGCAAGGAAAAACTGTTTTTTCAGTTAAAAATTAAAAACAATCATCTATTGTAAACATTTAATTTTGTGGGATGAAGTTCACATGTATGTTGGCAAATGGTAACACTTCTTTAGTAAATGTCTTTAATCAGCTCATGAAAGAAAAGGCTGTAAAATGCATGATTGTGTATATTTCACAAGATCTCTGATTGTAGGATGTTCAGCCTCGTGTGCAAGTTTTAATAACAGCATCATTTATGAAGCAAGACAGAATACAGACCTTTCGAAAGCATATTTTCTTAGGTATTAATAAGACAAAGACCTCATTCAGCCAAGTCATTACATCTTGTAATTCCAAAGAATAGAGGGTGAGAAGATCGCTTATGACATTATTGGTACTGAGTAATTGAGTGGGTTTTCACAACAGATAATATGAACGTTTGAACTGTCAATATGCATCCATCATTTAATGATGGAGATATTAAATGTTTCATGACTATTACAGTATCAGTTTATGACATTTATAGAAATCTGGTGTACTGTCTGCAGCATACAGCTTTACTTTAATATCAAATGAAACCAGTAACCAGACTCAATTTTCCAACTCGTCTTTTTGTGTATCTCAGTTCGGAACAATATGCACTCGGCCTGCAGAATCTACTTAGCAATCATTGTTGCAAAGTAATAAATAAAGGTCTATAGTGTTTGTATCTGGTTTTATGATATGGTCATTCATCTGTTTAAAATTTAGTCAGACAATGGTTACTGGGCACATTTAGCAGGTGGTCACTCATGACTGCATTCATTGAAATTGGTGCAGAGTGATTGGTCATTACTGACTATGTTCACTCATAGCAGAGATCACACAGATTAGGTTTTACTCTGTGTTGGTGATATGCAGGACAATTGTTTTCATACCATGGATTGAAAGACAGGAGCCATTAATATGTTATTTATGTATATTGACAATAAAAAACTAAATTCTACAGAAAACTTTTTTTAAAAATTTATTATATTATTTCTTTTAACTATTGCAAAACACTGATGATGTTTCTGTATTGAATGATAATCAGGAAATGCATTCATTGTAGGGATGCCTCATAAAGTGCCTTCAGAAGACATTGAGGAGTACCGATAATTTTCAGTAAGTAAAATTTTCTTATATGCGTTCCAGTGTACCTTTATCCATTGTAAATTTCCAATGACTAACGCTTGTATGAACGACTACAGCAAGAATAATTAACAATCAACACATGCTTTCAGCGTGCATATAACTTTTACTTAAGATTTTGTGAATATCGAAAGAAACGTGTGAAAACTACTACACTAATCATTGTGCAAAGTGCAGAGAACGACTTGCATTTGTGAACTTGCTTTTCCATAACGGTAAAATATTTGTTAAAAAACAAGGAAATTTATAACGAGTTCATAAGTAAACACCATACACATGTAAAACCCGAGAACTAAGTGCAGTAGGCCTGCAATGGTCACGAGTCACTTTGAAAATTTTTTTAAAGCTGAATGCATGTACAATTTCATACCCTTTTAATTTCCAGCTAATAAAGCGGACATTATTTACTGGTCAACTGATTGCGTCTAATAACACCGCCAAGCCCAGCAAACATGTTGGCGGTTTTCGTTTTTTTGATGTTTATTAAATTGTGAGAATCTTTTATCAACCACCGCATTGTCTGCTGCTTGGCTTTTTATGCAGTTAAAGAAGAAACACATGTTGGCTATTGTTTGAGCATCAATTGTATACAGAATTAATTGAAGACAATCACAAAGACAACTTAATGGCTTTACTCATGGACCCTTAATAAGTAATATTTCCAATAATGTTTATTTTGGCATAACTCTTAAAGAACCTGGTGAAATTGTTAAATTTCAGAAGCTACACCACGATCATATTATATCAAAATTAATACATGAACTCTTTTCCAAAATGAAAATAAACGTTTTGCACACTATTTCTTGTACTTTAAAAAAGAAAAATTCCTGGTACGAGAAAAATACATGTACATGTATTTAAAATTTCAGGAACTGCACCACGATCATATTATACTCGAATTCATATGCGATCTCTTCCCCAAATTGCTAATACATTTTTTATACACTATTTCATGTACTTTGAACAAAAAATATTTTTTCATGTGCGAATGAATACTGGTATATGAAATTTCAGGAGTCATGCCACGGCCTAGTTATATTCGAATGCACATTATCACGGTCATGTTATGGTGGGTTTGCACTGTGCTGAGAGACCTTCTAAGATAAATGGACCATCATGTTGATATGTCTATTGATAATGAATAATATCATATGCTGTGTATCATTAGTTTTATAAATATGTGGCAGATGTGTATTGTTTCACTCCTAATGATTTCATACTGTTTATTAGCTGAGTTTGAACAGGTCCTTAAGGAAACATGAAAGTGCTTGAATAGACCCATTGTTCAATAGGCATTTTGGAAGAATGCTGCTTTGATATCAATAACTCAAAGTCAGGACAAAGCTATCACAGCTTGGTATAGGTTGTTGATTGATCAGGCAGTGGAGATGTTTGAAATTGTTGCTGAAGTTCGAAAGGAACAGTCATATGTTTCCTATTTAACTAAATTGTTCATTTAGTACTTTTGACCAAAACAGATGTGTTTTTCGTTGTGGTCTTTTGACTCGTGCTACTTCAATAGACATTTCTGCTCTAGAAATAGGATAATTAACTTCAAAGTCCCCATAAGTATTATTAATTAATATCAAATAGTTTTCCATCTACACTTGTTCCAAAGCCAGGTTTCATTTGGCAAGCTAATATGCCCATTCATTGTAAACTATACCTTTTTCCTAATATTTCCAACTATTTCATAAAAATATTACTTTAGATTTCATGCAAACATTAGTTTATTTGATTATTAAAGGTAATAGGCAGTCATCACTTTCATTGCTGTTGCATATTCATTTGTATTGCAAATTGGAAAATTGGCATGTGAAATGAAACATTGACAATTAACAGTTGCTGAATCAGTAAAATCTTGAACTTGTTGAATAAAATTACTTTCATTATTTAACTTATAATATTTTATTCAAAATTGTTCCGTTGTTAAAACCACTCCGGTGGCCTAGTGGTTAGAGCGTCCGCCTCGGATGCGGGAGGTCATGGGTTCGATCCCCCACCGGGTCATACCAAAGACTTACAAAAATGGTACTAACAGCTGCCTTGCTTGGTGCTCAGCATTAAGAGGTTAGTGTTGGGACTGGTTGGCCCGGTGTCAGGATAATGTGACTGGATGGGACATCGTGCTACATGTCTGTGGCATGATGCCCCAGTGCTAGACATCACTATAAACTGCCACATTGCAGACATCGTAGCGATCTGACTGAAATTTTTTTAAAGCTACGTTAAAAATCAAAATCACATCACATCACATCCGTTATTAAAATTTAAATTCATAATTCAAAATGGAATTTTTGGGTGTACAAAATGGAATAACATCTGTGAAGTGAGATTGGTTTGAGAAGTGCAATCATAAAACAATTATTATTTGAAACTAGATCTGTTATATTACTAATAAGTTTATCCTCTGCAGGAAGAATAATAAAACTAATTATTCTGAAATTTAATTTCACATGATGGCTGGAATTGTTTATATAAATTGTATAACTGCTAGTATTTTAGTTTAAAATGAAAATAAATGTATTATTAATCAAGATATTTGGTAAAGGTAAAAAACTTGAAACCTAATTTAATGAGAAGATTGTTGCAAGTAATTTTGGAGAGGAAGGAAAGATGGTTAGGACACATCATGTGAGGTTAAAGCCTCTTATGAGATCTAAAAGGAGAGAGATTGGGTGGAAAGCAGCTAAGATGAAAATCAAGAGTTATGCATCTGGATGACCTCAAAGATGCAGAGTCATATGAAGTTATGAAGCATAGAGTGATATTTTTAAAAAATGGAAAAGATGGATGCATAAAACATGCAGTATTGCAGAAACAAATGAATGAATCAATGAATTTACTTGGTTACTTATCATACATACTCAGTTTGTGTGTGTGTAGGTGTTCTTGACTTTACTTGTTGCCCACCTAAAATTGCTCCAGAGATCCAAATTTATTTGAGGTTCTTACAACAATGAATCAAAATAAGTCACCATGCTCTGAAAATTATCAAGAAATCTAACAATGTAGAAGCTTTTGATGTAGACATACTGACAGTGAAATACTTAAAATAGTGGCATAAACTAACAGAGACCCATTTCATGAAATACTGTGTGTGTTTTAATGATCTTAATTTTCCTACAAGAAAACAATGTATAATTAATAAAATTATGGTTTCGTGAAACAGTTACTTGGTTTTTGTTTAACTAATCTCTTGTCTGCTGTTATAAATCTCGATATTTCATGGTAGCAAATGGAACCATTAAAATATTGTTACATCTCAATGAAAATGTGCCAATCACTATGGGACCTAACAATATGGTGTGCTACATTAGGAAAATAGTATCTGGTTAGATAATACCCGATAATCACTTCCACGGACATGATTCTGTTTTTGTCTGCTGAAATTCCATCTAAAAGTTTATGATTTCACTGATTGATTAACTTTAAATTTAGAAACTGTCAATCAGTATGGATTCATTTGAACTTGCTAGTTTTGTATTATTTAACAGCAGCATATAATTCTTTATTTTATTTACAAATAAATCCAGATTATAATAATCTCCACACAGTGAGGGCCCTTTTTTTAAATTTTGAAATTTGTGATATAATAGAGATCATTATTGTCAGATATTATGAAACTGAGCTATCTTACTATGGCCTTGAAAGGTCTTGAAAATGAAAATTTCCCCCTGAAATCTTGAAAGTGCGCAGATTTCAAGAGCAGAAAACCAATCAAAATAAAACATTTAAAATAAAACTGGCAGAAAATAGCAGTTGCTGTATATATGTATAGTACATGAACGATAAATAGACATTCAGTGAGCTTATGACTTGGTTACCAATCAAGATTGTGTTTATCAACATAAGAAAATTAAATGGCACTTTGTTAAATATTACTTTTTTATTTTTTATTTTCACATATTTTGAGTATTTAAATAAAATTCAGCATCAATAGGTTTCCTTTAGCAGATGTTCCATTCTCAGAATCAGCTATAACAATAGGTTGAAAGAAGAAATCTTGCGAAGTATGGGACCTCTTATTAAAATGTGCAGCAGCATGAGATGAAAATGATTGATCAATATAATTGTTTTTGTCTGATCTATGTTGGTTCATATATTTAGATATGTGTTGACTGGTTTGTCCAATATATCGGATGCCACATTTTGTGCACGTGATCAAATAATATTTGATGTTCCACAGTTAGTATCACAACACATTAAAAGTTTCTTTCATATTATTAATATTGAAAGAAGTATTTTCGTTAATAAAAGAACAGGTCTATTACATTTAGTTGATGATCCCTTTTTATATGATGTTTTTTTCTAGTTTAGAATTATGAAATCTTTAAGATTTTTAGTTCTTTTATAAAAAGTGTGGGTTTGCTTTCATGTAGCGATTTAACACTTGCTTTACATGATAATTTTTAATAAATCTCAATATTTGTTGATAATCTTACCTATATTAGGCAAACTTGGATTATATTCAGTAACAAAAGGAATGAAATCTTCATTTCTGTTTTTGATTTTACATTGTAAAAATTCAAGTTGTGTAAGAGAAGATACTCTTTGGACAACAGCGTTAATGATGTCATTAGGGTAATATCTATTTAAAAAAGACTAACCTGATTCTGTCAAAGATGATTTAAAAATAGTGTCATCCGAAATTATTCTTCTTTTATCTTTTTGCTTGGCTGTGTTGTATCTTGTTTTTACATGATTTAGGATGGCATGAAGAATATTCAACATAATGAATATTCATGTTTTTAACATGAACCATGGTAGTGATGTCATTATTTTAAGTTTTCATGACCTCTATGTCCAACATTTCAGTTTTAGACACATTCAATGTAAATTTTATTCTTGGATATAATTTGTTTAAACAGTCTATCAAATAATAACACCATCATTTTTTATTGTATAAATTGAGTTCTGGTAAAATATTGAACATTTGTCAATAATATATGAAGATGATTTTTTAAATATATTTTTTAAATGTGCACTGTACTTAATAAAGAATATTAATAAAACTGTTTATCTCTATTTATTCATAAATTTAAAATGTATATATATATATATATATATATATATATATATATATATATATATGGAATACTGCATTTTGTAGTCATAGCAAGGTACTAACAGCTGCCTTGCTTGGCGCTCAGCATTAGAGGTTAGTGTTAGGACTGGTCGGCCTGATGTCAGGATACCGTGACTGGGTGGGACATCATGCTTCATGTCTGCAGCATGATTCCCCAGTACTAGATGTCACTATAAACTGCCACATTGCAGACATCGTGGTGATATGACTGAAAAATTGTTAAAGCTACATTTAAAAAAAATCAAAATCCAAATATTTTAAAAATGTGTTGAATTTCCATGTGCCTCGTCCATGCTTTATCAATAAATTTACAGAAAAATGATCTTACTTGAAATTAATGTCTACAGTTTGCCATGAATACTTGAAGATCAGAAGATACTTTTCAAAGAGTAATTTAACTGGTCTTGTTTTCATTAAGGTTCTTCCCAAGTGTACCATTTCTGTAATGGATATCCCACGTGCCAAACATATTTGATCTAACCCTTCAAATATTGAACATAGTTTCTTGTTTAAATTTTGTTTATGTTTATGGCTAATTTTCTGTGTCATTATTATAATATACAGGTATGTGACAATTCCTACTTATAATTATTGAATAGTTTTTACTTTGAAAGTGTGTAACAAAAAATATTATTTATACAAAAGACAAAATAAAACACTTTGCATTATCTTAATCCTATCCAATGAATAGAATTAATTTAAGGTAATTTATTCTTGTATTCAGAATAAGGAGATTTCTATCCAGATCCTTCCATTGGTTTAAGTTTGAATATCTAAGCAATAATTGAATATTTTGCTAATTTGATAATAGAATAATAAGAAAGCTTCGTCTCAAACCCTCATTTTACTTCTCAAAAATGGTTCAATAGGTTTGCAGTTACTGTCTGCCAAAAATGTTAGAAAATATTTATCACTAAAGAAAATGCTTTCTTTGAACCAGATCATCAAAGTCCTGTCAAATGAGACAATAATTAATCAAAGTTATTAATAAAACAAAAGTATAGATTTTATTACCAATTGGAATGCTATTTTTCAAGAAGGTACCTTGTTTGAAAATATATTTTGAAGAAGCAGTCCTGAAATAATGATTATAAATAATTTCCTTTCACGGCTTATTCATTTATAGACATATAATGTACAGATGTGATGCCTACTTTCAAAGTAAGAATGTCTTTTTGCACTGAAAATAGGAAAGGAATGGAAAAATTGCCTTGTTTTTATTATGGGTTTCCTAAAGAAAGAAAAATCTGAGAAATTCACCATTGGCTATTTTTCTTTATAACTCCATGCTTTTTAGCAAATAAATATCTAATAAGTCATTATAATATAAGTCAAATCAGGATGATTTATGCTTATGTTAACTGATGATATACTCATTTGTACTGTTTTATATGTAATAAACTCCTACTACTCTGCAATGATGCCACAGTCTGCTGAGAATAAAGTGGACACAGTAGGAACTAAAAAATAAATAAAGGTGTCTGTAAAGAGTCAGGACATCAAAGAGTGCTTCTGTGAAGTAATGCATGTTTTTTTTTTTCTCTGTTAGGAATTTCTTGCAATATTAGTGGAGTAATGAGAGTGGAAGAAATCCATTTGTACTGACTGTGTAAAAGTGGATGTGCCAAATAGATCTTTACTACATATTTGTCCCTGGCCTTAATAGATTTAGTTTCATACCTTAAGATTAAATCCATGGTTGAAAGTTTTCCATCATGTTTTGGAAATTCCATCTTCAGAATTTCCCCACATGTCGTTCTTCCAAATCGTTCAAATCCGTTGATTTTTTTTTGGGGGGGTAGGAGGCTAAAGGGGTAGGAAAGCATTTAGTAGGAGGAAAAAAGAAATGCTCAGAGATACTAAATTTTAAACTGATGATTTTCTGTTGAATGAGTAAATGGAAGTTTTCATGCAGTATCATGTATATTTAATTAGCATTGTTGGTTTGTTGTTTTTATGTTTTATTTTATTATATTTTATGTATAATTGCATTTTGGACTTGACCTTGTTCAAAATAAAGTTAATTTTCTACCTGACCTGATCTGAATCATTGATTTGTTTTGTTTATTCTGTGCACAACTAATGCATAACCAATTCTTCTTGATGACTATGTGTTAACTGTAGGCTTATTATCTTTGCCAGAGTCAAGGACATTGTGTTTACTATATTCTTATTATAATTTTGGTAATAGACTTTCTAATGATAACTAAGATTCTGTCTTGTAAACATTAGGAATGTTTTGGTGATAGTGTTTCATAGAAAATGTTAATTGTGACCTGAGGTCAAGTAGAGGACTAGATAATCTTGTTTTTGTAGAAATTATTCATTCTTACTATTAGAGTATGAGGAAGAATCATTGTTCTGTCTAATATTTCATTTTAGCAGGAATTTTTTTATTCACTGGAAATACAAAGTTAATCTAAAAATAACATTTTTGGGAAGAGAGACTTTATAGGGTATATTCTTGGATTGTATTATTGTGATTCAACAAAAGACTGTCGGCACAACACCATAACGTGGGTCACTACAGCCACATCATCACTTCCAGCATTGGATTTATTTTGAATTACCATTAAAGTTTATTCAGAACTTTAATCTTTAGGACTTGTGTCAGTAATACTAGGATAATTTGGAATTTAATTCACAATACAGTAAGTTTGTTTTACATTTTTGTTCACTTTTGTTTTCAGGGAAATAAATTATTTGTTGAATTTTACAAAGTTTGTTGCCTATTGCTCTTTTCTATTACTTTATTTAAGACCATAGAATTATAATAGAAAAATGGGGGCTTGTCTGGGATACAAATTACTCTAAAATATTTCAGAAAAATTAATTTTTAAATTTAAATTCACCTTGTTTTGGATTTTTTTCTAGTCCTAGGTTCTATTTCACATTTTAGAAATCTTTAGTTAAACCAACAGGGTTTAACAATGCCATCTAAAGAGGAGAACTTTACTTCAAATCCTACCCAAGAATGGTTTGACTCCTTGAAAAAGGATGAATGGCTCCACCTTACCAGAAAAAAAAGATCTTTCTGAGGCAAAGGCTTCTTTAATGAAGCAAAAAAATCAAATATATTTTGGTTCCATATTTGGTAGAAAATAATATTTTGGATGAAAGTGCTTTGGGATTGATTAGTAAGTCTCGATCTGACTCTGACTTGCAAGTTATAAAATTGAACTTAAAATACAAGAATGAAATAGAGGTAAGAAAGCTTGCGCTTCAGAAAGAGGAAAGAGAGCATAATGCAGTTAAGAAAGAAGAAACACAAATCCATTTGGATTGCAATAGCAATTGCAGAAAGAGGAGAGAAAGATGCAGTATGAAAAAGAGAGAAAGCGAAAAGGGAGGAAGGCAATTTCAATTTAGATTAAAAAGGCAGAGCTGGAAGTGTAATTTTTGGCAAAGCTCATGACATCTTCACTTCCCTGTCAGTTCAGCAAAGTGCTGATTATGGTCTAGTCAGGGATTCATATCTTGAATTGTTGTGAGTTGGTACCTGAGGCTTAGGAACTATTAAAAAGAAACTGTACAAATCCATTTCAAATTTGCAAGAGAAAAAGAGCAATTATTTGATAGGTGGTGTTTAGCCATGTTGGTCAAGATTATAAAAATCTCATTAGTTAAGAATTGCGTCCATAGTGATTTCAGAACTTGATGAGCACATGGTCATAACTTTAGAAAAATATGCTTGTACAGCTGACGAGTATTCCTTTGCTCATTAAGTTTCTTTCATCAGTAAATCTTCCACTCAGCAGTCTTCTGGTAAAATATAAACTATTTTAATCTAATAGTAGCACTCCCAAATCTTAATCTGGCACAACTTTTAGAGATCAAGTTTCAGATAAGATTTCTCAGAAATCCTTACCTCTTCCTATCTGCACCTATTGCAAGAATAAATATAGACCTATTCCAAATGCTTCTATTTCTACGAGGTCAAGGTAATGGTCATGATCATGTATCCAAAGCAATACATTTTTGGGGTCAAACAAACCCGTCTGATTTTAATATTTAGAATTATAAACCATTCATGTCAAAATGTTCTATATCATGGGTGATTTGGCAAATCCTATATTATACACATTTTAAGGGATACAGGAGCTTCTCGGAGCCTTTTGTTGTCAGGTACTTTTTTGTTTCTAAGAAGTCCTCTTCTAATGAGAGTGTTCTTATTTGGGGTGTAGATTACAGCTTTGTTAATGTTCCTGACCAGTGTAAATTTTTCATCAGACTTTGTCTCAGGAGCAATCACTGTTGGAACAGTGTAGCTTGTACCCACTGAGAGTGTTCATTTATTACTAGGCAATGACTTAGCTGGACATATGGTTGTAGTTAATCCACTTGTAACTGGCAAACCTAGCTTAGATCAGAAAGTTGGTCCGATTAATCATTAAATCCCTAATTTATACCCAGCTTGTGCAATTACTGGAGCTATGACAAAGAAAGCTCTTGAGAATGATGTTGGTGAGGAAAGTATTCCTTTAGCTTACACATTTATTGATCAGGCTTTTGATGAGGTCACTTTTACTCATATGGATTACACAAAGGGTATTGATCACAGCAGTCCTCTTTTAACTACTCATTCTCTTTATTCTCATCAAAAAATCAGGGTTACAAATGACATGGGCTTGTCATCAAACAGGAACAAGATCATTAAATCTACTGTTTGTTTCAGAGGGCTATTAGTGAAACTGAAACCACAGAAAATACATGTTTGTTATTTGTAAAAATGAATTCCTTCTGAGAAAATGGAGACCACCTGAGGTACCTGCTGGTAACAAGTGGTCATTGAGCTATCAAATTTTAGTTCCAAAGTCATAGACAGAAAATTCTTAGTTTAGCCCATACTCTTTTGGCTGGTCATTGAAGGATGAATAAACTTATCACAAGATCTTGAATCAGTTCTAGTGGCAAAGTATGCAAAGTGATGTTTGTAAATACTGCCGATCTTGTAACACTTTTCAAATAGTAAGAAAACCCAATCAGATGATATCTAAGGCTCATTTGCAACTTATTCCTGCACTTGACAAACCATTTAGCAGAATAATGTTAGATTGTGTTGGTCACTTACCTAAGACCAAGTCAAAAATTAAAATAAGGTATGACAAAATTACAATGGAGAGAACTTTTAAGTTCTGTCTCTCTTTCTCAATTTTCAAAGTTTTCATCAGATCTGATATCATAATCCTTAAAAAGTTTATAAGAAAATGAATGTGTTAATTTACAATATTGGTACTCCTGGGATGTAAATATGTTAAAAGAGTAGCAGTATGTTGATTGATATAGCCAGGTTAAGCATGCGATCAATTAAGTCGTACCTGTCGCACACAGGGTTTAAGCAATGGAACACAATCAAACTGTAGTGACTTTGGTGTAACTCATCACCAGAATTCAGAAATTGTGAATAATCTGGACCAGGCACTTTCACATCTGCAGCATCAAGAAAAGAATGAACTAAAACAGCTATTACTTGAATATTAACACTTGTTTCCAGATGTTCCTACATGAACAAATAAAATCTACCATGATGTTGAAATTGTAGATTCCACAGTGGTGAATCAGCATCAAAGCAGGATAAACCCTATACAACATGAATGTTTGAAAAAGAAATTCATTATTTGCAGGAGAATGATTTCATTGAACCAAGTAAAACTGACTGGAATGTACCATGCATACTTGTACCACAACCAGATAATACATTTTTCATATGCACAGACTATGAAAAGATGGACAGTATGGCCAAAACAGATTCATTTCCATTGCCAAGAATCAATGACTGCATTGATACAATTGGAGTTTGCAAAATATGTTGCATGTGTGACCTTTAGAATGGATTCTTCCAATTTCCTTTGATGGAATGGGCAGAGGAAATTTCAGTATTCATAACTCCAGATGGACTTCATCAGTATCAAGTCATATCATTTGGGATGTAAGGTTCGCTTTGTACATTTCAACGTTTATTGAATATGATTACATCTGGTCTATATAATTGTGATGCTTAAATTAATGATGTCATCATCTATAATGACACTTGGAAAGATCACTAAGAGACAATTCAGACATTTTTTGACAGACTTGACAATTAATGAATTAAAGAAATGTTCATTTTGAATCTGTTTATACTTGCTTATATAATGAAGTTTCACATATTTTTATACTTTTTTAATGACTCTATAAACCTGTCTGTAATTGTATTCCTTACTTATTTATGGTAAGAATTATATAGTAAGAAATTATTTACAGATCATGGTACTTTCTTTCTTTTCATGGTTATTTATATTCATTATCAATTTATATTTTAATTGTCATTACATGGTGTGTGTGTGACTTGGATTTTTAACGTAGCTTTAACAATTGTTCAGTCATATCGCTACGATGTCTGCAGTGTGGCAGTTTATAGTGATGTCTAGCACTGGGGAATCGTGCTGCAGACACGAAGCATGATATCCCACCCAGTCACATTATCCTGACACCAGGCCAACCAGTCCTAACACTAACCTCTTGATGCTGAGCGCCAAGTGAGGCAGCTGTTAGTAACATTTTTGTAAGTCTTTGGTATGACTCGGCTGGGGATCGAACCCACAACCTCCCACATCTGAGGCAGACGCTCTAACCACTAGGCTACCGGAGCAGTTCATGACATGGAAGTGATGCTGTTATGAAAATAATGTTAAGATCCTATTTTCTCACATTCTTGTATGTGTATGATTATGTTTTCATTTTGGAATGCTGATATAAAATCTCAATTATGCCTGTGACTTCTATTCTTATTATTGGACTATTTTGACCTTTTAATGTGCAAGAAAAGTAGAAAAATCTTCCAAATTTCAGTCATCACTCTAGAACAATAGTTCACTGTAATGAAGTAAACATTAATTGTAAGTCATTTGCATACAAAAAATGAGCAGTGGATGATGTAAAGTATTCCACAGACAGTCCATTTGCACCTAGCTACTTGTATAGCTTCTCTAGTCATTATGAATAAAAAAGCCGCTGTTGTAAATGCTATTTTAAAAAAAATATTCTCATTTTTTTAAGGTTAAATCAATTGCAGATCAAGTTGAATTGAGGACTAATTGATTATTTTTTGTCTGTCAATTTAATGAATGAAATTGAAGTTTATGCTTATTGTCAAATTTTGTATCATTGCACAAGTTCTTTTCAGATGAGTTACATTACCCATACCATGTCAATATCATCCACTGTTCTTTCAAACCTTAATTGTGTTTGAAAGACACTGAAAGTTTAAACTTAATTTTTCATTGTACACCAAACAATTTATGCTCTATTAAGAAAATATTTCATTGAGTGTACTGCCATTTGAAAGTTTCAGCAGTATTCTGAATATGCCGTTTTTACTTCAGTCCTAATTTTTCATTCAGATATGTGAGAAGCAAATCCATCATTCTGCTTCCGTATATGATAAGAAACTTCCACCCTCTGGATCAAGTGTTTGCAGTTGGGACACTTGGCACAATCCAAAGTCAGAATCAAAATTCTAACCCTTGGGTGGAATTTTCCTATTCTACACTGATGAATATGATGAATTGTATTAGTCATGAGGAATTGTGATGAGCATGAGTGAAAAATGACTGGTATCAGTTTCACCTTTGATAAAGGGAATAATATTCACAAATACATGATGGCATACCTGTCAGTCGGCTATAACCATTATCTTTCCATTTTTTTTAGAAAAAAACAGTTGCTCTGCACCCTTGAAAGCAGTTGAAGGGTGAAGACGGAACATTTAAAAAGCTGCATGATGATTATTTTTCATTCATTGTGTCCAAGGCATCATATCCTAGTCACCTAAAATCAAAGTGAGAGTTCAAGAGGCAGATCGTGTTAAAGTTGAGACCGCTAATTGATGAAGAAGTAGACAAACTGCGGCAGATTAATGCACCTTAGAGAACTGGTTTAAATGCTGAAAGCTTTGAGATCAAATTTTTTTGTGGTGCATGTTTTACCCCCAGTGTACAAGAAACTTTGTTACTGCCCTCTGTATCACTAAAATCTGTAGTATATGGACACAGACAACTAATTAAATTCCCAGTGTTAATATAGGGCCCGATTACTTTTCTAGTAGGTCCAGCAGTTCAAACTTGCATCCAGTGAATAATCTATCAAAGAGTAGTCTTGTAAAATGATACAGGAGATGCAATGCACGGCACATTTTTGGGATGAATTCCCTTTTAGGTGCCCACTACAAGGGGTGAAACGATTCATTAATATATCAGTGTATCAATACTTTTACCATACCAATATGCCTTGATACAAGAGGTGGAGAATTGATACAAAATGATACTTACCCACAGAGGTTAGCTTCTTATTCAGCATTCATGAATACTTATTATTTACCTTTTTTTTTAAATTGATAATTTGTATAAGACTTGTGGCACAGTCACTCGTTTCTGTCAGTAAAAATGAAAAGCTTATTAACACTCATTGATACATGGCACAGGTGTTTTGTTTCACCCCTACCCACTATTGCATACAATTCTGGCTCAGTGAAAACTCTGGTTATATCCATTACTACCATATGTGCCAGCAGTGATCAGATGAAAATGGTTTTAGGATAAAGCCCACTGTTATATACAATTTACCCATATGTCATTCTTTTCCAGGAATTGTTTGTATCCACTTAGTAAGCTTCATTGTGTTAAATATGGTATTTAATGTACCACCACTCGTAGATTAGATGTTGCCTATGAAAAAATTAGTTGTCTGTGACCATATAAATCAGTGGTTCCCAGAGTGGGCAATACTGCCCCCATGGAACAGTGGGATTACTGAGGGGGGGAGGTGCTAATGCTGAATAATGCTAGGAGGTGCTGCGGATAACCAAGGGGGTGGTGGCTCAAAATAGTTTGGGTACCACTGACATTGATCATTAAGATGTTTCATAATTTTTTTATCATATTGTATTTTTACGGATTATATTTTTCTATCAATCTTTGGAGGATGTTTTAGTATTACCAATTATGTTGCTCAAGTAATTTTTGTATGAAAGTTGTTTACTAATTTTTTGATCATTTCTTGTATTTCATCATCTGTATTTTCCTCAACTGGTCTAATTAAATTTGCATGGTGTCATAGTCTTCCAGATATTCAAAAAAAATGTCTTCAGTCACCTTCATAAGCATCTATTGCATTTATTCTTGTTTGGAGTAAATATTGTTACACATAATAGTTCATTACTGTTTGCAACTTTTAAATAGTATTAGACAGCGTGTTAGCCAGTGTTTGAAAAAGTTTCGCATTTAAAAAAACTTTTCTTGTATCATCAATCAGTTTTTATACATATGAGATTTTATCAGAATAGAACCAGTGTGTTCAGAGGCGGCATTAGGAGTATGCAGGGCCTAGAGGCGACCATGACCGAACGGGGCCAGAGTATTGGTATCTCGATTGGTATGCTGCTGCAAACACTGATTATGTCTAGACTAGATCAACTTTCGTGATTTGGCGCATGAATTTAGTTTTTTCATTTATCAGCATTTCCAATTTTCCTGAGAATATAGCTTGACAAACTCATAAGGACAATCTTAGACCTTAAGTGTGGGGCCCCCTTAAGAGCAGGGCCTGGGTGGTCGCCCCACTTGCCACCCCCAAACGCCGTTCATGAATGTGTTCAATGACTTAATTTATTGTCATCCTGTTCTCTCAGGCTATTTAACAAAATTATAGACTTTTGTAATACGAGGTTTGAGTTATTCTTAACTAGCTGACCCATTTTGACATTTGTTTTTTATATGTATCACATTTTCTATCATTACATTGTTTATTGTTCGATTAGAGCTGTGCTCAGTACATGCGAATGCCATTTCCTTTATGTCAAAAAATGTACTTTTCAAACATACAGCAAAAGTCTAAAACTTTTCAATGTTATATTTTATACTTATATTAGTCTATTCATGGTGCTTTGCTAATTGCTTGTAATGGCCATTAACATTGTATAAAATAATGCCATCATCAAAATATTTTTAACAAAGACTCACACAGTTAACAATTCATATATGCTGAAGCCTTGTCATTACAAGCGTTACAAGTTGTATGTTTTGTCCTATAATGGATCAAGGTCATTGTATAGTTTTTTGTTTTGACTTTCCACAAATTGTGTCTGATTCATTATATGTCTCTTTAGTTTTATGATTATTGAATCCTAATATTTTATCATTGCGTGTACTGTGTGATATAAACTATGCAACTGTTACTTAAATGGATTTTAAAGTTGTGCTTGAAATGTTGAACATAAAGACTTTCTCCATGGACCCTAATTTTCACTCATTCTCTCTTTGACTTTATTCACTGACAGTTTGTTGTAAGGAAAGATTTTCTTTTTGATTTCATCAGAAATATTGTGATAACCAACCACAAATCTATTATATGTGATGAAATGGATAGTTTACCATTTCTTTTTTCAATCGGATTGGTAACATATATTTCTCTCACTGTGCAACCTTCATAACTTTTGGCTATCTTCAAAAGATTGATAATGATACAGCTCTCCAATTATCCAGCAAGATAGGTTTGCATAGGTGAAGCATTGTTATCAGAGAAAGTTAAACAGCCAGGCTCCTGCCATAAAAGATTTTTCTGTTTAATTTGTAACCACACTGCATTTCTTAGCCACAAACTTTGTTGTAAGCTTTTTCAAAAAAAAAGAGCTGTCCAATGCTTCTCTTATTTCTTTCTCTTTCAGTTTCTTTTGATCCACTATGTTCTTTATTGAAAAGTCTTTCAGTATTTTTTTCTTTGATTGCATTTTTGATGTGTTTCTTCTTCTTATAATGATTCATGGTGAAAGTAAACTACTCATGGATAATTTCATCATCATTGATCACATTGCTTATCATGTCATTGATGCTGTTCAACATACAAATGGCAGATGTTGCTATTTCATCGGGTTTTGAAACTTTTGTGGAGATTCACTATTGTCTAGAAAACTTTGCATTGAATCTCATTAATGTTCTACCAAACCAACTAAAAGCAGAGGGAGCATCTGTTTTATTAGCTATCCCTGCAAAATCTAATCCAGCAGCTCTTGATACCATACCTCCTAACACTGTAGCCATACCAGCCTGCACCCAATTTAAACCTTTGTATGATACCTTTGTATTTCTTTCTAACACCTCTGTATTGTTTGATCTCACTTACCAAATCATTTTAAATCTCATTAATTTTGTACAGTCTAGAATGGAGACCATTTATAAGGTAATATGAGTTTGCTAAAGGCACATGACAAACTATCAGCAATGTATAAGATGTTATAGGTTTGATGGTCTTTTCACTCATTTTTTTCAGATGAAGAAGACAACTTTGGCAGTTAATAAAGTGTATCATTATTGTAGATATTTTAAGTTTTATTAATATTTTAATTGCAAACTTTTGAAACAGTTTTTGAACCTCTAATTATATTAATGACGTGTTGTTTACCCCAAAGAATGATACAAATAAAAAAAAAACACTAAATGACAAAGTAACTAAAATAACTTTCATCTAGGAAAGAAACAGTTGGGACAGCACTCCAAAGCCACCAGCTTATTACGCTGCCAACAACTCCATGGAATCCTGCTCTTGTCTCAAACAATAATTATTATAATTTCTGAAGCCATTTTTTTCCATTTTTGTTAATCAACAAATAATCTGTGCCTCATGATGGAAAATCTTGTCCATCATCATCAAACATTTTAAACATCTTGCTACAGATGGTAGTAGTAAATATGGTCACGCCTATTGCAATTGATATAGCAGTGTTTTTGTGCTGTTTTTCTTTAAACAGCTGTTTCAGCCTTTCTACCACTTTTTACTTGTTTCAGTATTTTCTCTGAGAATGATCTCCAGCTGTGTTAGATATCAACTATTTTTGCTCTCAACACTTTTCAACTGTTATTTAAATACATATTTTTGCTTAAATCTCCTTTATGCTGTATTTTTTATTTTGTTGTTGTTTTTATAAAAAAAGTAACTAAGCAAAATGTTCGTATCCACTTTTGCACATCAGATTTAATGGAATCTAGTTATGAATTCTATTGCATTTACATTAACTACTTAGTTTCGCTTTCTTATTTTGTAGTTAATGATCTGATTTCAGATGGCCTCCACTAGTATATGTGCAATGATATCCCTTTGTGGAGGAGAAATCTAATTCTTTTGACAGGGGTAGTTGTTTCAGGGGTGAATCAGAATTGTTTCGACGTAGTCGATTAAGAAAATTGGTGGTTCACTATGTGTAAAAACCTGAAAAGAAATGTTGAGGTGGGTACTGACAATTATACCATTCTAACTAAAACTGAGGTTTCATTCTTCTGAATCCTCTACTGATTTCTAAAAAGACCTATAAAGTTAAACCATTGAATAAACTAAACTAAAATGTATTTTGTAAGCCATATTGATGGATCTCTTTGCAATATGCTGTATATCGATGACAATAATGCTGTACATAAATGAATTAAACCTTAATTATGCTACACATCCTATGATCATCGGAATCATGTTTGTTGCATTTGCAGTCTCTAACATTCTGATTTGTACATGGTACAGTATAACCTGCCTTCTGACCAAAAAATAATGGTTTGTCTTGATATTGATAACCTGATATAATAAGTTTATTCACTGAGAACCTTGTCTCTCGAGACATGTTTTACTGTACTTTTAATTAATATTTAAGCTTCTTTTGCCTGTTGATCAAATGGTTCATTTGTATCAATTAGTTGCATCTGTATTTTTGCGCAGGTACGTTTAGCTGATCAGCAATAGGTTCTGACAAATATTTAATTTGTTGAACTTCGTTCAGTCCTTGCTGTTTCACCAGTATTTCTAATCCAATTGAATTTGTCCTGAATTTCTGTTCAGGTAAAGATAGGTTTCACTTGCTGGTTTGCAAATTCATCTTACAATTCATCATAAAATGGGATTCCTCTCAGTGGCATGGCAACACATTCTGGGACTTCCCCCCTCCCCCCCAAAGCAAAACATCTGGAGCCCCCACCCGATTACAAAAAAGGTTCCATGATGGAAATTTTGTGCCCCTGATAGGGGATAAGTGTTTGGTACCATGTAAAATTCTCCTGATTGTGTTGACTATCCTCAAATTACTCCAGTGTAGTTAAAATCTTTATCTTTCATCCATTTCATTAGTCTGGTTAATCAGTTTTCTATTTTCCCTATATCTGGATAATAATTTTTTTATTGAAATATGTAGTCTATTTTTACTCACTGCATTTTCACCTTTTTGTTATCATGGCTGATGCTATTCATCTCGATATAATCGTTTAAAGTAATCTTTAAATAAAATATGTATCTGCATCTTTCCGAGTGGCAGAGTGGTCTAAAGTGCTTTCCATTACGGATCACTGCCATCTCACCTCAGTCTGCGAGGGTTCGACTCCATGATTCGGCCAATGTGGGTATGTGAGAAAGCTTGCCTGTAGCTTCTTGTTGGTCGGTGGATCTTCCTGGGGTTTTCTCGGGTTCTTCCTCCACCATTAATACTGGCCGCCATGCATAGCCTATCGTGTGCTGAAAAATGGCGTTAAACCCAACAACAAGAACAAAAACAACAGCATCTTTTCTAAGGACGGTTCCTTTTTAAACATACGTGGTACATAGGGAAGGGAGGTTTTTTTATTTTATTAAATATATGCTAGGGTTATTCTGATTACTCACAGAGTTCCTCTGAAACTAATACAAAATTCTAAATTGCTTCTAAGGTGAGGCCAAGTGGTCTAAAGTGCTCACTGTTCCAGATCACTGCCATCTCACCTGTCTTATTGGGTTCAAGTCTTGGGCTTGGCTGTTGTGGGTACATGAGAAAGCTTGCCAGTAACTGCTTGTGGGTCATTGGTTCTTCCAAGGGTTTTCCCGGTTTCTTCCTCCACCAGTTATACTGACTGGCATGTATAGCCTATCTTGTGCTGAAAAACATTAAACCCCATAACAACAGCATCTAATAGTGACTATTCTGCGTTGAAAGTGCTTTCCCTGGATCCCAAGCATGTTTTACTGGAACCGCCCTAAAACAGTATGTAGGTATATTTTTGGTATTTCAGATAAATTAATATTGTACTCTCTTAAATATTACTCTTCAACACAGCTAATTTTGACACACTTTCCTCCAAACTTATAAACAAATAGGCATTATCTCTTGACACTGATACATGTACTCCTACTTTCATGTTGAATGCAACTCCCAGGAAATTGTTGAATTCAGTACAATGTTACTATACTGCCATTATGTTTAGTGTTCTTATATTCCAATACAACTTGTTAATACTTTCAGTACACTTTATGGTCAAATGAAAATTTGTATCTTAAGTTTGTATGTTCATGCAGATGACCTGAGTAGATTTTATTGCCATTATATTAAAAAAATTTCAATTTGATAATTTCTTAAACATCTTACATACACAGTGTGCATTCATGTTTTATAAACTTCTACCTTTGGTTTGTTTATGTGGGCAGCTGGTAATGTTTAAAGGCTTTATCTATGAGCAAGTAATGCATTTTAATTTCATTTCAGTATATTTCTTAGAATATTCCGGACGTGACATCATTTGTTACTCTTTATTCCATTTTTCTCTCATTTTAGCAGTTTATTGTGAGACGTTTGAAACGAGAGTGTACATTTAATATAGACAAGTGAAACCTGTCCTAACATTACCCAAAGTTCAGCAATCTCTTGGTCACAACGATAATTCTAATCCCCGCCTCGAAAATTTTCTATATAAATATAATGTAATCAGCAGTTGCTCATCCTCTTTAGCCAGTGGCCCAGTGTTTTTGACCAAGCAACTAGTTTCTGGTCATTGTTCTCGGAATTAACTGTCCTTTTGATCGTTTACAAACAGTATGAGACTTTATTTTCATGTTTTTTTTACAATAGTGTTGGCAAAGGAGTGTATTATTGATTTCACATGACTATTCAGGGATGGTCCTGGCTTTTCAAAAGCTGTCGCCAAAAAAAATCGCCAACCTCAATATTTTGTTGCCAATTTTCAAAAAGTGTCGCCAGAACAAGTAGTGTACATTTTTTGAAGTATTAATTTAGTCTATTAATGTAAGAGGCAATGAAAATTACAAAAGATGGGTTAGTTAATACTCTAATTACAATAAGCATTAACAAAATGTTACAAAGTGTTATATGAAGATCCGTCGCGATTTTAGGGCTGCCAACTTGTTGAATGCAGTTTCAAAGTCTAATTTTTCACATCTGTACATGCTGATTCTCATTAAATTCTCAAGAGATAAGATGCAGAGTTTATTTCTGATGTCAGTTTTTATGAGGTTCATCTTACTGAATCCACGTTCACAGTCTACAGTGCTGACAGGTGACACCAGTAGTCTCTCGGCAGCCCCCCCCCCCTCCTCCTTATGGCTAGCTTCACAAAGCTTGAAGTGAATTGCTTCATAAATCCCAAGAATGATCACTGAATGCTGTATAAATTTTCTCGACAAGCAAACTAGGATCTCCATTCCCACGAATGAAACTTACATAAGTCAAGACCTGGCAATATTGTACTGTATATATAATCATAAATTCACACCCAATTTAGGGATTCTTTCACTCCTGTATTTTGAGAAATAAATAATTATTATTAATTATGCAAAACTGTTTTATTTTTGCTATTTCTTGTTGCAGAGTTTAAGTCTCTGCAGCCATAACACGTATTGATGGCAAAAGGAAAAGATCAATGAGTAAAATGCTGCACTGGCAACAGATATAATTGTGATTGAGATTTTTTCCATTTGCTTTGTATTTATACACAATAGTCGGTACTTCGGAGGTTATCAGTTTTCTATGAAGTTTCAGCAAAACTATTGTATTGATATATGTAAAAAAAAAAAAAAAAAAACAACAACAGAAGGATTAGCCATTCAATTAATTGTATCTGTTCTATTCGCATCTTCAGAAGTCGGTCAGTTGTAGGTATAGTTCGGTAGCATGATTGACTGTATCACAGCATACAGTACTCAGCCCAAATGTCAGCATAAGCAGATTATGATGTAACAATGCACTGTAAAGATGGGGTTGTCAATACGAACAAAGGATCGTTTGTGTAACAGATTGATTCCAGTGCATTGCTTAGGTGGCGCTCACCAGATAATATGTACTTTTGAGAGAGTGACGTATGTAAGGTGAAGTAGTTCGCATTTAAAACATGCACAGTGGAGAGAACGTTTGCATACCTCTATGCTACATTAATGTAATGTGGATGATATTTCTTTTGGATATTGTACTTTTGGAAATTTTACATGATTTAAGCACACTGCTAACTAAAATGACTGCTCCCTTGTGTTAAAAAATCAGTCTGAATTAGTCTAACGTACACTATACATAGCAGCTATTAAAATAGGGAAAATGAATTTTGCCAGACTAGACAATACCAGCTTCTGAAAGTGCAATGAATGAATTACCAAATATATAAAATGTAAAAAAAGTTATCGGCTCTTTTTTATACAATTGACCTCTGAAGTTCAGGAAGTGAAAATGACCAAGTAGAGCTAGCACTTTTTTGAAAGGTGCACATTTGAAGTAAGGCCAAGCTGTATACTCTATAACCCATAGTACACCCATCAATCATACACCAAAATAAAGGGAATTAAAGGTTCTTTGCATTATACCTAAGATATACAAGGTCTTTTTTAAATAGCCAGTATAACCAGTGAGGAAAGCCGGGGACATTCTTTTTCTTTAAATTCCTAACCCTATGCAAAATGCGAAACTGTATAGCGCCACCTTAAAGAAAATAAAAAAATGTTTGCAATTATTTTTTTTTATTTTCATATAATTATGTATGATGTTCTGAATAAAATGGTACATTCATATTGCATTTAAGCATGAAAATAAGCTAATTATGATCATTTTTCTCTTGCTTACATAATTTGCCATGAGGTATATTTGTGTGAGTAGTGACCTTAATTATGGGGAAATTAGAAGACTTAGAATATAGGAATAGAGTCAACTTAAATTTAAAACTGTTGCAATAAGTGACAGAAATATATGGTGAAAATGTTTCTTTTCATTTATTTGCAATGAAATAAAAAAATAAATGAAGAGAAAGTGAATTCGCTTCTTCCATATTAAACAATAGGCAAATATTTTACACTTTGACCTTTGACCTTTATGAAGCTGATGAGTTACCTCCCTTTTCTAATTGTAAAATTCATTGTTGATATCTCAGAAATAATTCTGGCTAGTTTCATGTTCCTGTCATTCAGCATAACATTGGTTGCTATGTTTACAAAATGTAATGTGCATTCTTAAAATAGCTCACTTTTATCATGGGGGGGGGTAGGCTGGACTTATTAGAGACTCTGACTCTCATAAATACTGTTCTGTGGGGAAAAAGGCAGGAGAATTATTCATAAGGATTGTTTTGATGCTTGCGACTTAAATGTTTCAGCCATATAAACATAATTAAATCATAAAAAATAATACCTACATCTTCTTTATGGTGGCGCTCACCAGATAATATGTACTTTTGAGAGAGTGACGTATGTAAGGTGAAGTAGTTCGCATTCAAAACATGCACAGTGGAGAGAACGTTTGCATACCTCTATGCTACATTAATGTAATGTGGATGATATTTCTTTTGGATATTGTACTTTTGGAAATTTTACATGATTTAAGCACACTGCTAACTAAAATGACTGCTCCCTTGTGTTAAAAAATCAGTCTGAATTAGTCTAACGTACACTATACATAGCAGCTATTAAAATAGGGAAAATGAATTTTGCCAGACTAGACAATACCAGCTTCTGAAAGTGCAATGAATGAATTACCAAATATTTAAAATGTAAAAAAAGTTATCGGCTCTTTTTTATACAATTGACCTCTGAAGTTCAGGAAGTGAAAATGACCAAGTAGAGCTAGCACTTTTTTGAAAGGTGCACATTTGAAGTAAGGCCAAGCTGTATACTCTATAACCCATAGTACACCCATCAATCATACACCAAAATAAAGGGAATTAAAGGTTCTTTGCATTATACCTAAGATATACAAGGTCTTTTTTAAATAGCCAGTATAACCAGTGAGGAAAGCCGGGGACATTCTTTTTCTTTAAATTCCTAACCCTATGCAAAATGCAAAACTGTATAGCGCCACCTTAGTCAAGTTTGTGGCTTCCTTTCATTCTCCCTTTTAATCTATCCAGTCAAAATCCATGATTGTCTGTACAAATTAAATAACCCAAAAGTCTGTTGCCAAAAAAATCGCCAGATGGGATATTTTTGTCGCCAATAAGGAAAAAATATCGCAATTTGCGACATTGGCGAAACCCAGGATGATCCCTGCTATTGGACCTTTGATGTCATTGACACGAAGGTTGCATTAAATAATAAAATATGAAATTCAGAAATGAGAGAACACATTTTGTTCATGTAGAAAGGCTTATAACACTAAAGGATATTTTATCAAGTGTAGATAACATTTGCATACAATTATGACGTGAAATATATCTACTCAGATATGGATCATTGTTTTTTAACAAAAAAAACTGCTACAGAGAATGTGACAATATTATCAGTATTTGACACCCACCCGCTGGACTTAAAAATAGTATGTGCTAATCTATTATCTTGTGCAAAGTCAATTGGCAAAACAATTATCCTTTTAAAATGGGATGAGCAAAGACCTTTCAACATGAATATAATGCTTTTTTCTTTCATTTCTTAATCTCCTGTTTTATTATTTGATGCCTCAGATAAAAACTTGACTGTTGTCAACACATTTATGCCTTTCATACGAGATTATATCCAACATATACTTGGCAAACAGTATAATAGTCATTTGATATATCTAAACTGTACATCAGTACTTTTTCATTTCCATTTGAAGCATGAACTTTATCTTTCAAGACAGTATGTTAGCACTACTTTGAGTTTCTTTCTTGTGCAGTATTTTCAAAATGGTGTGAAATATGTTGTAGAAGCTTGATTGGTATTGAGTGTACCTTATTTCATCATGCAGGCAATGAAACGTGTATTTTGTTCTCAGTGAAGTGTTGAGATTGAAGACTTGAAGTCGATACATATTTACCTGAATATTCTGTGTTTATTTTTTGCTTTAATATACTATAATGGTCTTATGCATTTCAAATATAAAAAAGCATTTTGGTCTGAATTTGTTAAAATTTATAGTATTATGATATTAAAGCTTATTGTACATATCTAAATTAAAAAGCTTTCCGTTGTGTTCATATCAATACCTATGTTAAAGTTAAAAAGAAGTTGAAAGATAGTTATGGGATGATAAAACTTATCACAAAAGGCATGGAGATAAACAGTATTATGAGTCTTATGCAAATTTATTCACATATATACTTATGCTTATACTGAAGTACTGCATTGTTTTGACTCAGACACATGGAATATGCTATGATGACTACTGATAATGAACCAAGTTCTAGAATCATAATATCAGAACTTTATCGGGAGAAACGGGGAAAACTAGCATGTGTTACAAGAATTTCTTGTTGTTGCAAACTTTAAGTAAGTGGGAACTATTGTACGTGATCAGGGGTTTATTGTTTTGCAACATGCAGACAACCAAATTTTGTGATGGATGCCTTAAGTGTACATACAAAAACAAAGGACAAGTTTTTTTAAGGGTCAGTTTTGGCCCCCAAGATAGTGATAAATTAAAGTGTAAGAGTATTCATTATGGTTATGCCATATCCACTTATATATCAACAGCAACATATGTACACATGATATATTGAAACCATGTGAAATTAAGTTAATTTTGTGTCTAAATAGGTCTTTGTTCAAATCAAAAATGAAAATTTTGCCAGAATTCCACCTCTTTGAAGTCCTCAAAAACAATGCATTCATTAAAACATTTGATTTTTCGGCAGAAGATACTTTTTGTAACCATCTAACACATGAAAATTGTATGCCTGTTCTTCTTTGCGGTCATCACTAATGAGCACAAAACTAAAATAAAAAAGTACACAGAGACAGCTGGCTTAGGCTGTGGCCAAGGAATGTATTATATTGCAATCCTTACATTAAGAATTAAATACTCTACCAACTGAACAATTGCATCCCCCAAAACAAAAGAAAACAACACATACTGGTAATCATTATATGGTGGATATAATAGGGTCTGTTTTGTGCTGTATAATTAGGGTGAAGATTTTTTAAGACATATTGAGTCATAAAATAACAGCCTCCACACCCCATCCCTCAAAATTGAAATGGTTTGTCCCAAAGTTACAGAGGGGTTGCACATGTCTCATGTAAATTGAATTGATACAGATTCAATTAACTTTGGCATTTTTCATAAAGTCTCTACTCAAATGCAAAAAATATATGACAACACAATCCTTAATGGGCACATGCAGTTGTTGCATGAGACTTGTGCACATCAATTTTGGGTCATAATGCCGTATTTGCTGTTATAAGCAGATTGTGCTACCTTGTATGCCTCTCAGACAGACTATGCTTATTGATATTTGACTAAGAGCACATTGGTAAGGAGAAAATGAGAGAGAAGCTATGTGAATGACACTAGTGAGAAAATGTGGCAGTGGCAGTCGTATTGGAGCATATCATATGGTTAGCACTATCCCATTATTCAGTTGTTGCATTTTGAATGTCTTATACATTTTTATTTTGTTTCTATGTTTCAGTTTGATTTGTACATGTGTTGCATATATAAACATGGGAGTGCACATATAAATTAAAAGCTTGTCAGTATCTGGCATCATTGTCAGCCATAGTTGCTGCATTATTTCCAATTAAATGATAAATTAAGGGACTGATTGCAAGCCTAAAATCTCTTATAAATTAATTTCAACCTGAGTATGCTGCCCCTTTAAAGAAAAAGGCCAGATGATCAACAAGTCAGTATCAGGTCTGAGGGTGGGGCCCATGCATGTGAGTGTTTACAATTTCTTCTTATAAAAGGATTCCCAATCAATGCACAAGAAAAGCAGCTTGACACTTATCAGACCTCAAAAGTTGCCTACTCTTTATTTCATAATTAAATTGAACAATACATAATTGGATTTACTAATTTATTCTAGATGTGGTTTAAAGTATAATTATCAGATGGGGTAGTGATATTGGTATTTTCTTTCGAGCCTGTATATTTCTGTCTTTTACCTCAAGAGATTTTTGTTCAACTAACACAATGTGTATAATGTTTATATTCAACATAGCTTGAATATATTTTGTCAAGGTATTTGAGAACTGAATTTATTCTTTTGACTTGCAATAAGTTAAATGACAGTAATGACTTGATGAAACAATGGTAGGATGAGAGTGAGTGCATACTGGAACAAGTACATTTGTAAAAAAAATCTGTTGTTTTATTTTCCTACCCTTCATTTTGGAGGCCCATATCATAAAAAATAAGAAGATAGTGTCTGTTCTTTCATTGCCATCACAATAAATGTGTCACATTTGATATCCTTAATCTGTTGAGTAACAAAACCCATATTATACTGAAATCATGAATGCATTGTATGTCTTATGCATTACAGATAATGTACTTGCTAAAATATTGGCATAAAAGTATCTGATGTTGTGATCATTGATCAATAAGGAATAATTTTATCAAATTGGTAAGTAATTAAAGTATAATGTAAGCTTTCTCCTGCCAATACATGCACTCAACTACGTTGGTCACTAATTTTCTGAATATTTGGTTTATATACTGTAGTAACACCTGGCTATTACTGTACAAAAGGTCTGCTTTTGTGTAATTTTTAATGGTAAAGAAATACATAAATTGTTATTTGTGGCAATCAAGGCAGGATTTTGAGATGCTGGTCAGTGATATCTTAAGTATAATATTTTAAATGAAAACAAAAATAGGCATCAGAGGTAATCAACCGTACTTAATGTAAATATACACATTTAAAAAATGCTGCAAAACAGAAACATATTTATACATTCTGTCATTGACTATTATGCATACTGTGTGCAAATGCAGAATTTAGTTGTATTTCTCTTTGGGTGTCAGCTTCGAAAGGGTTTGTTAGCTATACTGTCTATAATCCATGAAAAAAGGTTCCACAGCAGAGGAGAAAACAAGTGGCTTTTTAATGGTATATTTTGTTTTTGACTAGAAATAAACATGTATGTTGGGGAGAGAAAGGGACTTTTGTCTATACGAGTTTCATAGGAACGTGATTGGAGACCGAGATCGGCCAATATCGAACCTTGTCCTTTAACATCATTAAAGAGACCTCAAATTCCTAGTGTGTTCCTCTTTTAGGTCTGTTATTAACTGTTCAAAAAGGATTACTGATATACATCAAACTATCAACTTTACAAAATAAATGTGCTACTTAACCCAACACTTTTTAAATATGCCATTCCAGGTATGCATTATTTAAAAAAGATGCTGTCTTGTAAAAAAATATTCAAAATATAAACAAAGCAAATGCATGCGCAGTAAAGTTCTAATAAATCAGTACACCACAAGTTCTAAAATCCAGTTATCAAACCAGTAATTAACAGCAAAATGAAAAATTCTAAGCATCTGTGCCTGTAAATATGCAGTTTTAGTTAAAAGTAAAAGCCATCAAACTATTTTAATGTACTAGCACACCGAAACTATGCATTAAAATATATGGTTAACACAGATTCAGTGAATACAATGCTAATAAACAAGAGGAAATGCTTTCAAGTCATGGACCACGTTATTGGGACTTATAGGTCATGAACTGCAGTGAAAAGTTTACATGACCATATAAATGGTAATCCTGACCCTACAGGCAACCTCCTTGTCTGGCATTTGACACAATAGACTGGCATTTGACAAAATATAAAATATATTACTCCACTGTTTCCAGCATGTATTTGATATTTCATGATACAGCCTTACTATGGTTGCAACTCCTTAGTCAACAGTCCACAGTGGGAAAAATTCCAGCCTAGTTTATCTACATTTTAGTGTTTCACAAGGTTCTTTTCTCTTCATTCTGTGCATTCAGCCACTCTGAAGTTTCATAGATCATCATCAGATATCTCACCAATTGTACGCTGATGACACTAAAATATACAATCTCGTTACCCAAGTGAAGTTGATGCTACCATCCAATGTGGAGAGGTGCATTTCCAACGTGGTCATGGGTGATGTATAACAAGCTGCAGTTGAATAATGAGAAAACTTAAGCCATTCTGATCACTGCACAAAGACATTATCTCATTCACATCTTTTACTTCAAACAGTGTCAGCAACACCATCATTAAATTCAAACAGTCAGTACAAAACCTTTGTGTCACTCTTGATGGGCCAATCTCATTTTACCAACATGTCAAGAACAAACGCAAGGCTGCATACATTTCCGTATCATATCTTTTGTATTTCAGAATATACGACACGAACACCAAAAATACAGGAACTATTTTACCTGTTCTACCTCAGGCCAGTCAAAGCATGATTTTAAGCCTCGTTTCGCCTGTAACCTTTCACCATATATACCATCATAGCAACATCACTGTTCATCTCCAGACAACGGAACAGCCCCATCTCGATTATGCTATTCTACATTATACAGTCACCAATCACAAATACTGCAAATGGACTCTCATTCAATCCACACAATTAGATTTTAATAGGACTATTCAGCTCCAGGGACACGCTGCAACTCCGGTCTGAACTCACTATAAAATTAAACCATGTGATTCTGGAGTCTCAACTGCAATGTAACCTTTGCCTTTTGCCCCTAGCAATTGGCTAATATTTGGAGCTAAGGACAATTTCCCCTAACACCGACTTTCCAAAATCAACAAGTAATCTCGAAAATCTAAAAAATCCTTAAAGTAGATAGATATATACAATAAGCGTATATTCCAAATTTATTATAGTTTTGAAGATGGGTCCATGTAAAACCTGTATAAAGAGGGGACATAATAGCCAAAATGTAAACGTTATAAAGTCTTAACGTCATATGTTTTAATCGCATTGCCCTATTTAACCGAGAATTTCTCGAAATTGTCTTCTCGTGTTCTTTTCTACTTTTTTCCGTCTGTTAATTAGAAAATATTCGAATCTTTGAAATCAAAATCTTTTTAGTAGATTTTCAATTAGTACAAAATGTTAATACACTCTATCAACATGTGAGTGTTTTGCATACCCGGTGTCCGTCAGACACCCCTTGTTACGTTGTTTCCTATCAATAATATTCGTCAGGACTTCCTTCGTGGGTGGACTATATCGCATAGAGATAAAATATGCAAGAAAGTTCATTGTCAGAACTTTTGAAAGAGGAGATGTATAGCCCAACTGTATACGTAAGGTATTGTCTTTTTATCGCGTAAGTTGTGCCTGACCAATTTCATCTAGCCGCGAATTTGTGGAAATCGTCTTGACAAATTTTCCACTAGCGTTTCCTACTGTTGGGACAGGTCACTCTCTACGAACTTTCAAACAGGGGTTGATACAAAAATCCTCTACGTAAGGGTTTAAGTATCGCAAAGTTTGGTTGCTGCCTGTTCATATATTATAACTTTTATATTGCCGGTATCCTTAAAATCCCTGTTTTTCCGCTTGCATCAGACGAACACCATCAATATTGTTTTTGGGAGTCCCATTGCTGCATAGAATATATCGAACAATGATAAATGTCAAAATCATTTTGGGGTGGACTGCAGGAACCTGACATGGACTGAAGAGGTAATCTTCGAATGGACATTGTATGAGCAATCATATATTGATCTCCGGATACCTAGAAATCTGATCGACAATTTTTCTTTAAATGCTCATACAGCTGGAACAGATCCCTAACTAGATAGTGTTCAAGATGCGGTCAAACTTATATCGTCTAATTACAATATATTCAATCGATGAAAACTGTTCGTCTTTTTAATACTGGTGCCCGTAGGATGTCGCTTTTGTCACTGATTCCACCCTACGAGATTCATTGTAACTTCATTAGTGGCTCGACACTATCCCCTAGAGATAATTGTCAAAGAAAATGGGATTGTTGTTATTGGAGTGGTGACTGGCACTGGCACAAGACACAAGGTTCCCGTGTTTCCCGTTCGAGGAGAATTTCAGGGAGGGATTGGGAACCAGGTAACCGATGCAACTACTTAATAAAATGGTCCACACTTGTTTGTCTCCTTCTTGCAAACTCAAATTGGCAATGGCTGCCCCGATGACACAATACACCACGAAGATTTGGCAGAAAAAGACCATTTGCGTTTTAGGCACACGTTCTCCACGCCACACCCACAAGGGTTGTTTTTGTAAATCTTGCAGAGAAGAACTGGGTAAAGGAGTGGTCGCCGTAGCTGCGTCTATGTGAAAGGGCATGATGGTCACTTCTTTTTATAGTCGATGACTTGCGAAGCGTCGATCCAAGAATCAAAACTGGGTGGCTGTCCTTTCCAATGTACTTTGACTTCTTTGACACGTCCTTTGCCCACATTCGAGAATGCTTTCGATGTCGTACACGTCTTCTTTTTTGGTGACACGTTGTAACTCAGGCAAATAAAACGTTCCTTTGAGCACTTTTCTGTTCATGTCTTCCAATTTATAGATGGCAGGATCACGGCCATGCACTCGTACAGTGACACGAAACAATTCGGTAGTCCAGTTAGGTAAGTAACCTTTGTCGAAAGTGCGTTTAGTTTTGCCGATGCGTACCCTATCTCCTACGGCCAACACTCCACTTTTCTTGGGGACAGCTCTCATCGGGTACGTACCAAACAGGCGATCAGACACCAGCACTTCATTCTCGGGAGTCACCTCTTGCGGGGCACGTCCAATGCTTCGATGGTAAGATGGGTTGTACGCTTGCACCAGGTGTGGTAAGATGTCGATGTACTTCAGAGTGTGGTGATGCGTAAAATATTTCCACATGCGTTCTTTCAAAGTGCGTTGAAAATGTTCCGCACTGCTAGCTTTGGTTTCAGGATTCTCGGTGGTAAAAAAATGAATGTTACGTTTCTTTAATTGTTTTTGGAAAGCTTGGTTCAGAAATTCATTACCTTTGTCCGTTTGCCATCGAAGAGGGTGATGACCGCTTTGTTTCAACACCCGTTGAAGGGCTTGCACTAACTCACTGCTCGATTTGGAAGTCAAGGGCACATCCCAGGCAAATTTGGAAAAGACGTCGATGACACAAAACAAATATTTGTAGCCACGGTTGTAGCTGGCCAAATGAGAGACATCGGCTAAATCGGCTTGCCATTGATGATCGATGCCTTCCACTCGGGTGCGACTTCTTGAAAACTTGCGTCGAATGGGTTTGTGTAAAGTGTAGGTATCTTGTTCTTGTAACCATCGTTACACTTGCGGTAAACGGAGACTTTTCAGTCGCATTTTGGCAGCACAATACAATTTTTAAACACCTGCGTAACCTGCAGGATGGGAGGGATCGTAGTAAGTGCTGGCTAACACTTTTTCCATTTTTTTGTTTGTTAATAAGGCACCCACTCTTGGAGGATGCTACTCTTTTTCTCTTGGGGTATTTTCTTGGATTGTAATGTTTTGCGTGTCCGACCGGCAATAGGTGTTGAGGAGGAGGATGTTTGAGCAGGGGATATCGGTTCTTGTTTCACTTCTGTCTTCACCTTCTTTTTCTCTTCTGATGAAGAAGGGGTGGTCATCATCTTTTTAATCCATCCAATTCTGGAGGTAGGTGGTGTTGTTAACTTGCGTACGTTTCTGGTGGAGTTTGAAACCCTTCTTCTTCTCTTTTTTCTGTCTTCGTCACTGGAATTAGTGGTGGTGGTGGTGATGGTGCTGGACTTTTCATCAAGGTCTTAAAATCTTTCAGAGTGGATAGAGCTGTTTCGTCTAAAGCTTTTTTGGTAAAAGAGTTGCAGTTGTTGCAAGAGTTGACCGTACTTTTGCGATTTGTCTGTTTCGGACAAATCGTGGCGATCCATCAAGGACTGCAATTCATGTTGTAGCTGGGACATCTCGCTCAAATGGGGATTGGGAGGTAAATGCGGGGTCCGTTGTTCTTGCCAACGATGGTATTCCATCCATCGTTTGTAAGGCACGAAAGCTACTTTTCGTCCTTTCATGGGATGTCAGGGGTCGATTCTGAGATCTTTGGACTCCAGAGGGTCTTTTTATCTTGCTCCCACCAGTCCTCCCAACATGGTTCCCAAGACTCCTTTCAGCAATGGGGCTAACAAGAGGGGTAAAATTCCTCCATGTTGGACCAACATCTTTTGTCCGATGGGAATTTTCTTTTGAACCATTTGGCGAAGAACGTGACGATGTTTGCCTAAGCATTGTTTCGGGTGTTTGGACAAAGGGAGCGTGCCTTTCAACACGTTCAAACAATATTCGCACACGGTATCGATGACCTCTTTGGAGGCTGTTTGAATGAGTTTTTTTCGTAGGGGTTGAGAAGCTTTGGACAGGACAGATAACATGTCCCCATGTTTGACTAAACGAGGAGGCAGTCCTTTTCTTTTCTTTCCTTGGGGTTATTTAGAAGAGGGATGTTTTCTGGAGGGTGACATCTTTGAGTCTTCAGGAGCACCAAAAACACTTATACCCCTACTTGGTCACAGACCTTTTTTATACTGGAACGCGTCGCCACTGTCTTTACGTCGTATTAACTTGAGGACAGGCATGACACGTCATGCAGGGGTACGCAACGGACTAAATCGAGCCAGTTCTTGCTTGGACAAATCCAGTAAACTTTGTAACATGCCCGATCTTTCTTGAACTTTGATTTTGGGAGCAGGTACTTTGTGAGTAGCGGCCACTGCCGCTAAATTGGAGGGTCCTACCACTGGGGAAGTTCTTGGGGTCATCAACGGAGAAGTTCTTGGTGTAATCAACGTCTCCAAGTACTTTTCAGTTCTTGGTGTTATCAACGGAGAAGTGAATGAACCCGAGGCTACCGGAGACGCGGTCACCGCCGTTGCAGGTCGTGGTTTGCGACTGTAAGGTTGCCTTCTGGCCGAAGTGCCTCTCTTGCGACTAGTTTTCTGTGGGCTTTTCTTTTTCTGTGGACTTTTTCTCTGCTTCTTTTTTGGGGGCTTTTCTTTTTCAGGGGTGGTGACTGGTAAGAGGAGGGTCCCGCCACTGGAGAAGTTCTTGGAGACACGAGTCTCCTTAGGGACCTGGTCTTGACACCGTGGCTCTTTTCTTTCTTCTAGGAGCTTCGTTTGACTTTTTCTTGGGGAGAACTTTAAGAGCATTCGGATCACATCTTAAGAGAGAGAGCGAATGATGACCCCTCATAGAGTACCGCTCCCTCCAGGTTTCAAAATGATTTGTTTTTTGGTTTGAGTGTCAATGCTGGGATCGGCCAGTTGGGTGAAAGCAACTTTGTTTCGATCAAAAAAGCGTTTGGTTTGATGAGGAATCTGAATGATCCCTTGGAGTAATTGACGTGTTGTCACCGTGAACCATCGAAAGACTTCTTTGAGACTAGCTTCTAAGACACGAGCCTGTATTTGTGGATTTTTTTTCGACTGATGCCATACAAGGCACGAATCAATTTGACGGGAAGATGCGACTGAAGGGACGTCATGTTCAAACTGTGTGAGACAGACGAAAAGTGTCTGAGGTTTTTATAGATTTTTTTTGGTGGGGTTAAGTCGAGGACGGAGACGTGTACAGGACAGGCCCTCCGTCTTGGCACCAGTGGTGAAACAATTGGGTACGAAATCGCAAATCATCAGGGGTAGTATGTTTCAAATCGACTAGTAAATAGGCGGGTGGAGTTTGAGTGGCATCGTCGTACGCCTGAGTGAGCCAAGGCGTTCCTAACTGTTTGGCTAAGACTTGCACTTGCGATTTATCTCGATGGTTTTTAAACAAGACCACGTAATGCGCATTGAGACTGATGGTGCGATGAGCTTTACTTTGTTGAAACAAATTTTGAGTGATGTAAACGACACTGGCATTACGATGATGCCCTTTGCGCGTAAACCACAGTTTAATTTCTTCTTCGTCTTCTCCTAACATGTCGTCGAAAATGACCAAATGGGTTTGACGGGAGTCAGAGATGATTCTGTCGTCTTCTTTAGGAATGCCTTTCACAAACACGATATAATCGCCTTGACTTTCTCGCAAGAGGCTGTACGCCGATTGCCACTCTTTGTGACACCATACGATGCGATGAGGTGGTCGATCGATCAAATGATGTTTATGTTCGATCAAACGTTTGACGAATTCGGTTTTGCCTGAACCACTAGGTCCAGCAATGAGCATGTTAAAGGGATGGCGAAGATACAAAGCCTCCCAACTGGCACGATCTAAGTGTTCGTCGATGACTTTGACAGTGGAGGAAGAGGGAGCAGAGACAACAGAGGTAGCCATAGTGTTAGGAAATCACTTGTGACACGAAAACAGACAAGACAAGAGTTTATATACTGTTTTCCAGGACACGTTTATTGAATGTTTTAAACATGAACACGAAAGACAAAAATACATAAAAGCCAAAGGCTTAAGTACAACGATAAAAGGTACATGAAAACCATCAACGTGGAATAGAAACAAGTTTTGTACAACATGTTTTGGGTAATGTTCTGACCAGTTCTATAGGGGGTAAGGTCACACAAGTGTCCTACCGAAAAGGTCTTTCAGAAATGTGCACGACAGTCCTGTCCTGAGTGACGAGTTCTTCTTCTGGTACTGTCACTAACACAGGTTGAAAAGTGACTTTTTTCTTTGGACGTTGAAAGGAAGGATCACAACTCTCGAGCATACTGGGCCACTTCTTGGGTCCAAGCCTCAAAACCCCTTTTTTTCCAGGCATGTACATCTGTTCAATGGGGGTGTAAGTCACAAGCTACATTCACATCGTCATACACGTCTTCGATAGCTAAAAGTTGACGATTTTTTAACCGCAGAGGTCGAGAAGTATCCAGATGAAAAAGCAAGGCTTTGAGCAAAAGGAGTCTTTCATGAACATTTAAGGCCATTTGGGTGGTAAGTACTGTTCGTAAAGAGTCCACAAGGAATCGGCTGGTAAACAAAATCCCAGAAAACAAGTCACTAAGACACACACCACTTGTCGACCCAAACTGAACGGAAACAGTTCTTGTAATAATTGATGGTAATGATCCACGGTTTGAATATGGTCATTGAGTTCCTTCCATGGAATCTGTTCAATCACATGTGATAAAAGTCGTGGCATGGATTCCTGTTTTTATAGTCTCTTTGTTTCGGAAGCAATACACGTACTTTCTAGCCAGAGATCTTTGTTCTCCAGTTGGAAATTTAAATGCTCCAAACTGTAACCTAAACTTCAGAGTTCGATTAGAAGTTTCTTCTTCCGCTAAGCAGATTCCACGTAATAGACCTTTGTAATCCTTTAACTCGTCTTCCTCAATGCTTTGCTCTAGGTGAATCTCGAAGTAACCAAAATGATGAACATTTCGATCATTCACTAACTCAAAATGTTGAACAAGGTCTGACCACTGGAACAATTTCTGACGAATCAGTTCTTTTATACCATTCAGGTACCAATGGTTAAACATCTGGTGACGTACCGGATGCAATTGTTCTTTACGTTTCACTTGTATTTTGACCAGTTCTCGGTAAATGCCTTCTCTCAACTCTACAGGCAAAGTACGAATGTTCTCTTCTAAAGTACCCATGAATAGGTCAGTCAGTAAAATTCATAATCTTTTCCAAGAGCAAAAGTAATCCACATAGTAGTAAGTAATTTCTGACCACTGCCATTCAGGGTAACGTCCAAGAATCTCATTGAAATCTTTTGATGCAAACGGTCTAGAGTGATATAATATATGAATGCACACCTGACCCAGAGAAATCTAACACACTAGTTGACCTTTTTCACTTTCCTCTTGTGAATTTCTCGGCACAGAAGTTCTACAGTTACCCATAGAGATTTCACTCTGGCAAGTCCCTGCCAAACTTCCTTGTAAATCTTCTCTTGGAGTTCTTTAGGTAATGATGCAATATCGTTTTTGAAATGAAGTTTAAATACTGGTCTCGGTGATGTCCAACATTTGACTCCTAGCCAATCTGATTTCTTCTTCTTCAACGACATGGTAGGTTACTTCAATGTCTCGGTCCCGTTAAGGGTAACTAATGACAATTCGGTGACTATCGAACATGTTCTAGGTAGGCCGAATCTTGTGGTTCC
This sequence comes from Sinohyriopsis cumingii, assembly GCA_028554795.2. Taxonomy (NCBI): domain Eukaryota; kingdom Metazoa; phylum Mollusca; class Bivalvia; order Unionida; family Unionidae; genus Sinohyriopsis; species Sinohyriopsis cumingii. The sequence continues at coordinate 668,043 of JAPYKE020000099.1, forward strand.
CAGTGGTGATGTGACACACCGCAACTGAAGCACTTGACTTTATCCCCTTCGCCCAAGTAGAAAAATCCGGCTCTGGCTAATTCTTCGGGGGTTGGTCCTCCCAGATACTTAGGCCATTTTCCTTTGAACGATTGAAGACGATTTTCAAAGTCGCAGTATTCAGACAAAAGCACAGGGAACAAATATTCATCTTTCACAGATTCGTTTCGATGAAGGTAGGATGACATGGATAGGATGACATCCGCTGGGTGGTAGACTTGAAGGTTGACATCCACCTTTAAAATGAAACCCAGTAAAGTGTCCAAGAGGACCAGTAGCATCGCTTTCGCATCCCTCAGGTTTGACACACACAGCATCACTTTCCATGATAGGGGTAGTGAGAACAAATTTCCCATGATGCTTTACGGCATCGCTAAGGTCACAACGTACAACATCGCTCCCATCGCAAGGCTCACAATCGCACTCGTCTGCAACCTCCGTTACGCAATTACAATGGTAACCGCATGGACACTTGCCGTTTCCTTCCGGATATTCTCCGTCGCAATGCATGGGTCTTATCCATCCAATATTAGTCACACTAGGGGAAGGTAAAACTTTTTTACAATCCCCAAACTAGAACGATGTCTCTTTCAAAAGATTCATCTTGTTCGCTTGGTCTTTGTGGTCACAATGAACTATCGATCTTGCCTAGGGTTCCTTTTTATACTAGTCGCAATGAAGTTTCAAGTTTGTACATCGTTCCTTTTTTATGTCTTGTTTTGGAAGGTACGGTCTCTAAGGTGCTGTCATAATTGTACCGTAGTGTAATGGGTGGAAAGGCCATAGAAAGGTAAGGGCAGTGCGGAGACCATCGAGTATGTTCCAGAATAGCTGAATATTTATAGATACATAGATCCAATAGTAACTTCAGGCCACAACTGAAACACTGTACTTCGTATCCCAATCCAGTCTCAGGTCCCAAGTAGACAAATCCTGTTCCAGCTAAAACATGCGAAGTAGATAATCCTTTCCTATCCGTAGGCCATTTTTGAAATGTGTCCAGTCGACGGGCACAATCACAATAGTCAGGCAAGAAGACCGGAAAATGATGGGGTTTGAACTTAGAGTTCTCACTGGAGTTTTCACTCGATTCTTGCTGTGGCGAAGTCACCTTCTGGTGGGTGGCTATCCTCTTACAACCAATGTTTTATACGACATGTCCATGCGGTAATGTAAAGTGGATGACATTTCCAAAGGGGTCGGCTTCTACAAAGTCCAGATCTTCTTCGTAATTGACTAAGATCAAATCCTCGCGAACGACGTCCACGTGTTTCTTGAATTTTGTTTTGTAGTGAATCATTTGAAAGTAGCGGAAAGGTTCTGTCAAATACTCTGTCTTGGGTAAACACGGTCGTTGTGTCATTTTACCCCACAAACAATTTAACATCACTTTGGTAAACGATCGCCTGCCTTCGTTTTTCTCGATGTGGTCCAAAGAGATGCCTTCTTGTTCCCAGTATTTCTCTTTGAATTTTATTTGGTCTTCGGGAGTGTGGCACCAGGACGGATAGCCGCTGGCTTCTTGTTTCAGTTTCAACGTAGTCGGCGAGAATGCCTTTCTGCGTGGGGTCACCATTGTGGTATTGTTGTGTCTTGGGAAAGTGACAAATTTCGTACACTTCTAACAGTTGGTATCCCATGTCCAGAACATTGAACAATTCCACGCTCACCTACGTCCCCGTCAAGGCGCGTTTTTCCTGGCTGTGCTGACAAGGCTGGTCTTGGTTGCACGTTTCTGCACATGTACGACACAAGGGAAACATCAGTTTGTCTTGACAATGGTGAAGTAGCACGGGATGGTACAAGTCGGTGGGAGGCAAAACTTTACATTTGATCAAGCCTTCGTATTGTCGAATGTTTTTCAGGTCAATGTGTTCGGTTAACAATTGTGGGTGCCCTGCAGGAAAGCGACAATATTTGTACACGTCGGATTACAGTGAACACCCGTCCAAGTATTTGATTTCTTCTCCTTTCTCTTCGTCGGCTTGGTACAGCAAACAGGTGGCATTGGTCCTTCATCCGTACAAACTATCCCTCGGATTCATGGGGTCCATGAACTGGTAGCTTTCCACGGTGCGTTTAAATTCGTGATCGGTTTTCAAACGGTGATTGTATTCGTGTTCCCACATTTCCACCACTTGGTATCCTTGCTGCTCTAACTTTAGGCGTCGCTGACAAGTGGCCTGGTACAAGTCTTCCATGGTTCGATGTAAAAACTGATTTTTAGTGCCACGGTCAGGGTAACTGACGGGACATCCGTGTATTAAGCAACTGTTAAACTCGTACACGATCTTGGGGTTTTCTAAGTCCCAGCCATCGACTGAATACGTTCCGATGGTCTTTTCGCCCCCTCCGTTGCGGGCATGCTGAATCCATTTGTCATCCTTGCCGCACAAGTAATGTAACCAGCGTAGGGCTTTGACCGAGTATTGACGTTTGACATAGTTGGTTGATGGAGGACTGATGACAGCCACGGTGTTTTTAGGCATGAATCGTTGTCGGTACACTAAGGAACATGCTTTGGCAATGGTGCAAGCTTCTTTCAAAGAATCGACCCCTCCGTGCTCCATGAACAGTTCTCGAAATTTTCCACACAACGCCGTAAAATGTCCACGTCGGAACGACACTACTTTAACATTTCTTCCTGAAAGTCGAAAGGGTCCGAGGCATGAGCCTGGTACCAAGTGTAGAAAGCTTCTCGTTGTTCGGTACGCATGTTGTCGGGGTCGTAAACGTGAGCCTCTGGCAAATGGGGTAGAACGGCGTGTTGATTGGCTTCGCTATTGAAATAGTGTGTAAAATACCCTTTAGCCATTTCTGTCATTCCATACGTTTTAGGCATTCGACTCAAAGGCATGGACAAGTAACTCATCGAATCTTTAAACTGTACTTGTCCCACTTGCATGAAAATGATTTTGGCTCCGTTCAAAGTCACTTTAGGATGTTCGGTGCCATGTTCCGTATAGTACCTCAAAAGAAACTGCCCATCGTATCCGGAGAAATTGTGAACCATCACTGTGACATGACGATGGCAATCTCCGTAACGATCGATGTCCTCTTGGCTCCACGTCTTGTCGATGGGTCTAAGACCCATCGGGCGAAATCGGCTAGCGTGTTCGGTCCCCGAAAGATTTTTTCACGCCCTCCAGGAATCTTGCTGCAGTGAGGGCAATGACTAAAGATAGGTTCTTGGATGCACTTTTCACACGCTTGGTGAGCCACGCAGAAATTAGAAATGTGAATGCCGGTCTCTTGCATGCATTCAAAATCAAAAAAGATGAAATTGCCTTTCTTCTTGTGACCATCCTCTTTCTCTTGTTGGGGTTAGTATTATTGCATGTAACATTGGTGTTCCAAGTCCACGATTCGGTGACAAATGTGACATTTTTTCTTTCCTCGACATACGTGTGCCTTGGCACTGTTGGTACATATGCCTTGTCCACACATAGGCACAATCTCAGGAGTTGACAAGCACATTTCTGCTGTGAACATTGCGTCTTCAGATGTTGTTGGTAACAGGCAGGGCTGACAAACGTGCGCAGATAAGCTGGACAATGCACTCGTTCTTGCCCTTCGTTCAGACAGGGTTGAGAGGCCAAACATCCTGAGCATTTCGATCCACAATGCTTGTGTTGCTCTCGATTATTATAGCCATAGTCACATTTCTCACAGTAATAACTGTATCCCAGGAATGCAGTGATACTGGTAATGGCATCAAAATGTTCATCGTGATGATAGAGGTGAATGTATTTTCCGTCCTTAAAGTCTTTCCCTCGAAACAAGAGAGGCTCGAGCACTTCTTGAGGGTGCACTTTCAAGGTGTAGCGTGGAGCTAGGACATCTTGCAATTTTTGCATCTCAGGAATGCCACAGGGTGTGTCTTTGGACAGGCCGGCTTGTTGTAACAGGAGTTCTGCTTCATTTCGTTGTTTGGCTTGGTCCGATTGTTGAATAGTTTTCCAGGCTCTTTTCCATTCTGCCGTGTCGTTCTTGTTGGCATAGGTTCGTCCCACCAAGATAGCCCTGGCTAAACAGATCTGGTCTTGAGAGTTGTGAATTTGGACGAGGCGACGCTTAATGCTGCGAAGACCGTTCACCAATAACACCTTTCTGCGTTGTCCTATCCCTTGAGGAGGAGAGACGTGGGTCATGTCCAGTGTAACTTTTCAATCTGTGATGTCAAACTGGTCATTGGATTGTTGTACGTGTTGAATCTCGTCCATGACTTTGGAAGCGGTCAGTTCTGCAGGGCTGCTAAACTCGATCCAAACAGGGGATTTCAAGCCTTTGTGTTGTATGGAAAGTCTCAAGCGATCGTATTCTTTGGGTTGACATTGTCGCTTGAATGTGGTGAGCAAAGAATCCCACATCTCGGTGATGAACCCTTCTGCTTTCTCTAACGGTACTTCGGACTTGAAATCTTTAAACTTCACCGTGTATTTGTAAGCCGTGGTTCTAAATTTTCTAGAGGGACGCTTTTCCGTCTCTCGAATGGAATAGTACTTTTCAGGGTTGACTAAGGGTGGTGAACTTTGTTTAGAGGAAAACTCTCTGGGTTTGGATTCTGGTTCACTCATGTCCTCTTCAAAATCACTAGCATGAATTTGTGCCAAGACTTCAGCGACGGCCCGAGGCGATAGATCACGTTTCTGCCTCTTACTTTCTTCTTCTTTCTTCTCAAATGAATTGGATCGTTTCATCTTGACTGCAAAAAGTCAAATGACTAAAGTTTAAACACCATGGGTTACTTTATAGCCATGACATACCAGTGTATATAAAGGGTATGTGTCTTGTCCTTCCAATATTCATTTCACTCTCAAACTGAGCAGAACGATGGAAGAGACTACACAGATCGAACTTTTCATCAGAGCTTTGCGAGGGGTCATCCGAAAATTCTCTTCAGACCAGTCGATGGACTACTCACCCTCCTTTCGAAATGAAAGTCAAGATACTTGCTATATCTGTCAGAAGAAAGGGCATTGGTCTTCAGTGTGACCAGACCGTCAAAAAAACAAAACAGGGGCTAAAAGAGACAAAAGTCAAGATACCTGTTATCATTATCAAGAAAAGGACACTGGTCTCCAGATTGCCCTAAGAAACAACAGGAGCAAGAAGAAGAGGGGAGTGATGAAGAGGAAGAAGAGGAAGAAAGCAGAGAGGTGAAGAAAAAGAAACAGGAGAAAAAAGAAGAAGAGAAGAAAGTGAGAATGAAGAGGAGGAAAAGGCTGTGAAAGTGAAGACATTTAAAAAAAAAGAGAGAGTGAAGACAGAAAAAGAAGAAGCCTATGAACTTTTTAAAATGTTATGTGGTGTTGTGATTTGAATTGTAACATTTATAAAAGAATAAATCAGGTATAAAAGGTAAGTGTCTTTGGGTTTTGATTTTAAAATAAGAATCTACACTCACGCACTCATACACAGGCACGTACTATAGGGTAAAATGGGGTTTGTTTTTTTGTGTGTTTTTTTTATAGTTTGAATGGATGTTGGCAATTGAAAGATTATCTCTTTTCGAGAGAAATGGGTGGCCCTGAAAAGGGCCTTTGGGTGTATGAGTGAGTTTAAACAATCAACTTTAACTGCCTTAAGCCTTTGCCACGGCCAAGGCCTGCTTCTGGACTGCGTACTGTTGATGATGATGATTTGATTGAAATCACTAAGGGTGGTACGGTAGACTTAGTCACAGAGTTGGAGTGTTTACTGGGGAAGGTCGTATTCTCTTATGTAGTAATAAAGAAGTCTGATACATTTGTTTCAAACTTCTTAACTCTGCTAAAATGTCTAACAGTACCGTGACCGTTCGACTTTCACACCCTTGTTTCTTTGCTGCTGCTTCTTCTTCTTGTTTTTTTTTCTTACCTCTTCTTCTTGCTGCTGTTGCTATAGAAGAAAAGCTTGTTCCGCTTCCTTTTGCTGTTGTATAAATTTTTTCAATTTTTTTTCTTCTGTCTCTGTCTAAAATTCTCCACGTGCGGTAATGAAGGAGAAGGTGGCGAAGTTTCCGGAACAAATTCTTGCGAGGTAAGAAAATCCACAAAATCCCAATTTACCCCTTCTGAAAGTAAGTCCTGGTTCCCTTGGGTAGTCTCCACGGCTGGTGCGCCCCAATTTATCATTTTCTGAGTTTCCGTCATGTTGAAAAACTGTCAAATGGATTGACTGCGCACAGGTGCTAGCGAATCTATATAGGACATGTGAGTCACAGACTGCTCTCTTCGGATTGGACGTTGGTTGACTGGATTTTGTAACGCGTGTTTGGATTGGTCAATGAACTCAATCCGTTTCAATCCTCTATTTCCCTATAAATAAGCGCAGTTCACTGCATTCCTTCACCTGTTCTCGGCACCCCAACATGTGGACCGACGTGCAATCATCAGCTCTTGTCTCTTCCATGATGTTCCGGACGGACATACCGATGTATGTCCGATCCAAGTGGACTATTGTCCATAGGACAGAAACACGCCTATGGATACGAAGGATTTACGTGGAGAGGCAAGGATGCCTAAAGTGGGTTCTTATTTACGGTCCTTAAATCAGACGTAGTTTGAGGACAAGAAGAAGACCAATGCGGTGCCCTCTGTGTTGACAATAGGGTATGTTAACATAAAACCAAAGGCCCTTTTTAGGGCCACTCCTATATCTCGAAAAGACCTTGGCTTTCATTGCCTACCCTTTTTTTTAAATAGAGACCTCTCCCTGTTTACATTTCCCATGTTCAATTTCCATAGACCCATAAGGTCGGGACCTTATTAAAATAGAGTCCCGACCCCTGTTCAATTTCCCTTGACGCTATACAGGCCCACCCTGTTCAATTTCCCTTGACGCTATACAGGTCTACCCTGTTCAATTTCCCTTGACGCTATACAGGCCCACGATTTATTTCCCATGTTAGATTCCCTTGATGCTATACAGGCCCAGGGGTTTTCGTAATGTTAAATTTCCCATTGACGCTATATAGGCCCAGGGTGGTTTTTAATGCTAATTCCCCTTGACGCTATATCGCCCCTATTCACTATTTACATAATGAAGCTTAAGTGCTTGAAATTTAGGGCTCAGACTGCCACACAATGTCAATAAAAACCACATAAAATAACAATAATGAAATAATAATGAAATACACAGTGCGAAAGAACGACAGACTATTGAGCCAGAAAATTATATTAATGGACAGTAACAAAATTCGTTATTGTTCATGAAGTGTGATCCATACAATTCCCCGCATCTCTTTATGTACATACTTATACACACATACATATAATATATATACACACATATACCTACATACATATCTACAAAACACCTATATATGCAACACCATAGAAATTGAATGCCTATACTCGAATAAATACACATACATATATATGGGAGGTTGTGGGGGGGGGGAGTTTAAACTTAAAATTCCGCACCAGATATTTTCAGAATCTAGGATTGCGTCTCTGCTCCTCTGCTGTTCAATTGAATGTGACGCCAATTACCATTCAGAAACTGTGTGCAGTTGCAAGCCCTGATTAATGATTGGCCAGTGAAACCCATGTGACCACTACGGGGCAATTCAAGTGGCCCTTCCGGGCTATGTTCACTGTCATAACAGAGAAAGGTAAAATGTAGACCCAACCTCCTCACACCACCCTTAATTTTACTTACGAAGGTGCAAGTAGTTATGTTATTTCCCCAACAGGGTTAGAATGACACCAATGCATGCCTTAATAAGGTTGTAATAAGTAAGTTATAACCAATCACGTATTGTACTGGGAATAATGAATGAATAGCCAACTGTATGTGAACAAGGAACAAGGAGCCAAATGTATGTAGAAAGTTTTGAATCTGGATTAAGTAACTGGTTACTTATTCCTTATTCAATAGGTAACTGGTTACGTATTACTTATTCAATCGGTAACTAGTTACTTATTCCTAATTCAATTCGGAATACGAAATAAGGACTATGTAACCAACTTGATGTCGATCTAATCACCTCTGATCTGTGCTAATTTTCATCCTATTTACTTTCAAATTCAAGTTTGTCAGATCTTAAATAAGTTCAATATCACTTTATCACTATATATTTACTTGAGTCAGTGCCTTATTTTAATTTGTGGAAAAATTTCAGATGTGTTGTACTAGCAGGCTCTTAATGTTGCTACTCTGACAAGGAGATATATCGATTGCTATAATTTGGAAGGTGTTTGAAATGTTGATGGAGTGCCATCATTATGGCACTTGCAACTTGTATCTTAGACCTTTTGCTACTGTCATAGTAACAATCTTGTAGCTGAGAGTCAAGATTGGTTGTAAAGCAAGTGATGTGATGTGATGTGATTTTGATTTTTAACGTAGCTTTAACAATTTTTCAGTCATATCGCTACGATGTCCGCAATGTGGCAGTTTATAGTGATGTCTAGCACTGGGGCATCATGCCACAGAGATGTAGCATGATGTCCCACCCAGTCACATTATCCTGACACCGGGCCGACCAGTCCTAACACTAACCTCTTAATGCTGAGCGCCAAGCGAGGCAGCTGTTAGTACCATTTTTGTAAGTTTTTGGTATGACTCGGCCGGGGATCGAACCCACGACCTCCCGCATTCGAGGCGGACGCTATAACCACTATGCCACCGGAGCGGCCGGTTGTAAAGCAAGCCAGTGACAGACTATCGTCACTTTGTTTTAGGAATTATTAGCACTAACTGAATAAAATGCCATGGTAACGTAAAATAATTATTGACTAATCAATATTTAATTTGAGTGTGAAATGTATGCTTTCGATCCTAGGGCTGATATCATGAATTATTATCACTTTCCGAAGTTTGCTGTAGTCTTCTCATTGGTTAAATCACTATGAACTTGTTTTGCTGAACATTACAGCACCCAATATAAAACTATAACGGCTCACCTCACGTCGAATCCTCAGTGTTGCTAGCCAGAACATGCAATTCTACTCGAATCGGCATCAAGCATCGGGGCCCCGAGTGGCTGAGTGTTTTAAAGAGCTCACTGTTCCGGATCACTGCCATCTCACCTCTGTGTGCGTGGGTTCGAGTCTCAAGCTCGGCTAACGTGGGTACGCGAGAAAGCCTGCCAATAGCTTCTCGTGTGTCGGTGGATCTTCCCATTGTTTTCATCCACCAGTTATATTGGCCGCCATGTATAGCCTATCTTGTTCTGAAAAATGGCGTTAAACCTTACAGCAACAGTAACAACAACCAATCCTCAGTGTAGCTAGTCAGAACATGCAGTTCTACTCGAATCGGCATCATGCATCATTGAGAATATATTTTACTTCTCCACTTCTTTGACCTCTATTTGGTCTATCCGTATATATGCTTTAATCAAAAGGTTAAATTCTACAGTGAACGTAAACAAATTCGTAAAATTTCATATCATATTGCTACAATATTAATTTTCTTCGCAAGTATTTGAGATCGATCAATGAATTTGGGATGGGGGATCTATTCTTGGAGTACAACACGGCCTGAAGAAACGAGCATTATGTCGTTTTGATACATTCTGCACTAATTTACCTGGTGTTCATGTTTTATAGCAGTCGCATCCACTAACATTTAGCTTTGTGAAACGGATAATCAGCCTTTGTTGTCAGGAAATACTCACTGTCCTCCCTTTATTCTAAAGATGCCATTTTTTATTACTTTGCATATTCTGTAACGAGTGTTCTGAAGGGGTTGCTACACAGTGTGCAACAGTTCTCTGCTCGTCAGATCTAATCAGATTTCGTGACATTAGATATACATTTCCAGCTGTATTTACACCTTCTGATAGTGATCCATGGTTCTGAAAGCCCTTATATTGAGGATGCGAAATCCTGAGATGTTATGATAATGTGAAAATAATATTCTGAACAGAGAGATACAATTATCTCCATAGATTTCTGTCATTGACACCCATGAAATTTGACTTTATATATATATATATATATATATATATATATATATATATATATATATATATATATATATATACCTTAATAAAGTTAGTTTCAGTTTTCGTTGTCTCTTCCTCTACAACCAGAAGTATGGACCCGCAAACATGTAACCGCCATTTGAGTCTGCTCAAAGTAGGCCTTACCTAACAGCAGCGTCTACGCTATAATTAACAAATTATTGACTTTCGATTGGTGCAGTTATTTACAGAAAATGGATGTTGACCTCAGCAGTCAGGTTTTATCAACCCAGCAACAATATATCACCTCAGCCAAGAGGCAGATTTCTTTTTTGGGGGGTGGGTGGGAGGAAAAATCCTATTAATGAAAGTCAGTAAGTGTATAAGTTATGCCATTTTGTGATACAATTTATGGGGTATATTGTCGTAAATAAATGTTTTATCGTTAAAATGAAACTTTCAGGTAGAAATGCAGACTTCAGACGCTATCGGAGTTTCGAGTGAACGAATTTATCCTTCAAATCAAACTTTGTTACTGTCGAGTTTTCTCTCTGATGACTGCAAATTATAATGTTTTAGTGCGATCATTGCTTGCAATACCATTTATAAGACACATGTTTTTATGAGAGGGTTTCTCTCTGCTGTTTGGAGCACGAAATGTTCCCAAATAAACGCAAACTGACCGATTGGAAAAAGAAAGTTATAGTCGTTGTGACTTAGAGGCGTCATGGGTTTCCTCCCCCTCGAACATGTAGTCATATGTCATGAGAAAGTATCCTTTAATTATTCAAACGACTGCTTCACACGATCTGTGTAAATCAAACTATCCAGCTGATTAAATGGATTGCATCGGTGTGGCAGTGTTACTGTTTGTTGTGTTTTATGTGGAGAAAAGTGTTGAATGTAATAGTAAGTACACCACATATATGTTCTTTCTGATATGAGATGAGTATCTTGTTACAGTTCGTTTTTATCAATTCTTGCAGTTAAAAAGACGGCTGAATGAGGCTCTACAGTGAAGTTTTCCTAGCATATCGCATTTACACGTTTGAATAATGTCGTATTGGCTCGCGCAACCATTGAATGTCTAGCAAGATTTATCCCTTGCAATAAGTGCAAAGCATGGAAAATAATGTTTTTAATGCATAAGCATATAAGATTTTATTTCAAAGTTGTATTGTTTCGTGTTCAGCTTGCATTATTCTATCTGATTCTTCTTCATTTTGTTTTACAAAAAATGACTTAATATGATAAAAATATATCCATTAAACCCGACAAAGGAGTCTCATTTAAGAAGAAATGTGTTGCATAAAACAAAAACAAATGCAAAGATCTTGAAGCATTTTCTCTTGACTACTGGATAATATGTTCTTGAATAGAGAGGTTGTGAGTAATATGCAATTTTAACAAACTGACAGCTTTGTTGCTGTCACCATTCAAAACTGCAATGACGCGGAGTCGATATCTTTATATTTGATAACTACAGTTTCGTGTTTCTCATAAAGATAAACGATTGTGCACTAGAAACTATGATACATGTCGTCTAATGCTTTTCCCTAAGCGTTACGTGCATCTTAAATTGGAAGAGATTACCTTCGTATTAAATAATATTCATATTAAGACATTATTATTGCTCCAACATGACAAGATGGTGCAGCATATATTGTGACATCATAGTACATAATGCAACAATATGCGCTATCATGAAACTCGCAGAAGTTAGGGATTTGTATCAAAAAAGATAAAATGACATGTTTGTGATGTTTGAACTATATTATTAAACATACAGAATAGGGAGACTTATTATTGAATTTAGAAAATATGAAAGCTTTCACCTTTCGGTAGATTTACAAACACATGCGTATGCTAAATATTCATCTGAGACTGAGTACGACAATGGGTTTCTAATCAAATTTAAAGGCTGCAAAATCAAGGAATAAAGGAGGAAAAGTGTTTATGTCGTACTATTCCTTAATTGATATTAGTAACGTGGATTTTCTTTTAAGATGGTGGTATTGTACATCAGTTTCCAGTGAATTTCTTTCTTTAGCAGTATAATGTATTTTAATTTTCTTGATCTTTATTTTTTTAGATGATGATATATTTGCCATGCCTGGTTGCAATGTTTCTTTTGAATGGACGTTAACACATACATCAGAAGAAATCTCAGGTACAATTGTTCACTCGTCGGGAAACCAAACTGCAGACTTAACAGCACAGCAATGCATTGTTACAGACAAATCATCAATCAATTGCAACGTATCCAGTGAAAATTCCAAATTCATCTTATCTTTGACTATATTCAGCGTAAGTGCCGGACAGACTGGAAACTACACATTTAAATCGAAGTTATCGCCGCTAACAAATAACGTTGCTAAAAAGCTGGAATTTATCGGTGAGTTCTATCATTCTAATGAATGTTTCTAGTTTACCAAGAGATTCTTAAAGCAAAGTATCATTATTAAGAACTTGGAGTGTGTTCAAAGCATAATCGTTAAAGGTGTTTTTTGCACTTTTAACCTCTGACTCTGACCTTGAAGGTCGATAATTAAAAAAGACATATCCTACAAATTCAAAATAATCACTGGCTTATGGTAATCATTACGAGTGTTGCTTGTTTTGTTTTTTGAGAACGATTTATTTCTGATGTAGGGTGTAAACATATTGATAGACTATAGGAAAGATTCTTTTAAAATATAAAATGCTTACATATTTATTAAAACAATGGGATTTTTGTTTTCAAATTGCCCTTTAGATTTCACCTTTATATAGAACATATTAGCTTTTGTTTTCTTTTCTAAATGTATATATGCTTTACAATCAGCCTTTCCATGCACAGTTAGTATTCTATATTTCTTTTGTTAAATATGAATATGGTTCCAAATATTGCTTAGATGTATGCAAGTAATATATAACTTTAATATATTAAGCAATTTATTGTCGGTGCTGACTTACTCTCAAGGAGGAAATATAAATGGGGCGGATCATTTCAAGGTAATATTACTTTCGAGGTCGCTTAAATTTCGAATTTTGAGGCTATTCCGTGGAATTTAGAAAAATAAATTATTTTTTAAAGAAAGAAAACCCGAAACATACTACACCACTGATTAATAAAAGGATAAAATTATGTATGACTGTTCGTTTAATATACACTGTGTATCTTTCTACCAAATTTATCATGTACATACTAACATTTTTGGGAACAAACAAGTAAAAAGTCTTATTTCAAATTTTATAGGATAATAAATATCAATGAGATTCATTAAACTATGGAATCCGACAAAGACTGAATTTCTAGTACTGTGCTAAACGTCTATTTTCCTTTTATTTACATTACTGATAAAGGGACTAAATACAACATTTCAATAATACATTTACAATAGAATGAGAAAACATTCGGTCGCAATAATTCTAAATAAATTTATATTGAAGGTAACAACGAAAATCAAATGAAAACCAAATGATCAGAAGGATACAGGAGCGCTCTGTTAAGCTAAAACAATCTTACGTTAATAAGCAATTTATTCTCGAGCTTCATCATATATATCTTATGATTTATACTTTATTCATTTCACAATGAAAACTGTGATTGGTGATTTACCATGATTTAGTGTTGACGTCCAATATTATTTTCAAATATTATTTTCTTATTTATGTTTTTGTTGACAAAATTGTGTCTTTGTTTATGTACACGAACATGAAAGTGCTTGTATATATCCATTAAGGACAGTTGTGAATCATAAAGAGAGTGCAAATTATATATATATATATATATATATATATATATATATATATATATATATATATATATATATATTGTGCACGTGTTATTGTTCAGGACAGCCGCGCATAATGGAGGTACGGAAACCTATCCTTTACCAGCCGTTTGAAATGACCTGCAATACTTCCCATGGACTCGAATATTTCGAATATAGGTGGAAAAAAAACGGTACAGTCATAACACAGGTCCGCAACGTAAGTGCAGATTTATTCCTCAATTTGAGCATGACTGACAACTTCAGCCAACTTACATGCCAAGTATGTTTGAACGAATCAGCCAGCAACATCTCGAATGTAATATGCGAGCCTGATAGCTGTGCAGCAGACAGTGATCCTTATATAATCCATGTAATATGTAAGTCAATTTAATGATTTGGTAGATAGATAGATAGACACACACACACACATATATATATATATATATATATATATATATATATATATATATATATATATAGAGAGAGAGAGAGAGAGAGAGAGAGAGAGAGAGAGAGAGATAGATAGATGGAATCAATGGATGGATGGATGGATTGATGGATGGATGGGTGGGTGTTGGGTGGGTGGATGGATGGATGAAAGCGTCCTCATGTGCATGTTATTGTACAAAAAAAAGAAAGAAAAAAAAAGAAACCACGGATAAAAGGCGAGATAAAGTATGGATATCTCTTCAGTCCAAACTTTACATCATGGCCAATCATACTAAACTGTTTAATTCGACCGTGAAGAAAAATATACAGTACATAAAATCCCTCACCCCACCGATATCACTCAATCTCTCTCTATCTCTCTACTACTACTACTACTACTAATACTACTACTAATACTACTACTACTCCTGCTACTACTATGTGTTAATATGATTGATTATATTAGTGCAATACCTTCTTTCCTACCGCTCCGGTGGCCTAGTGGTTAGAGCGTCCGCCTCTGATGCGGGAGGTCGTGGGTTCGATCCCCGACAGAGTCAAACCAAAGACTTACTAAAATGGTTCTAACAGCCGCCTCGCTGGCGCTCAGCATTAAGAGGTTAGTGTTAGAGCTGGTTGGCCTGGTGTCATGCTACATGTCTGCGACATGATGCCCAGTGCTAGACATCACCATCACTGCCACATTGCAGACATCGAAATGTTAAAAATCCAAATCACACACCTACGTTTCCTTGTTGAGAGTGATATAAAGTTCCATTTAAGAGTGTATTTCGCTATATTTGTATTGCGCATGTTTTTGAAACGTCATCTGCATATTACCACGACATACTGCAACATAAATATGGGAAGCACAACAATAAAGACAATCAGATTACTCACGAAAACAGGCAAAGTTCATTCCTTCAACATGAAAAAGAAACATATTTTATATAGTTTATATGATAATGATTTTCTGAGTTAATATGCTTCACATTTTCATCGCAGATAGTGAAATATTATGAATTGCATTTTGCAACATTTGATTCTGGTGGCACTGAAATTAGTTTCCAGTGCTAACACGGTAATATGAATTTTTGACATTTGAGAAATACGTGACGAGGGTTTAAACTTTCCCATCTATTACAATTACTCGCTTTGCTTGAGGGAAAAATGTAGTACGGTAATACAGTTTTAATAGATCATCTATACATTAGAGAAACTCGTGGGGGGTGGGGGTCATGTTTCATAATTACTAAGTTTGTTATCGCCATACTACTAATAAATGTTTAATTCAGTGACAAGAGTATTATCAATAAGAGTAGTATATGGGGTCACCCTAGCGTCAAGTGGACTTACCATGCAAAAACAGTCGATTCACTCTGGCGTCAAGGGGAATTTAACATGGGAAATTTTAACATGGATGGAACTGTAGAGCGTCAAGGGGAATTGAACATGGAAATTGAACAGGACCGGTACTTTAACGTCAATGGGACTTTAACGTTAAAATATGGGGTTTGCACTTTGTCGTAAATGGAAATTGAACATGGGAATGTCACCTGGATGTCAATGGGAATTGAACTTTGGGTGACGTCATGAGGTTTATAGGGTCAAAACATTTTATAGGGATTTTAATGTATTTGTAAGGACAAAGGGTAGATAGGGACAAACATACAAATACACATTTAAACACACAGAAAAGACGACAGAAATGTTCTAAAACAAACCTCACAGAGAGAATAGAGGCTCAAAAAAGAAAAGTCTATTGTATGGGTTCAAAACATTTATTCAAGTATATACATGGGCTCTCTGGCCTGTGCTTTGGTCTAAGCACTATCAATTTAATACATAAACATTTCTACATCAAACAAACCTATTTACTAGTTATTTAGTTCTTGGCTCTAGTAAACCTGTTTACATTTAATGTTCATTTATAAGAAAAAGCTAACACAAAACAAGTAACATGCAATCAAATAGGACCAAGTTCATGTTTCTCTCTCTCTATTCGTCTCACACGTTGTTAAAAATCTGGTCAGCTAGCACTTGTGTCCCAGCGTAGATATTTCCCATCACTTAATCCGTTTCATTCATAAATCGGCTGTTATATCCATCGTGCTAGGTACACTTATCAGTAAGCAGATCAAGTGCAGTCATCGTCTTCTTCCCATGGAGGTACAATGTATACCATATGAATGGTTACTTTTCCTTCGTTGATGTCAAATTTTCCTCTCATCGACTGCACGTCTTCAATAGCCCTAAAAAGTTTGGACGAAATTATTTCTGCAGGTGTGCTAAATCCGAGACATACAGGTGAGTTCAAACTGTCGCGATACATAGATAGGCTCAAACGACCTCGATCTTTGACTTGGCAATGACATTTGAGTTCCTCTAACAGTGAGTCAAGTAGGTCCGTAATGAAACCTGCTACTTCCTCGGCTGAAATGTCAGACGCGAAGTCTCTAAATTTCACCGTGTAGGTGTAAGTTGTCGTTCTAAATTTTCTTGAGGTCGCTGTCTGAGTCATTTGGATGCTAAAATACTCCTGTAGGTCTACTGAATCCTTTCCCTTCTTGGACGCACTTTGCTGTGACGGTATGGTAATGAAAGAGGTCAGTGATGTTTGTTCCTTCTCTTTTTTCATCTGCGTAGAGTGATTCATCTTTCTCGTTGCTTGTCCTCGCAATGAAGAGTCGTTCTTGGAAGTCGTCCCTTTTTATACTGAGTGATATCAGTATGTCCATAAGGTAAAGTTTTGTGGTCTGGAAGTTTCACTAGCTGCACGTAGTTTGTCATGTCGTTAGTAAATAAATAACTAAGATGTGTTACTGCATTGGTGATGTGATAGTGAGGCAAAGAATCACACCAGAGTTTCTCGTTGGACTTGAGTCTTACGCTCTATACTTGCTGTTTGAAGGGATTCATTTTTTCTCAATTGGTCTTAGTAGTGACAATGAACTGTTGGTCTTGGACGTTGTCCTTTTTTATATGCTGACCAATATTGATGTGATCGTACGGCAAAGTAAAGTGGTTGGGAAGTCGCACTCGCTTCTGGTACACGATTTGATAGACTTTTTCCAAGGGTCGACTGACGATGTGGTGAGTGGGTAAACGTACAATCTTGTTCGGCTAGTAGGTGGTCACTTTAAAGTTTGCATCCTCTCCAGACTGCAAGGCTTCTTTCAATACGCCAAAGTTGACCACACGACTGGTACGATAATTCAGAGTCAATCCTTTCACTTTACACTCTGTGTGCACTTCTCCTTGTGGGTCCCGGTATTCGTAGCCGTAATTTTTAGGACCGCCACTCGCGAAACTTAGAATCTTGTCGTCAGGATGTTCGTCTGTCCAGGCTCCTAAACGGTCTCCTTCGATGTTAGGGTGTTGCTGACCCGGTCGATCGATGTAGATGCAACTGTCCGTGTCAAAGTACAGGACGCGATCCCCTAACAGTTCTAAAGCTTCGTACAATTTTAAGCGAGCATGAGCTGTCACGTAAGCCGCAATGATGACATTTCCAAAAGGGTCGTCTTGTACAAAGTCCAGATCTTCTTCGTAATTGACCAAGATTAAATTCTCTCGAACGACGTCCACGTGTTTCATGTATTTGGTTTTGTCGTGAATCATCTGGAAGTAGCGGGAAGGTTCTGTCAAATATTCCGTCTTGGGTAAACACGGTCGTTGTGCCATTTTACCCCACAAGCAATTTAACATCACTTTGGCAAACGATCGCCTGCCTTCGTTTTTCTCGATGTGGTCTAAAGTGATGCCTTCTTGTTCCCGGTATTTCTCTTTGAATTTTATTTGGTCTTCGGGAGTGTGACACCAGGAAGGATAGCCGCTGGCTTCTTGCTTCAGTTTCAAAAAGGCATCCACGTAGTTTGCGAAAATGCCTTTCTGAGTAGGGTCACCCTTGTGGTATTGTTGTGTCTTGGGAAAGTGGCAAATTTCGTACACTTCTAACAGTTGGTATCCCATGTCCATAGCTTTGAACAATTCTACGCTGACCCAGGTTCCCGTCAAGGCCCGTTCTTCCTGGGTGTGCTGACAAGGCTGATCTTGGTTGCACGTTTCGGCACAAGTACGGCACAAGGGAAACATCAGTTTGCCTTGACAATGGTGAGGTAAGACGGGATGGTATAGGTTCGTGGGAGGCAAAACTTTGCACTTGATCAAGCCTTCGTATTGTCGAATGTTGACCAGGTCGATGTGTTCCGTCAGCAATCGCGGGTGCCCTGTAGGAAAGTGACAATATTTGCACACGTAGGGATACAGCGAACACACATCCAAGTATTTGATTTCTTCTCCTTTCTCTTCGTCGGCTTGGTACAGCAAACAGGTGGCATTGGTCCTTCCTCCGTACAAACTATCCCTCGGGTTCAGGGGGTCCATCAGCTTGTAACTTTCCACGACACGTTTAAACTCGGGATCGATTTTCAAACGGTGATCGTATTCGTGTTCCCACATTTCCACCACTTGGTATCCTTGCTGTTCTAACTTCAAGCGTCGCTGACAAGTGTCCTGGTACAGGTCTTCCATGGTCCGTTGTAAAAACTGATTTTTAGTGTCCGGGTCAGGGTAGCAGACGGGACATCCGTGAAATAAGCAACCGTTAAACTCATACACGATCTTGGGGTTTTTTAAGTCCCAGCCATCGACCGAATACGTTCCGATGGTCCTTTCGCCTCCTCCGTTGTGGGCATGCTGAATCCATTTGCCTTCCTTGTCGCACAAGTAATGTAACCAGCGTAGGGCTTTGACCGAGTATTGACGCTTGACATAGTTGGTCGTTTGAGGACTGATGACAGCCATGGTCTTTTGAGGCATGAATCGTTGGCGGTACACTAAGGAACACGCTTTGGCAATGGTGCAAGCTTCTTTCAAAGGATCGACCCCTCCGTGTTCCATGAACAGTTCTCGAAATTTTCCACAGCAACGTCGTAAAATGTCCACGTCGGAACGACAATACTTTAACATTTCTTCCTGAAAGTCGAAGGGGTCAGAGGCATGAGCCTGGTACCAAGCGTAGAAATCTTCTCGTTGTTCGGTACGCATGTTGTCGGGGTCGTAATAGTGAGCCTCAGGCAAATGGGGTAGAACGGCATGTTGACTGGCTTCCGTATTGAAAAAGTGTGGAAAGTACCCTTTAGCCATTTCTGTCATTCCAAACGTTTTAGGCATTCGACTCAAAGGCATGGCCAAGTAACTCATCGAATCTTTAAACTGCACTTGTCCCACTTGCATGAAAATGATTTTGGCTCCGTTCAAAGTGACTTTAGGACGTTCGGTGCCATGTTCCGTATAGTACCTCAAAAGAAACTGTCCATCGTATCCGGAGAAATTGTGAGCCATCACTGTGGCATGGCGATGACAATCTCGGTAACGTTCGATGTCCTCTTTGCTCCATGTCTTGTCGAAGGGGTCTAAGACCCATTTGGCAAAATCGTCTAGCGTCTTTGGTCCTCGAAAGATTTTTTCACGCCCTCCAGGAATTTTGCTGCAGTGAGGGCAATAACTGAAGATAGGTTCTTGAATACACTTCTCGCACGCTCGATGAGCCACGCAGAAATTAGGAATGTGAATGCCAGTCTCTTGCATGCATTCGAAATCGAAAAAGATGAAATTGCCTTTCTTCTTGTGACCGTCCTCTTTCTCTGGTGGGGGTTGGTATTTTTGCACGTAACATTGGTGTTCCAAGTCCACGATGTGGTGACAAATGTGACATTTTTTCTTTCCTGAACATACGTGTGCCTTGACACAATTGGTACGTATGACTTGTCCACACGCGGGGCACAATCTCAGCAGTTGACAAGCGCATTTCTTCTGTGAACCTTGCGTCTTCAAATGTTGTTGGTAACAGGTAGGGCTGACAAACCTGCACAGACAAGTTGAACAAGGCACTGGTCCTTCGCTCAGACAGGGTTGAGAGGCCAAACATCCTGAGCATTTCCATCCACAATGTTTGTGTTGCTCTCGATTATTATAACCATAGTCACATTTCTCACAATAATAAACATATCCCAGGAATCCAGTGATACTGGTAATGGTATCGAAATGTTCATCGGGATGATAAAGGTGAATGTATTTTCCGTCCTTAAAATCTTGGCCTCGAAACAACAGAGACCCGCGCATTTCTTGAGGGTGCACTTTCAAGGTGTAGCGTGGAGCTAGGGCATCTTGCAATTTTTGCATCTCAGGAATGCCACAGGGTGTGTCTTTGGACAGTCCGGCTTGTTGTAACAGGAGTTCTGCTTCATTTCGTTGTTTGGCTCGGTCGGATTGTTGAATAGTTTTCCAGGTTCTTTTCCATTCTACCGTGTCGTTCTTGTTGGCATAGGTTCGTCCCACCACGATGGCACGGGCTAAACACATCTGGACATGAGGGTTGTTAATTCGGACGAGACTTGTTTTGATGTTGCGAAGGTCGTCCACCAATAAGACCTTTTTGCGTCCTGTCCCTTGAGGAAGAGAGACGTGAGCCATTTTCAGTGTGGCTTTACCATCGGTGATGTCAAACTTGTCATTGGATTGTTGCACCTGTTGTATCTTGTCCATGACTTTGGAAGGGGTCAGTTCTGCGGGTCTGCTAAACTCGATCCAAACAGGGGATTTCAAGCTGTCGTGTTGTATGGATAGTGTCAAGCGATCGTCTTCTTTGGGTTGACATTGTCGCTTGAGTGTGGTGAGCAAAGAATCCCACATCTCGGTGATGAACCCTTCTGATTTCTCCATCGGTACGTCGGACTTGAAATCTTTAAACTTCACCGTGTAGGTGTAAGCCGTGGTTCTAAATTTTCTAGAGGAGCGCTTTTCCGTCTCTCCAATGTGATAGTACTTTTCAGGGTTGACTGGTGAACTTTGGTTTGGAGTAGACTCTCTCTGTCTGGTCGCAGACGTGGAAGGTGTTGGTTCAGGTTCGCTCATGTCTCCTATTTGAGCGAACACTTCTTTTCGTGTGTGAGGCGATACGTCACTTCGCTGCCTCTTACGTTCTTCTTCTCTCTCACTGAAATCGTGCGATCGTTTCATCTCGATTGCTGATTCAGAAATGATTTAACCAAGTTCATTATTTCCATATATACCCTCTCTACGTCTCGTTCTGACAATGACTTGGTATATTTCACAAGGCAAGTGAAAGCCAAGCATATAGGAACCCAACGACAGCGTTGCGTCTTAAACACCTCATGCATCTTGACGACCCTTCGATTCAAACCCTACCACGAAAGAAAATAGTTGCAAGAAAAATAAAACAGACAGTTGGTGTCTTCAAGAGAGCTAGAGACGGCACTGTGTCGCTGGGACACGTACGTACGTACTCCAGAAAACTACGCTACTCTACAACGTGAGTGTGCTTGTCAAAATGTTTGAATAAGATTAAAAATGTTTGTCAGTTTCAAAACGCGAACCAGTACTGTGGCCGTTTAATATTTGATGTGGCAAGAAGAAATGGTACAATACGCAACAAAGGGTTTGTACGTTTACACTCCAATCTGTCTGTACTGCAATGGTAACAGCGCTCTTGCGTTGGCATTATTTTGCCACACTACCTTTTAAATAAAACAATGCATCATTCATCATAAACGATTTCATTGGCTAAACTTATTTTCTTACCGATTTCGCTTCGAATTGACTTCAGTACCTTTTCGCACAGCGACGAGATCGGACGTATTTTTTTATTCTGCGTCTGGTCGCTACACTACTTGCCCTGAATTTACAACCAAACAATGTGTTACACATTGTAATTGACTTCATTGGCTAACCGATATTTTACTCTTCTGTCTCTGTTGATGTGAGTGTGCTTGTCAAAATGTTTGAGTAAGATTAAAAATGTTTGTTAGTTTCAAAACGCGAACCAGTACTGTGGCCGTTTAATATTTGATGTGGCAAGAAGAAATGGTACAATACGCAACAAAGGGTTTGTATGTTTACACTCCAAGCTGTCTGTACTGCAATGGTAACAGCGCTCTTGCGTTGGCATTATTTTGCCACACTACCTTAAAAAAAACCCAATGCATCACTCATCATAAACGATTTCATTGGCTAAACTTATTTTCTTACCGCTTTCGCTTCGAATTGACTTCAGTACCTTTTTGCACAGCGACAAGATCGGACGTGTTTTTTTTTTTTTTATTCTGCGGCTGGTCGCTACACTACTGTCAACAAGCCCTGAATTTACAACCAAACAATGTGTTACACATTGTAAGTGACTTCATTGGCTAACCGATATTTTACAATTCTGTCTCTATTGATGTGAGTGTGCTTGTCAAAATGTTTGAGTAAGATTAAAAATGTTTGTCAGTTTCAAAACGCGAACCAGTACTGTGGCCGTTTAATATTTGACGTGGCAAGAAGAAATGGTACAATACGCAACAAAGGGTTTGTACGTTTACACTCCAATCTGTCTGCACTGCAATGGTAATAGCACACTTGCGTTGGTATTATTTTGCCACACTACCTTTAATAAAACCCCAATGCATCACTCATCATAAACGATTTCATTGGCTATACTTATTTTCTTACCGCTTTCGCTTCGAATTGACTTCAGTGCCATTTCGCACAGCGACAAGATCGGACGTGTTTTTTTATTCTGCGGCTGGTCGCTACTCTACTTGCCCTAAATTGGATCATTTGTGTTTTAGTTTTATTGTTTGTGAAGTGACTAATGGTCAGGTACAGAAAAACGTGTCTGATCATCTCACGGTGCGAATAACAAGTGAAACCAATTTGAAGCTAAGGCTGTGGAAAATATCGACTGACCAATGAAGTCACTTACAATGTGTAACACATTGTTTGGTTGTAAATTCAGGGCAAGTAGAGTAGCGACCAGCCGCAGAATAAAAAAACACGTCCGATCTTGTCGCTGTGCGAAATGGCACTGAAGTCAATTCGAAGCGAAAGCGGTAAGAAAATAAGTATAGCCAATGAAATCGTTTATGATGAGTGATGCATTTGGGTTTTATTAAAGGTAGTGTGGCAAAATAATACCAACGCAAGTGTGCTATTACCATTGCAGTGCAGACAGATTGGAGTGTAAACGTACAAACCATTTGTTGTGTATTGTACCATTTCTTCTTGCCACGTCAAATATTAAACGGCCACAGTACTGGTTCGCGTTTTGAAACTGACAAACATTTTTAATCTTACTCAAACATTTTGACAAGCACACTCACATCAATAGAGACAGAATTGTAAAATATCGGTTAGCCAATGAAGTCACTTACAATGTGTAACACATTGTTTGGTTGTAAATTCAGGGCTTGTTGACAGTAGTGTAGCGACCAGCCGCAGAATAATAAAAAAAACACGTCCGATCTTGTCGCTGTGCAAAAAGGTACTGAAGTCAATTCGAAGCGAAAGCGGTAAGAAAATAAGTTTAGCCAATGAAATCGTTTATGATGAGTGATGCATTGGGTTTTTTTTAAGGTAGTGTGGCAAAATAATGCCAACGCAAGAGCGCTGTTACCATTGCAGTACAGACAGCTTGGAGTGTAAACATACAAACCCTTTGTTGCGTATTGTACCATTTCTTCTTGCCACATCAAATATTAAACGGCCACAGTACTGGTTCGCGTTTTGAAACTAACAAACATTTTTAATCGTACTCAAACATTTTGACAAGCACACTCACATCAACAGAGACAGAAATGTAAAATATCGGTTAGCCAATGAAGTCAATTACAATGTGTAACACATTGTTTGGTTGTAAATTCAGGGCAAGTAGTGTAGCGACCAGACGCAGAATAAAAAAATACGTCCGATCTCGTCGCTGTGCGAAAAGGTACTGAAGTCAATTCGAAGCGAAATCGGTAAGAAAATAAGTTTAGCCAATGAAATCGTTTATGATGAATGATGCATTGTTTTATTTAAAAGGTAGTGTGGCAAAATAATGCCAACGCAAGAGCGCTGTTACCATTGCAGTACAGACAGATTGGAGTGTAAACGTACAAACCCTTTGTTGCGTATTGTACCATTTCTTCTTGCCACATCAAATATTAAACGGCCACAGTACTGGTTCGCGTTTTGAAACTGACAAACATTTTTAATCTTATTCAAACATTTTGACAAGCACACTCACGTTGTAGAGTAGCGTAGTTTTCTGGAGTACGTACGTACGTGTCCCAGCGACACAGTGCCGTCTCTAGCTCTCTTGAAGACACCAACTGTCTGTTTTATTTTTCTTGCAACTATTTTCTTTCGTGGTAGGGTTTGAATCGAAGGGTCGTCAAGATGCATGAGGTGTTTAAGACGCAACGCTGTCGTTGGGTTCCTATATGCTTGGCTTTCACTTGCCTTGTGAAATATACCAAGTCATTGTCAGAACGAGACGTAGAGAGGGTATATATGGAAATAATGAACTTGGTTAAATCATTTCTGAATCAGCAATCGAGATGAAACGATCGCACGATTTCAGTGAGAGAGAAGAAGAACGTAAGAGGCAGCGAAGTGACGTATCGCCTCACACACGAAAAGAAGTGTTCGCTCAAATAGGAGACATGAGCGAACCTGAACCAACACCTTCCACGTCTGCGACCAGACAGAGAGAGTCTACTCCAAACCAAAGTTCACCAGTCAACCCTGAAAAGTACTATCACATTGGAGAGACGGAAAAGCGCTCCTCTAGAAAATGTAGAACCACGGCTTACACCTACACGGTGAAGTTTAAAGATTTCAAGTCCGACGTACCGATGGAGAAATCAGAAGGGTTCATCACCGAGATGTGGGATTCTTTGCTCACCACACTCAAGCGACAATGTCAACCCAAAGAAGACGATCGCTTGACACTATCCATACAACACGACAGCTTGAAATCCCCTGTTTGGATCGAGTTTAGCAGACCCGCAGAACTGACCCCTTCCAAAGTCATGGACAAGATACAACAGGTGCAACAATCCAATGACAAGTTTGACATCACCGATGGTAAAGCCACACTGAAAATGGCTCACGTCTCTCTTCCTCAAGGGACAGGACGCAAAAAGGTCTTATTGGTGGACGACCTTCGCAACATCAAAACAAGTCTCGTCCGAATTAACAACCCTCATGTCCAGATGTGTTTAGCCCGTGCCATCGTGGTGGGACGAACCTATGCCAACAAGAACGACACGGTAGAATGGAAAAGAACCTGGAAAACTATTCAACAATCCGACCGAGCCAAACAACGAAATGAAGCAGAACTCCTGTTACAACAAGCCGGACTGTCCAAAGACACACCCTGTGGCATTCCTGAGATGCAAAAATTGCAAGATGCCCTAGCTCCACGCTACACCTTGAAAGTGCACCCTCAAGAAATGCGCGGGTCTCTGTTGTTTCGAGGCCAAGATTTTAAGGACGGAAAATACATTCACCTTTATCATTCCGATGAACATTTCGATACCATTACCAGTATCACTGGATTCCTGGGATATGTTTATTATTGTGAGAAATGTGACTATGGTTATAATAATCGAGAGCAACACAAACATTGTGGATGGAAATGCTCAGGATGTTTGGCCTCTCAACCCTGTCTGAGCGAAGGACCAGCGCCTTGTTCAACTTGTCTGCGCAGGTTTGTCAGCCCTACCTGTTACCAACAACATTTGAAGACGCAAGGTTCACAGAAGAAATGCGCTTGTCAACTGCTGAGATTGTGCCCCGCGTGTGGACAAGTCATACGTACCAATAGTGTCAAGGCACACGTATGTTCAGGAAAGAAAAAATGTCACATTTGTCACCACATCGTGGACTTGGAACACCAATGTTACGTGCAAAAATACCAACCCCCACCAGAGAAAGAGGACGGTCACAAGAAGAAAGGCAATTTCATCTTTTTCGATTTCGAATGCATGCAAGAGACTGGCATTCACATTCCTAATTTCTGCGTGGCTCATCGAGCGTGCGAGAAGTGTATTCAAGAACCTATCTTCAGTTATTGCCCTCACTGCAGCAAAATTCCTGGAGGGCGTGAAAAAATCTTTCGAGGACCAAAGACGCTAGACGATTTTGCCAAATGGGTCTTAGACCCCTTCGACAAGACATGGAGCAAAGAGGACATCGAACGTTACCGAGATTGTCATCGCCATGCCACAGTGATGGCTCACAATTTCTCCGGATACGATGGACAGTTTCTTTTGAGGTACTATACGGAACATGGCACCGAACGTCCTAAAGTCACTTTGAACGGAGCCAAAATCATTTTCATGCAAGTGGGACAAGTGCAGTTTAAAGATTCGATGAGTTACTTGGCCATGCCTTTGAGTCGAATGCCTAAAACGTTTGGAATGACAGAAATGGCTAAAGGGTACTTTCCACACTTTTTCAATACGGAAGCCAGTCAACATGCCGTTCTACCCCATTTGCCTGAGGCTCACTATTACGACCCCGACAACATGCGTACCGAACAACGAGAAGATTTCTACGCTTGGTACCAGGCTCATGCCTCTGACCCCTTCGACTTTCAGGAAGAAATGTTAAAGTATTGTCGTTCCGACGTGGACATTTTACGACGTTGCTGTGGAAAATTTCGAGAACTGTTCATGGAACACGGAGGGGTCGATCCTTTGAAAGAAGCTTGCACCATTGCCAAAGCGTGTTCCTTAGTGTACCGCCAACGATTCATGCCTCAAAAGACCATGGCTGTCATCAGTCCTCAAACGACCAACTATGTCAAGCGTCAATACTCGGTCAAAGCCCTACGCTGGTTACATTACTTGTGCGACAAGGAAGGCAAATGGATTCAGCATGCCCGCAACGGAGGAGGCGAAAGGACCATCGGAACGTATTCGGTCGATGGCTGGGACTTAAAAAACCCCAAGATCGTGTATGAGTTTAACGGTTGCTTATTTCACGGATGTCCCGTCTGCTACCCTGACCCGGACACTAAAAATCAGTTTTTTACAACGGACCATGGAAGACCTGTACCAGGACACTTGTCAGCGACGCTTGAAGTTAGAACAGCAAGGATACCAAGTGGTGGAAATGTGGGAACACGAATACGATCACCGTTTGAAAATCGATCCCGAGTTTAAACGTGTCGTGGAAAGTTACAAGCTGATGGACCCCCTGAACCCGAGGGATAGTTTGTACGGAGGAAGGACCAATGCCACCTGTTTGCTGTACCAAGCCGACGAAGAGAAAGGAGAAGAAATCAAATACTTGGATGTGTGTTCGCTGTATCCCTGCGTGTGCAAATATTGTCACTTTCCTGCAGGGCACCCGCGATTGCTGACGGAACACATCGACCTGGTCAACATTCGACAATACGAAGGCTTGATCAAGTGCAAAGTTTTGCCTCCCACGAACCTATACCATCCCGTCTTACCTCACCATTGTCAAGGCAAACTGATGTTTCCCTTGTGCCGTACTTGTGCCGAAACGTGCAACCAAGATCAGCCTTGTCAGCACACCCAGGAAGAACGGGCCTTGACGGGAACCTGGGTCAGCGTAGAATTGTTCAAAGCTATGGACATGGGATACCAACTGTTAGAAGTGTACGAAATTTGCCACTTTCCCAAGACACAACAATACCACAAGGGTGACCCTACTCAGAAAGGCATTTTCGCAGACTACGTGGATGCCTTTTTGAAACTGAAGCAAGAAGCCAGCGGCTATCCTTCCTGGTGTCACACTCCCGAAGACCAAATAAAATTCAAAGAGAAATACCGGGAACAAGAAGGCATCACTTTAGACCACATCGAGAAAAACGAAGGCAGGCGATCGTTTGCCAAAGTGATGTTAAATTGCTTGTGGGGTAAAATGGCACAACGACCGTGTTTACCCAAGACGGAATATTTGGCAGAACCTTCCCGCTACTTCCAGATGATTCACGACAAAACCAAATACATGAAACACGTGGACGTCGTTCGAGAGAATTTAATCTTGGTCAATTACGAAGAAGATCTGGACTTTGTACAAGACGACCCTTTTGGAAATGTCATCATTGCGGCTTACGTGACAGCTCATGCTCGCTTAAAATTGTACGAAGCTTTAGAACTGTTAGGGGATCGCGTCCTGTACTTTGACACGGACAGTTGCATCTACATCGATCGACCGGGTCAGCAACACCGTAACATCGAAGGAGACCGTTTAGGAGCCTGGACAGACGAACATCCTGACGACAAGATTCTAAGTTTCGCGAGTGGAGGTCCTAAAAATTACGGCTACGAATACCGGGACCCACAAGGAGAAGTGCACACAGTGTAAAGTGAAAGGATTGACTCTGAATTATCGTACCAGTCGTGTGGTCAACTTTGGCGTATTGAAAGAAGCCTTGCAGTCTGGAGAGGATGCAAACTTTAAAGTGACCACCTACCAGCCGAACAAGATTGTACGTTTACCCACTCACCACATCGTCAGTCGACCCTTGGGAAAAGTCTATCAAATCGTGTACCAGAAGCGAGTGCAACTTCCCAACCACTTTACTTTGCCGTACGGTGACATCAATATTGGTCAGCATATAAAAAAGGACAACGTCCAAGACCAACAGTTCATTGTCACTACTAAGACCAATTGAGAAAAAATGAATCCCTTCAAACAGCAAGTATAGAGCGTAAGACTCAAGTCCAACGAGAAACTCGGGTGTGATTCTTTGCCTCACTATCACATCACCAATGCAGTAACACATCTTAGTTATTTATTTACTAACGCCATGACAAACTACGTGCAGCTAGTGAAACTTCCAGACCACAAAACTTTACCTTATGGACATACTGATATCACTCAGTATAAAAAGGGACGACTTCCAAGAACGACACTTCATTGCGAGGACAAGCAACGAGAAAGATGAATCACTCTACGCAGATGAAAAAAGAGAAGGAACAAACATCACTGACCTCTTTCATTACCATACCGTCACAGCAAAGTGCGTCCAAGAAGGGAAAGGATTCAGTAGACCTACAGGAGTATTTTAGCATCCAAATGACTCAGACAGCGACCTCAAGAAAATTTAGAACGACAACTTACACCTACACGGTGAAATTTAGAGACTTCGCGTCTGACATTTCAGCCGAGGAAGTAGCAGGTTTCATTACGGACCTACTTGACTCACTGTTAGAGGAACTCAAATGTCATTGCCAAGTCAAAGATCGAGGTCGTTTGAGCCTATCTATGTATCGCGACAGTTTGAACTCACCTGTATGTCTCGGATTTAGCACACCTGCAGAAATAATTTCGTCCAAACTTTTTAGGGCTATTGAAGACGTGCAGTCGATGAGAGGAAAATTTGACATCAACGAAGGAAAAGTAACCATTCATATGGTATACATTGTACCTCCATGGGAAGAAGACGATGACTGCACTTGATCTGCTTACTGATAAGTGTACCTAGCACGATGGATATAACAGCCGATTTATGAATGAAACGGATTAAGTGATGGGAAATATCTACGCTGGGACACAAGTGCTAGCTGACCAGATTTTTAACAACGTGTGAGACGAATAGAGAGAAACATGAACTTTGTCTTATTTGATTGCATGTTACTTGTTTTGTGTTAGCTTTTTCTTATAAATGAACATTAAATGTAAACAGGTTTACTAGAGCCAAGAACTAAATAACTAGTAAATAGGTTTATTTGACGTAGAAATGTTTATGTATTAAATTGATAGTGCTTAGACCAAAGCACAGGCCAGAGAGCCCATGTATATACTTGAATAAATGTTTTGAACCCATGCAATAGACTTTTCTTTTTTTAGCCTCTATTCTCTCTGTGAGGTTTGTTTTAGAACATTTCTGTCGTCTTTTCTGTGTGTTTAAATGTGTATTTGTCCCTATCTACCCTTTGTCCTTACAAATACATTAAAATCCCTATAAAATGTTTTGACCCTATAAACCTCATGACGTCACCCAAAGTTCAATTCCCATTGACATCCAGGTGACATTCCCATGTTCAATTTCCATTTACGACAAAGTGCAAACCCCATATTTTAACGTTAAAGTCCCATTGACGTTAAAGTACCGGTCCTGTTCAATTTCCATGTTCAATTCCCCTTGACGCTCTACAGTTCCATCCATGTTAAAATTTCCCATGTTAAATTCCCCTTGACGCCAGAGTGAATCGACTGTTTTTGCATGGTAAGTCCACTTGACGCTAGGGTGACCCCATATACTACTAATAAGTTTCAAGTTAAAAATTAAAATGAAAAGAAGAAAGACAGAGGATCTCATTTATGGTAGCGTTATACTGTATTTGGATACATCCACGATCGAGAACATACACTCCTACCTTTTAAACCAACGATTATCAAACTAAACCCCCGAAATCATTACATATATTTATTTTCACTCTCGACATGAAATGGATAAACCTAATCAGTAAAACTGCTAGTGCAACAAAGCCGTTTCCTTTGTTTTTTATCCTCTCTAAAGTTACACTAAGCAATCTCTCTGCATTAAGTGAAAATCCAGAAACGTCACGATTTCGCACCCATAAAGAACATATACTAAACAAAATCGCAGATTATATATATATATATATATATATATATATATATATATATATATATATGTGTGTGTGTGTGTGTGTGTGTGTGTGTGTGTGTGTGTGTGTGTTTATTCCGGTAATAATTTTGTTCTACAAGTTACTTTAATCAATGGCAAAGTGGACCATGAAATAAACTTCTGTCAGTTAAGCGACCGGTTTATGTCCATATTATTCTGTGAACAAAGGTGAGTTATTTACATCTGTAAATTAACATTTAAATCAAGTTTGTATACATACGATGGATTCTATGTTATAGGTATACCGCCCCCCTCCACCCCCACCCAACACACCCGTTATCAACTGAGCAATACCATTAATTGTACTAATTGTTGCTGTTCTTGTCTTGGGGGTTTACGTATGATACTATGTAATACATGACATAACAAACCTGTGGGGTTATATTGGGCATATTCAGACAGACGAAACCATTTTCCCCCAATTCCGTTTCATTACCGGAGTCGAAAAATGGCCGCCAAATGTTCATTGAAAACAACAAAGTAAAAGAAGGTGCTGTTTAAAAGGGTTTCCCACGATCACAGCCAATCAGTAAAGATAAAACTGTACAATAATTCCATGGTCTTATCTGTACTAATCAGAATCACATAAAGTGATATGTAACACATTGTGATATCAAAGATACGCAACAACGCATACTATTGGAAAACTGTACCGACTATGTGATAAACATGTTATTGCTTGCCAAGATGTCACGTGAACATAATACCATCATAGCGTCCAATACGGCGAAGTGTTAAGACGACTTATTATAAGTCGGAACATTCCCAAGTTTATTCTACAAGCATGCAGTCACGAGAAAACTTTTTATTTACTAAACTTGTTCAAACAGTTCCATAAATTAAGCATAAAGACTTTGACAAGGTTCTAATTCTCTTCAAGTACTTAAGCGTGTGACGATTTCTCCGTCATTTTGCCCGGAATTTCCCATCTGTTATGCTGTATTACTCCATTTAAGTATTTCTGAGGTTAGGTGGTACAGGCCTAAATTGTCCAACCGGTATCATAGGCCTGTATCTAGTAAATGACGGCTGATAGTTGTTAATGGGGGCTGTTGAGGGACTATGGAAAACCCAGTCAAAAATGTTGTGGGCACAAATAGAGACAAAGGGAATTTAACATGGGAAATGTAACATGGGAAATAGAGGACCGGCACTTTCTGGACAATGGGGAAAATGAAGCACAGAACCACCTGGCCCTGTATTGGGACACTATGACTTGTCATTAACAGAGAGACACTATGAATGGAACAGAGAAAACACAGACAACAGACAATAGACAACACAAAAACTATACAATAGACTAAAAAAATGTGAGGCAAGAAAGCAAATATTTTCAAGTCATATGAGTGGCCCTGAAAAGGGCCTTTGTTTTTTGCTGACATCATTCCGTTAACATAGACAGCAACGCATAGGTCTTCCTTTCGTCCTCTGACTTCTGGTCCCTAGATAAGGACCCTCTTCAAACAGCCTTGGCTCTCCACATAAATCTTTCTTTCCCAAACACTCGTATCTGTGATTCTGATAATTGTCCATGATGATTTCACATACATGGGTAAGTCCGTACCGAACAGCACTGACGATACGAGGGTAGATGCTTCTACGTTTGTCCACATCTTGTGACGAGAACATGTCAAGGGAATGCAGTAAACTGCGGTTATTTATAGGGGAAATGCGGATCGAAACGGATTGAGTTTATTCATCAATCCAAACATGCGTTACAAAATTCAGTCACAACAAGGAGCCAGTCTTCCAATTCGAAGAAACCGGAATGTGACGTCACGTTGCCTATATTGATGCGCTAGCGTCTTTGCACAGTCAATCCATGCGACACAGTTTCCAGACATGACGGAAACTAAGAAGACAATGTATTGGGGTTCACCGGCTGTGGAGACGAGCAGCGATGGTATAGCAGCGGCTACCAAATTCAACACAGGCTTACTTCAAGAAGAGGTCGATTTTAATTGGGATTTAGTCAATTTTCTTTCTTCGCAAGAATTTTTTCCGGTACCAGTAACTTCGCCACTTTCTCCTTCTTTACTACATGTCAAGGATTTTAAACAGAGACAGAAAGCAGAATTGGAGAAATGTTTACAATAGCAGAAAGAATCAGAACAAACTTATCTCCTTCAACAGCAACAGCGAAAAGAAGAAGCAAGAAGGAAACGACAGGAAGAAGCAGCAGAGAAGAAACAAGGCCTAGGAGAGAAGGATATAGTGAAAGCCAAAGGGTAACGGTATCTTTAGACATTTTGCAGACTTAAGGAGTCTTAAACAAATATATCAGACTTCTTTATTACGACCCAAGACAAACAACCCGGCCCTGTTACTGCGCCTGCGATACCACCCCTAGTGATTTCTACCAAATCATCATCGACAGGAGCCAGTACATAAGTAGGCCTTGGCCGTGGCAAAGGCTTATGGCAGTTAAAGATGATTATGTCCCGTTCCTGAGTTTGTGTTTTAAACAAACAAACAAATACCCAGCGGTCCTTTTCAGGGCCACCCACTTCTCTCGAAAAGAGATAGTATTTCAATTGCCAAAATCAATTAAAACTATTAAATACACTTTCTAACCCATGCTGTATGTTTGTGAGTTTGAGAGTGAAATGAATATTGGAAGGGAAGACACACACCCTTTATATATATATGTTTGTCTGACATGGATATAAAGTGACCCATGGAGTTTAAAATGTAGTCATTTGACTATGCGCAGTCAAGATGAACGATCGCATCATATGGCAGAGACAAGAAAAGAAAGTTAGATGCAAAAACGTGATTTATCGCCTCTTACAGTAGCTGAAGTCTTGACACAAATCCATACCAGTAATTTTGAAGATGACATGAGTGAACCAGAATCCAGACCCAGAGAGTCTACACCTAGCCAAAGTTCACCACCATTAGTAAACCCTGAAAAATACTTTCACATTCGAGAGACGGAAAAGCGCTCCTCACGACAATTTAGAACGACGGCTTAAACGTACACGGTGAAGTTTAAAGATTTCAAGTCCGACGTACCGTTGGAGAAGGCAAAGGGCTTCATCAGCGAGGTGTGGGATTCTTTGTTAACCACACTGAAACGATAATGTGAAACCAAAGAAGACGATCGCTTGAAACATTTTTAATTTACGATCCCCCGTTCGGATCGAGTTTCGTAGCCCAGCAGAATTGACACCTTCCAAAGCCATTGACAAGATTCAACACGTGCAACAATCCAACAACAAGTTTCACATCACCGATGGAAAAGCCACACTGTTCATGACCCACCTGTCTCTTCCCCAAGGACTGGACGCGAAAAGGTGTTATTGGTGTACATCCTTCGTAACACCAAAAAGAGTATCGTCCCAATTAACTACCCTCAAGACCAGATGTATTTAGCCAGGGCTTTCGTGGTGGGACGAAAATATTACGACAAGAACGACAAGGTAGAATGGAAAATAGCATGGAAGAACATTCGAGAATCGGACCGAGCCAAACAACGAAGTGAAGCAGAACTCCTGTTATAGCAAGTTGGGCTATCTAATGACACATCATGTGGCATTCCTGAAATGCAAAAATTGCAAGACGTCTTGAATCCACGCTACACCTTGAAACTGCACCCCCAAGAAGTGCGCGAGCCTTTGGTATTTCGAGGCAAAGATTTGAAAGACGGAAAATACATTCACGTCTGTAATCACGATGTACATTTCGATGACACCAGTATCGCCCCATTCCTGGGATACAGGTGTTACTGTGAGAAATGTGACTATGGCTATAACAATCATTGTGGATTGAAATGTGACGGACTTTTGGGCTCTAATCCCTGTTTGGACGAAGGACAACCACGAGTGCATTGCCTTGCTCGTTGCACTTTTATCAGCCCTGCCTGTTACCAACAACATCTGAAGACACAAAGTTCACAGCAGAAAAGTGTTTGTCAACTCCTGACATTGTGTCCTACTGATGGATAAGGCATACGTACCAATAGTGCCAAGTTTCACCGATGTCGAGGAAAGACACGATGTCACATTTGTCACCAAACCGTGGACTTAAAACACCAATGCTTCATTCGAAAATACCAATCCAAACAACAAGGGGAGTAAGATGACCAGAAGAAAGGCAATTTTCATCTTTTTCGATTTCGAATGCATGCAAGAGACTGGCATTCACATTCCTAATTTCTACGTGGCTCATCGAGCGTGCGAGAAGTGCATCGAAGAGCCTATCTTTATTCATTACCCTCACTGCAGCAATATTCCTGGAGGACGTGAAAAAATCTTCGAGGACCGAACACGCTAGACGTTTCAGATGAACATTTTTAAGTAGCCAGACGTTGTAAAACTGGACGTGGGCGAGGAGGATCGGATTCTTGTGTCTCGTTCTTCTTAATACAATATAGACGTACTGCAACGAATTCCAGAGGAAGAGTTCGAGAGTTACCAAATCTCTTGCTCAACGTAAACTTATTTGAAGAGGAAACTTCTTAACGATGTCTTATGATGTGCAAGTTAGTGACTAAACTATTTAGATTTGCCACTGGAATAAATTTATCTCTGTGCAGAAAGTAAACGTATTGTCTCCGACAAAAAGAGGTATAAAACAGACTACCATGCCACAGCTTTTATCAGAAGTGGAACAACATATTCCGTGGAAGGAAATCAATGAGAGTAATAAAACAGTGGAAGATTACCAACACTTATTTCGAGAACTGTGTCCGTTGAATTTGGGTCGACGTGTGGTGTGTGTCTTGGTGACTTGTGTTCTGGGATTTCTTTTACAAGCAAATCCTTGTGGACTCTTTACGAACGGTACTTACCACCAAATAAAACATGAATGTGGCCTCTTTAAATGAGCACGAGAAACTCATATTGCTCAAAGTCTTGTGTTTTCATCTGGATACGTGTCGACCTCCTCGGGAAAATAAGATTCGCCAACTTTTAGGTACCGAAGATGTATATGACGATGTGTGTGTAGCTTATGACTTACACCCTCATTTGACAGCTGTAGGTGACTGGAAAGGTTGGTGTTTTGAAACTTGGACTCATGAAGTGGCCCATTATGTTCAAGAGATTTGATCCTTCGTGCAAACGTCCAAGGAAAAAAATCACGTTTAAACCTGTGTTAGTAACAGTGCTAGAAGAATCCGTCACCGAGGACAACCATTCATTTCAGGACAAGACTCTCATGGACATTCCCGAAAGACTATTCCGAGGGGACACCTGTGTGACTGTACCTCATGTAGAGACTGTAAGAATATTACACACTGTCCCTAGGACAGCATGCTTACCAAAAACATGTTGTACATATACTTGTTTTATTGCACTTTCATCGTTTTGATGTATATGTTATCGCTGTACTTAACCATTGGGCTTTTATGTATTTTTGTATTTCGTGTTTGTTTTAAAAAAATCAATAAACGTTTCCTGAAAAAGTATAAAAAAACTCTTGTCTTGTCTGACTTTGTGTCACAATTGACATTCCTTGCACTATGGCTACCTCTGCTGTCTCTGCTCCCTCTACCATCACTTTCAAAGTCATCGACGAACACTTAGCGCCAGTTGGGAGGCCTTGAATCGTGTGGTGTTGCAAAGAGTGGCGATCGGCGTACAACCTCTTGTTCGAAAGTCACGGAGATTCCATCGTGCATGTGGAAGGCATTCTTAGCGAAGACGATGGAATCTTGTCTTGCCCCAGTCAAACCCATATGGTCATTGTAGATGACATACTAGGAAAAGACGAAGAAGAAATTAAATCGTAGTTTACGCGCAATAAATCGCAAGTGCAACTCTTAGCCAAACAGTTAGGAACCCTTGGCTGACTCATCCGTACCAGGATACCACTCAAACCCGATACGCTTATTTACTCGTGGATTTACTCTCCCCCCGATTATTTACGATTTAGTACCCATTTGTTTTACCACTGGTGTCAAGAAGGTGGGTCTGTCCTGTACACGTCCCCGTCGGCGTCTTAACACAAAAATCTATAAAAGAAACAGGACACTTAAGGTCAGTCTTACAGCGTGAACATGACGTCCCTTCAATCTCATCTTCCGATAAAATTGATTCGTGCTTTGCATGGTATCAGTCGCGAAACAAATGCTCAAATACGTCATCATGCCTTAGAAGCCAGTCTCAAGGAAGTCTTACGATGGTTTACGGTGACGGCACGTCAATTATTGCGAGACATTATTCACATTCCTCCTCAAACCAAACGCTTTTTTTGGACAGAAACAAAGTAGCCTTGACACAATTGGCCGATCCCCGCATCGACACTCAAACCAGAAAGCAAATCATTTTGAAACCTGTAGAGAGCGGTTCTCTAGGAGGTGTCATCATTCGTTCCCTCATAAAATGGGATCCTAATGCCCCCAATGTTCTCCCCAAGAAAATAATCACCCCCAAAAAGGCCAAACGAAGCCTAAAGAAGAAAAAGATCAACGGTGTCAAGACCAGGTCACAACCCCAGAAAAAGAAAAAGAAAAGTACCCAAAAAAAGAAAACCCCTAAGAAAAAGGCTTCTACCAGCAGGAGAGACACTTCGAACAGGACGCCACCTTCGCAAAATACGACCTTCAGCGACGGTGACGACGTCTCCGGTAGACTCAGATTCTTCCACTTCTCCGTTGCGGTGCTGCCTGCCAAACCCAATTTGACACCCGTCCTTCTTCAGCTGATGAAACAATGGAAACCCACGTCTCCAAAAACGTCTCCTTCAGTAATGACACCCTGCCCCTGTTAGCTGCAGTGGCAGCTGCTCACAAAGTACTGCTTCCAAAATCAAAGTCCAAGAGAGGTCGGGCATGTTACAGAGTTTACTGGATTTGTCCAAGCAAGAAATGTCCCGTATTAGTCCGTTGCTAACCCCATCTACGACGCGTGATGCCTGTCATCAACTTGATACGATGTAAAGACAATCAGTGTCGACGCGTTCGAGTATAAAAAAGGCCAGAGGCAAAGCATGGGTATCAGTGTTTTTGTTCTCCTGAACACCAAAAGATATCACCCCCTAAAAACCACCCCTCTTCTAAACCCAAAGAAAAGGAAAGGAAAGGACTGTCTCCTCGTTTAGTCAAACACGGGGACATGTTGTCCGTCCTGTTCAAAGCTTCTCCACCCATGTGGAAAAAAAACTTATTCAAACCGCCTCCAAAGATGTCATCGATAACGTGTACGAATGTTGTTTGAACGTCTTGAAAGGTACGATACCTTTGTCTAAACACCAGAAACAATGCTTAACCAAACAGCGTCACGTTCTTCGCCAAATGGTTCTATAGAAAATCTCCATTCGTCAAAAGAAGAAGATTTTGATATAACGCGGAGGAATTTTGCCTCTGTTGTTAAAACTCTTTCTGAAAGGAATATTGGGAACCATGCTGGGAAGATTCGTGGGAGCAAGATAAAAGGGACCTCTGAAGTCCGAACATCTCAGTCGTGACTCTTGAAGTTGAAAGGAAGAACGAATACTGGCTTTAATACCTTACAAACGATGGATCAAATACCATCGTTGGCAAGAATAACGGACCACACATTCGCCTCCGAACGCGAATTTCAGTCATTGATGAATCGACAAAATTTCTTGCCCAAGAAGTGCCAACACCACATAGCAAATTGTCTATATGCTGTGTACCGATGTCTTCTGAAATAATAATTTGAAAATTAAGTTGAAATAAAATATGCTTTATGCATTAGATCAAATTAGGAAATCAAAAGTTAAAGTAGATAGCGTTAGTAGTGGTCCAGTGTGATTCATCGTTATTTTGTATATAAATAAATTTAATGATTCCAATATAATCTGTGCACATATCTGTGCAGACGCCAGCGCTTTTGATTTGTAAACAAATCATGTACACTCGCGTAAGAGGCGCTTTACATTGTGGTTGTTTAAATTTGTTTCCGAATGAACTAAAACAGATGTTTCGTGGACTGCCACATACCAGCTGCTTTGGCAAATTCCGCGTTGATGCAATGTTATGGATTTAGGCTAGCTACAATATAATCAGACGCAACAAAAGGTCCTTACAAATAACATACAAGTGACAAGTTATATACTGTCTTCTTTAGCTGGTGATACGAACGGCACAAAAAATACACTTACAGTTTTACATCCTGAATTACCTTAAAATGTAATTTCTTAGTTCTGCAAATCCGAATTACATGAGGCATGTGATATGTTCTCAATCTTCATTACACATTACGAAATTGTACTGTAATGTCGATGATAAGTTCTATTACATCCTCCTTACTGCACTCAAAATGAAATAAACATTAAATTCCATAGCGTCTTTTTGATAATTGTAATTGAAAGACTTCATATTGTTCCCACATTATGATTTCAAACATTTAATGACAGACATAGAAACACATTTGAATATGTCAAAACGCTTTTCCCTAGCTTATTCAATCCAATCTATTTCATGTGGAATTGTCACATGCAAATGCAGTCCATAATCACGAAATTTCGTAGAATCGAAAAAAATACCAAAATCTATTCATTTCAGATCAAATGGAAAAGTTGTTGCAATGCACATTCATTAACAATATGACTCCAACTTTCAATTTTTACTAGACACGCACTTTTCTTTCGAAACTTATGTCGAGCGCGCAACTAAGTTCAAATTTATCTGGGCTGAGTTATGTGCGCAGTAATAATGTTGTGTGATGATGAATATGCATATTTAGTTTGGAATATGGCATACAGTCATTTAGGTTGTTTCTTGTCGTGTATTTTGTTTATATAATTAAGCCTTAGGTATAATAAGAAAATGAACATATAATAGAAAGATTACTGAATTTGTATGGGAAAATATGAACTCGTTTTGTAGGATGGATGTACTGCATTCCCAACGTCGTTCAGTATTCCATCCAAAAAGTCGTTTATATTTTCCCATATAAATGCATTAACCTATAACTGCAGAATATGAATTGAATTGTAATGTCATGATGTTAATATCCTGCCTATTCCAACAGTTGTGCAACAGAGGACATCCTCTCCTAGGAATCTTAAGTACTTCTAAATCGTATCGATTTGTTCACAGGTTATCGAAGCTTAAAACTGTGATCCGATGTACCTTTCACTTATCAATGTAGAAATACATATCTACCCATGAAATGCAATACATATGTACAGCCTTTATGAGAAAAAATCCTTTTGTAAGGGAAAAGGAGATTGTTGAACAGTACTGTAAAAATCGTCCGATACATATATTAATCGTAACTTAGGCAGTAGACATATTCAGAAAACAATTACCATGAATTGTTTGTCAATCTGTCTTGTCTTTCTTCTTCTTCATCTTCATCTGCAACTTCAGATTCGTCGGTATTGGAAATATAGGGTTCAAATTGGTACGGATTAATCTGGGTACCGGCAGCCACATCTACACCATTATCATAATCTTCCGAGCTTAGTACCTCTCCACCTTCGAATGGCGACTTTTTCGTATTATGACGACAGCAACTCGGCCTTTGTTTACAAGTGTTCAAATTGTGACGTCACGCTTTGTTTTCACTAAATACCGAAAGTGGTCGGCGGTTGCATTCGTTTTTTTTTTTCGTAAACAGGTTCGAACACGATATTTGGTAGGTTCCCATGCAGTTATTACTGAAAATTTTTCAATCGGATATTTTACATTCGTATTTTGAATATATATTCTCATTCACCAAGAAATGAACTGAATAAATGTAGATACACTGTTATGGCACTTTCATGAGTCTATAAATGTATATGTTTCAGAACATCACTGTAACGAAGCAAAGTACGTTTTCTCAACAGAATCGCACATTGATTATTTTAGTCTTGCAATACATAGCCAGATAGATGAATATTTGTGACCAAGTATAAATTTAGCGATGAAACTAAAGTTTTTTGGACAAATATCTCAAGTTTATATTTGGAGAAAACCCCCAAAAATGTCAACCAGAGTGTTTATGTCTCTACATTTCACACTTGCGATTTGAGAAATTTCAGGCCATGGATTAGAGGGTACATTAACTGCAGCTGATGTTGGAAATCTGGACTTATTGGATGAAACATTTTTCTCTGAAAAACGTATAGTAACTCTTCAATTAAAAAAAAATTTTGGACAGATATGAAAATAAATTTCTAAATGGAAAAGGTACCTTCCTTGAGGATAATTGCCTGGCTTATAGTCCCAGTTGGATAAAGCAATAGAAGAGGATAAAACAATCAATTATTACCCGTAACTATCGCAGATGCTGGACCTCAATAGTATTGAGAACATTAAGTAAACAATTTTTAAAAAAAATTCAAGCTTGATAAACAACACATAAATATAATCTAGGCCCGATCACATCCATATTATTCTTGACATTTGGGACTATCTCAGTCAATCTTGACCTGGGGATTATATGACTCTATATCTTAGCGATTACAAACTAGGATACTGACCAAGGGATCAATTGCCAGCTATTAGATGTGTGAATAATATTTTCTTTCATACTAATATCGGGTGATTCTCGTGATGTTAGTTTGCCACTTATGACATCAGCGTAAGTGGCTACTCTCTTTTAACCAATTACTGTATAGTTATTTGTCAGTGCTTTTACATTCCTGAACAACTCCACTACAACCTTTTTACACCCCATGTATCCTTGATGTTGACAAATCTTACGCAATTCGTCAACATCTCCAACATGGTTAAGCATTTTATTATATCCCTAATTAGTATTTGTTTCTTTGTAGTTTTGAGACGACATACTGTCATGTGATCTCCTTGTAAACGAACAAAGAATAATGAATCCAGAAAGTCATATGTTAATGTTTATCTTTCACCAAACTCCCAAATTGACTAAATTCAATATATTGCAGTCAGTTAAAATGGTGCCGTATTATCTAGTGTTTTTTAGCGGGAAACTCAATCTCATGCTATGGGCGCACAACGTTATCGACATTTTATAGTCTAATAGAGGGTTATATATTTAATAACAGTGTCATAACTCTGTGATTTTAGCCTTACTCTGATTAAAGTTATAGAGTGTTATTATTTCTTGGCTTTGATCTTCTTAAGCGTTGGTGTCTTGCCCAAACAGTTTTGAGAATACCTGGTCTGGGTTAATGTGTCATTGTTGTTTAATGATGCCATGTATGTTCTTCCTTAAAGTTCAGGATTCCTCCAATAGATACCATGTGCAAAAGTACTGCTTCAATTCTTCTTCTGAGTTGCTTAAATTGAAGAAATTGAACTTATCATGTTTCTAGTTTGCATCTTAAGTACTCCAGCCAACATAACTTGATTCAGTGTCTCTCTCTTTCTATGTCAATGACATCTGGATTAGAACTGATGAAACATGTATTCTCTTTGCAAATGACGCTGCAAGTTAAAGATCAATCCGAACCATGCATAACACTAAATCCTAAAAAATGATAATAATTAACTAGGAAAATGGGCATGAAAATGGAGTATGATATCCCAACTAAATAATTTAAAACAAGAATAAAACAGGCCTACGGAGTGGTAACTTATCATTTGGCCATAAAATGTGAAAGAATAACTCTCAAAAGTTTAGTTAGGCATTTGTTAGAATAAGCTTATACAATCTGGGACCCCCACTCCCAAGCATTAAAGAATAAGCGTGAAAAAATTCAAACTCGAGCAGACAGATCTGTTAATCCAGTTATGACCATCCTCTATGAAGTTTTGGAACCCCTTAAATCATCGCTTAGTCGAAAATACATTAAACACATTTTAGCTCGAAACGTTGGAAAACGAATCTGAAATTTAGTTCTGTTATCATTTACTTTGTGTAAGGTTGAAAACATTATGTTCTGTTACTTTCTCCTATCTGACTGAAGACATATATTTTCCTATATTTTCTGCTCCACAGTAATCAGTGTGTATTCGAATTTGTGTATCAGTCAAATTAAGCTTTAATTTGATTTATTTATCTGCTAAACATATAACAGATATTACGGTTAAAGATTCGAAAAATCATCTTCGAAGGTGGCTGGCTTGCAAATCGGTCATGAGCATCGACCGTTTTAATTCTGCGGATCGGGAGGTCTAGCCACCCCGGACAAGGAACATATAAAGTCAACTTCGCAAATTGTCTAATAGTGAAACCAGAAAGAAATATATTTATGGTCCCTTTATTATTATTGCTTATACTTTTTCAGATGACGTCATAACTTCATATGCCAGCCACACACCATCACCATATAGAATATGTATATTAAGCGCTGCAATGTGCTGGATGTGTATTCTGTCTTTACTTATGTTCGATGCACGTTACAAGGAACCACATTTCTCCTTAATAGTCATAACTCTTATAGGTTAAAATGTCAATTTCCTTTCCTGGTAATTTACTTTCAGATGGACCAGCTGACAATATATACCTGAGCCTGAAAGAAACCAATTTTCACCTAAAGGAGCATGAGAGTTTCACAATAGATTGTTTCGCCGACTGCTACCCAAATTGTACATATCAGTGGGAGGGGAATCAAGCTAGCCAAAACAAGACACTAGTCATCACCAGCTTTGAATCACAAATGGCCGGAAATTACACATGCTTTGCTACAAATCAACAAACAACTAGTAAATCGAAATCGAACACCATTACCTTGCATTATGTAAAAGGTAAGTCAGATTAATAGCAATTATATCGCATTGTTATCCGTTTCAACGCAAAAACTCAACGATTAATTACGATGAATCTTATTTCAGCTATTCATAAGCAAATCAGGATTTAGTCACTGCAAACACGAACTTTTTTACATTAGTAAAACAAAGCAATTAAATACACAATAAATGGACATTAGTTGAAATATAAAAAGACGATTACAACATTGCATACGTTTTTAGATATGAATAATTTTATATATTTCTCATTTTTATTTTAATCAGTCGACAATATGTTGAGGCTTTCAATGGAAAAGTTGCATCTTGCATTAAATTTGCATGACTTTTATTTTATAAAACATGTAGAATTCACGTGCGTGTGAAACTTAACGTGTAGGCCTATATCTTGATTATCTCAATAGCCACAATTCCTAAACGTTTGAATACCACCTTAGAAGGAAATGAAATTAATATACTGATAACCATTTGGATGACCGTATGTTACGTTTCAACTTCTACATCAAGAAGAACCACGCGGAGGAGCATCGTGTTGTGAACGATTTTCCACTGTCAAAGGCAAAAAAGAAAAGTACGTGTTACAACACTTTGGGCATTATATATATATATATATATATATATATATATATATATATATATATATATATATATATAAGAAGAGGACAAACTGAGCACAGATGTGAAGAGTTCATTCCGCCCATCAGTACACAATTATTGATCAGCGACGTAAGATACGTTTGTTAACATGGAACCTTTTTTGAGACGACGGCGGTAGCCGTTCGGATGAAACCTTGATTCTGGCTTGTTTTGTACCATAATACAAATATAACAATGTTATCGCTGAAAAACATATGCGAAAACTTATTTTGACAGAATTTCAATTTCCAACATTCATTCAAAGAAATGCACCGCCTATCCGTAATCTTTCGGTTCCTCATTAAATAAGTTATATACCTGATAACTTAGTGATTACATATTCCAGATTATGTCAATAAAGATGTCTCATTACATGTCCGGTAACCTTTCGAGTGCAGCAAAAACAATCGTCCCGTTTAGAATGGACATATGATCTACCTTTCTGCGCTAAAACGTCCGTTGACTTCTTTTTTAATCATATTCCAATATATTTAAGTATCGATTATCTCGCTACAAACATGCTTATTTCATGTATGTATATGTTGTTCCCAAGTCTAATACAAGTTTCATCTTGATTATCCACTGGATTGATTTTTGGGTGGTCCAGTTTATATCAAATACTGGTAAAACACGCCATTCTAATATCTGGCATCTATTTTAACTGCGCATGTAGCCTAAGGTGTCCGCAGTGTAAACTACTGCATAAATACGAATTATATATATAATTAAATAACTCTAGTACACATGTATGTGAATGCGTGACATAACATTATTCTGCAAATATTGCTATATACAATCTATTATAACATGCATGTCAACAAAAATGTTTAATTTGCTATAAAAATATTTGTAATCTTCTACAATAGTTGCCAAAGTGTAAATCAAAAAATATTAATGTCATGGTTTTTCATGTGCCACCAAATTTTCTTTTTCGAATAGTTTGCACGATTCATAAGACAATGTCACAAAAAATAATACAGATAGTATCATCTGTCAAGAACGTTCTGTGTGGTCGATATGATACAATTGATTATTTTAACTGGTGGCATATGACTGATATGACCGAAATATCACCAGGATGTCTTTACGTCCATGGCTTTAAGCGGAATATTCTACTATAGGAACATTAAACTTTTAATAACATATTCACG
Source organism: Sinohyriopsis cumingii (assembly GCA_028554795.2). Taxonomy (NCBI): domain Eukaryota; kingdom Metazoa; phylum Mollusca; class Bivalvia; order Unionida; family Unionidae; genus Sinohyriopsis; species Sinohyriopsis cumingii. The sequence continues at coordinate 712,978 of JAPYKE020000099.1, forward strand.
TATTAGTTAGTAAATAATACAAATTCCCCCTATAAGATGAAAATGGAATTTTGCATTCGCACAGCATGAAAAATTACACCATAATCCAAAGTTTATAGAAAGTTATTTTTAAATGCAATTTGATGCGAAGATATTATAATGCATTTGGATAAGTATTATAATGTCGACCAATTAGACAAAAAGGTGAGTCATCAATATTTTTTTTATACAGAAGACAAGAATAAAGAAGACAAGATGGGAGGTAAGGTTGTATATTACGTCAACACGAACTAAATTGTCTTTTCTTTTATTTTATAAAACTCTAAACCGGTATCTGTCAAAAGTAAATATTTTATTCGTTTTTTTTTTATAAATACATTTCTTTATTTATTTTAAATAACAATGTTTTTCTAACAATTTCTCCCTTCCGTTCCAAATACATTCATCAGCCTATCGTCTTTTCAGTGAGTGGTTTTTATATACTTTTCTTTACAGATTACGTAATTATCTGTGAGTAGTGAACGAACGCCTTTGTGTAACTGAGCACGTATGACGTCGACATATTAAAGGAGTATATTTTTTTAAAAGTCTTGAGGGTTTATGAATGTTTATTCTTCTAAATTTGCATTGAAAGATAAATTCCAATTGAGATACACAGCTAAGTAGATCAACCTCAAGATACTTATTATCGGCTGTGATGTTTACACTATTCTTTGTCCTATCTTGTGTTATCCAAAGAAGCAATAAATGTGTTCCCAAAAATTAAAAGTGTTTGCATAGAAGAGTATTATATCTTGTATATTATTTTATACTCAGTTGTAAACAACGTGAGGTACATATAGACATATAGACATGTCATTCAGCATTAAACGCACGTAACAAAAGATAAATATTGTGACATCTGTTTCACTTAATGATTGACAAATTTATGATTGTAGCTAACTGAAGGACATATATGCTTTTGTTCTACTGTCTAATTGTTTTCCATTCGGCAGCAATCGCCTTGGGATTAGTTGCAGTTGCCGTGTTGTTGGTGGTCATAGGATCTGTGTTGATCATACAGCGGCGTAAAAATGCTTCTAATAAAACAGGCATGACTTTTTCCCAATATTATTCTCCCGTGTACTAATGTTAATAATTCTGTTTTCACGCTTTTATTGCTTAAGTCAACTCATAATATAGACATTATAGGAAGCTATACAATAAACATTTACGCTAAGTCAAAACTAATATTATAAAACGAAAAAGTAAATCTGACAGCAGAAAAAATCTCATATCTAATAACGACATTAGCACAACACACAAAGCATCAGCTCTAACTTGATTTTCATAATACATTCTAATCTTGAAATGAAATGAAATTATTACAACACGACTAAATGAGCATAAAGTAATATTTTTTAGTAGTATAATGGAACTTAACATTACTGTTGTCACTATGCAGTCTCATCTCAATTGACTATTTGTGTTTGAACCACTTTACAGTTCTATGGGAATTTAGGATTATGGCTGTCATTAAATAGTCCAACAGGAATTTGAAATTAGATTTTGGACCATAGTGCATTCTTGTGGAGCGTTATAGGGGGAATTATGGGAATTCAATATTAACAACAAAAAGAGGAGGAATGTCATGTGCACGGATAACATGAATAACCACATTTTACACTTACAAATGGGGGAGGGGATAAAAGCAGATGAACATCCGTTTGATGAGACAACACGAACTTTCTTAGTAAACAAGAATTATTACAATTCATGAATTCTCAGTAATGTTTATGTGAGATACTAGTCAAAATTTATGTTAGAGAGAGAGAGAGAGAAAGAGAAAGAGAAAGAGAGAGAGATAATTAAAACATAAGTAACTATCAGGAAAGACCATAGTTCTTTTATTTTGTCAATCTTCTGAAAATCAGTATTTCCATGTACTCGAATCAGCTTAATCATGTACTCATAATTAATCTACATCTGTGTTAATTTTTATACAAATTTTGACCAGTAAGGCTGTATCATGAATGCCAAATATGTGCTGGAGACGGTGAAGTAATATATCATGGTCTATTGTGTAAAATGCTGCAGACAAATAAAAGAGGATTAGGACTGTAATCTTGCCGCTATCAAAAGCAGAGAGAACGTCATTAACTACTTTTAGAAGAGTAGTTTCAGTACTACGGCAAGGGCGATATGTAGATTGTACATTGCTAAAAAGACTTTGAATTCAGATGAAATACAAGTTGGGATAGAACAATTTTTTCTGAGATTTTTGATATGAATGGGAGATTAGAAACTGGGCGGTAGTTCTTTAAATCGCTATGGTCGAGTGCTGGTTTCTTCAGCAGAGGCTTTACAATGATAGTTTGAAAAATGATGGTAATTCACCGGATGAGAGAGAGGTATTAATACCATCAGTTAGTGAAGGCAATACTGGATCTAAGCACTCAAGCAGCAGTGATGTTAGAATTGGATCAAGTTCACATGACTTTTTGGTGCACTGTTCATCACGATTGTACGTACTAAATCCATAGAGACAGATTCAAATGCTGCTAATCACTGCCGCTCAAATTCTGTATCCCAACTGTATGGTGACGACGACGCAATTGAAATTGTGGTGTCAAGCTTATCTCTAATGGTTGGTACTTTGTCACAGAAAAAAATTTGCAAACAGATCTTGAAGGTCGACTGAAGAGAATTTCGTTGGAAGTGGTGTACATTTGTTCCTTTGCATTAGTTTGTTAGTAATCTCGAAGAGCTCTTTGCAGCTGAAACTTTTCCTGATCTTAGACTGTAGTGGGCTGATTTCGCGGTCTCTTTTAGCAGTACGAAGTTGGTCCCTAACACCGTTATACCATGGAGAACACATTTAAATGTATACTCTGCGCTTGGTGGCTGGGGCATGTTTGTCGAGCAATGAACGCAGGCAGTTATCGAGTTGTTCTGCTATAGAAGGTAAGCAGGTTGTTGGGTTTGTTTTGATGTCGTGCATTAGTTTCGTTCTATTTATCATACAGAGGTTTCTCTTGGTAGCAAATAAAGGTGGAGGGTTAGGAACTGATACGTCAAGATGGCATACAATGCAGAGGTGATCTCATGCAAGTTCGTGGGATACCAAGGAGAACCGTAGAATATTATCATCAGATCTATAAAGAATCCAGTCTAAAATGTGACCCTGTTTATGGGTGGGTTGGTTAACTGACTGTTTGAGGTTGAAAACATGAATGGTATGTTGGAGTTTTGATGTATTTTGGTTTTCGTGGCAGACAAAGTGAAAGTTAAAATCTCCAAGAATAATCAGGTTGCCACTTATCGAATATCCATTCTCCAGAAGATTCGGAAACTGCTCCAAAAAGAAAGATTCAGTCAGCTTGTTTTTTTCTACTAGGAGGGAGGTAGAGGCAGAAAAAAAATCGAGTGACATTTGTTTCAGTGTTGTTGAGCCGGAAAGTGCATAAGGGAGATAACTGGAATTCTTCTTCCTGTTCTACTCCGGCCTGCATTGAAACAACGTTTCTTTTTCACTTCTGTTTACATTTAAGTAATGATGAATGTAGTCCCAATTCATTTAGTCTTGCGCACACTGTAGTGCGGAGAACCAAGGAGTGGTCATTTAAAGCAATTAATGAGGGTCCATCATAACATAAACGGGTTGACTCTCGAGTATCACGTAATGGCGGTTTGTTCAACAACAAATGACGTTGTAGCAGTGAAGCAATACAGCTAAGAAAAAGTCTAATTGTTCTTTTTTCCAAAACAAGGAGAAGAAGAAACACATACGAACTGAACAGTCAATGCATGATGAACACAATAACGTAGACGAAGACAGACAACAAGCACATATATCTTAAAAATGGCACAAAAACGGAAAAGCTGCTTCAACCGGTTAAGCGATTGCGCCTATATTGTTATCGACAAACTTACCATGTACAGTAATTTAACATTTACATTATTGATCCATTCAGACATTTATTCGTTATGGTTACCATTATCATATGCATGCAATATATCTGTCTCAGGTGTTCGGCTGTGAGCTTTTTCAAAAAGCTTCTGCTGATGTATCGAATGTGTGGGCCAAAGGCCTACATTTACTTGGAAAAGGTTTATAGTGCAATCCTACTTTTAAAAAATAATATTGGTGCTTCTTTTGAATTAGCAAATTAAAATTATGCTGATATTGTTACCAAATTGAAGGCAATCACCATGCTTTTTTACAAACCAGTGTGTAAAGGATATGGTAGGTGATAATGACATGCACTTTTTTACAAACATATGCTCATTTGTTTTTTCAAACTAACGCACAGGGGGCAAGGGATATTATATGTTATGAAGACAAACACTCGTTCTTACAAACAAATATTTACAGTTACAAACCAAGGTATAGTGAGCAAAGGTGATCTGCTGACTTTAACTGCGCTGAAGAATGTAACCTTCTTAATATGGTCTCTATATATAGTGAGATTACACCAGAAGTCAGATGCTGAGCCACTGCAATGTCGACAATGTTATGTGTTCCCCATCATTACCAAATCAGTGTTAGCATACGTTCATTTGTTGATTCAACATGAGGTTTTCGATTCTCACGTACCAGCATCACCACCACCTCGTCACAACCATCACTACCTCAACTATCATTATCACGATCAATAGAGTCAAGATCGTCCAAATAGGAAACTCACTATATACCACCCGCGGACCATTTTCATATCCATGCTGTGAGCAAGGTCACTGCTAGAAGTTTTCGAATGTTAAACTTACACTGACAAAGGCAATGACTTTATGTCTTTATTCTCAGCAGAGAAAGTGGTCACGTTTATGACTGACTTTTTTATTCTATTTTAGCCGAGTTGAAACGACACTATTAGGCGGGTGATCGCAACCAGCTTTGTGTCACACATTAGAGTTTGAAACTCCTGTTTTGACGCAAATTAGCAGAATTGCCGTATTAATAGCTTTCAAAAGCATCGGCACGATTCATAATATGTAATATTCCAATGACGACTTTAACATAGCGAATGGAAAACCAAACGTGTAGGATATTCTCGCATCGTCTGCTTAGGTCAACGACACGGTTGCGACATTTCGGTTAGAAAAAGCCTATATTAGGCTACTACAGAGTATCAACAATGAGGAGTTTAAACAATTCAAATGTCTTTCAAACGTGTTGTGAATGCCTATGCAACAACAGTCAACAAGAAGAAGACATACCCCTACGGATCATGTTGTGACAAAAACATAATTCATGTGCTGATGTGATGTTGAGTTCATGTGCGGTATATAATCCAAATTACGCCAGTGTCATATTATGTACATACTTTCTTGCTTGTGTTGTTTGTCCACAGATTAAAAAAGTATGTAGTTATTGCTGTATCATCCGTTATGAAAGTGACCTTAAACTGATACATACATACATACATACATACATACATATATACACACATACATACATACATACATACAGTATTGCAACCATTCATCTCTAAATTCTAATCTAATTATGTTTTCGCAGTACACAGTTTTTTAAATGCTTGATGTGAAACTGTTGTGATGTTTTCCCGTCTGTAGAAATATTTGTATCATAATTAACATTTATCAGTGAATTTTAATTTTTATGTGAAACTTTGTCTTATCAAAATTCAAAGTTAAGCAAAATGCATTGATGGTTTCTTATTTATTCTCCTCACGTTAGTTTTCAGGTGTAATGGTATAAAGTGGTACGATTTGTGTTTGCAAAAGTACTTATTTGTCTGTATTTAGGGAAATACCATCAATTAACTTTATTTTTTAAAAGTCCGGCAACTATGTTTACTCATCAAATAATACAAAACAGACATACAAAATGGAGCAGGAATATATATGCGTGTGTGTGTGTGTGTGTGTGTGTGTTTTATTCTCTCCCACCAATCTCTCTGCCTCATATAACAACAGCAATGTCAATCTGTTTTTTTCTCGAAATGTTTCATCCAGCAACAGGGTAATATTCTTAAATTATTTATTTGAAACTGAGTTTCATAGTTAAGGTTTAAGTAAAAAAGAGCGGAATTAATTAGTACACTGTAAAAATGTCAACAATGATCTCTACCATTGCACTAGAAGCGATTTAATGATATGGTATGATGTACTAGTAAATTGTATCTAATTCGTCATCGATGTGTACATATCGTTTTTCAAAGATTGATTAATGCAGAATGATGTAAAACTTCACTCAATGCACTGGACCAAAGTAAAGAAAGATCACATAAATTTTAGTCATACCATATGTTATAACGTGATCACTGAATACATTGGAATACACTTTATATATTGCGTCGTGCAGTTTTGATTCATGACTCATTCTGACAAACCGACAAGAAAAAATATGTGCTTTTCCTCTCTGCATATTATTATCATTTTAGAGAAATAGGGAAACTACTTAGACAGTTACAAAGAAGGGAAATGACAACAGGTTTTGTTTGTGATATCTCATTCTCTATAAAAAAAAAATAAAAAGATTTGAAAAAAACTGATATGTTAAGTGTTTTTGCAACCGTTTGATTATAAAATCGTAGATTACACCATAGTCAAGGAATTACGAATCATCTTCAAAACAAATATAGAATGTGAAAACGTGCTATGTGATATTTTATGAAGGAAACATAATCGACAGCGTCTATTATTTTCAAGTACATGATTAAACTGAGAGGGGAACGTACAAGTGTTAATTAAAAATATGATGCAATGTTATTTTTAATGTTTTACTTCACTCTCTGTCTCTCTCATTTAAAATACATTAACAAAATTGTGTTTACATTCGTATGACGTTCATCTCCATTTTTGTCGCTAATGTCAAGCTGCTATTATAGTATTCGCACAACCTCACGCATGTTTCTAATAGCCTACCGATTTTGGAAACAAAAGTCATCAAGGATATTAAAAATGCATAAAATGTAGTAATTTATTTCACCCGTTTATAATTTCTAACTTGTTTGTCACCAGGGGATCCCAAAGCCTGTCAGTTTTTCGACGTTTCGAATCAAATCGGAGTTTCTTCAGTAACACGGTCGCCATATATGCATGAGCGAGTCCATCTTTTCAAGCAAGATATATTATACATAGTTCACCGTGTTTGATCATTTCATTAATTCTGTAAATTCTGGAGTTACATCTCTTTAAATACATATAAAGAAGATTTCATTCTTTTTGTTCAATTTGTTTTATAAATATTCAAACCAGAGTACAAGACACTGCAAATATTGGATACAGATGCCACAGTTTTTACTGAAATGTCTGCTCATTTAGACGGAGAACTTCCGTTTGGTTAAACGCCACTAATCGGATAATGTTAGAGACTCCCTAACAACCACCAGGTTAGAAATTATAAAATGATGAATGAATGGACTAAGTTTTGTATATTTTTGTATTTTTGATGGTATTCGTTTTTAAAATCGGTAGAGGAGTGATACACATTTACGGGACGTGTACAAATAGTAAAGTCTCCATACTGGACTAAATGCTAATGTTAAATTGCCATTGACCTTTGCAGTGATAATACAAAATGTTTAATTCTTATTGGGGTCTAGAGTTGCCCAGACGTAATGTAAAATTTCCATAGAACCACATAGGGACATCCGTTATGCTAAATTCCCACATATTTTGTATAGCAAATCAAATGCTGATATAAAATTCTCGTAGGATTATATAGTGATATACTCCCTACATTATATTTGTATATGACTCTGTAGTGACACCAGTGCATCCATGACACAATATTTTACAGCCACTAGTTCTGCAGTTTTTGAAGGTTTGTCAAACTATGTTTAAAACGGTCATCACCGAAATAATATCATGTTGAAATATCAGTTTGCTCATTCAGTTCGTATACCATGCATTTCCATTGTCGACTAGAGGATAAAAACAGTTAATGAAAAGCTTTTGTGAACACAGCTAGCCTCGCATTTTTTCATCACGTCATAAAACTTGGTAAATGTTATGGCTATCAAGGCCGGCCTTAGCCCGATTGAACCTATTTGGCCCAATCGGGCCCGCTCTCACAGAGGCCCCGCGAATTAGTAATTGTTAAAAATCTATCTATGGAGAGAAAGTAATTTTAAAGTCATGAAAGGAGATTTTAAGTTTTCAGTATCATATTAAATTTGTTTAAACGTTTATTACCAAATGCCGTGCTTACATGGGATCCCGCGCGTAAATTCAGGGAGCCCCGCCACAATTATCCAAATCGGACACCCGCATTTACTAAGGCCTTAACTGATGGTTATCATTTGAAAATGCATACAGTGACACATCGCTATGTTTTCTCAATTTATGTTATAGTTTTCTCCATACGATCATGTAGCTGAACGCAGTGCAAGACAGAATATTGTGAACCCAACTTGTCTAGCATTTTAATGGCCATCATTTAAAGATACACTTATTGACAAATCATTGCGCTCCAATCACCTTTGTAAGAGTTATTGCCCTTTATGAGATACATTTATTTAATGTGTGGCGGAATTTTGAGATGCAGCTATCGTTGTCGTTTGTATTTGATTACTGTGAAACTTTTTCATATTATGGTCATCATCAAAAGGTACGAATGTTGACAATTCATTGTACTCACACTATTTTCAGAAGAGTTATGCCCCTTTTTTAGACTCATTTTCATCATTGGATTGGGGTGGAAAATGGAAGGTGTGAGAGGAAGGGTTATATTTACATGATGAAATTTCTCAACATGCCATGGATTAGGGTGCAGTTTTCACCTTAGCTTCCGTTAGACAAATAACATTGACATGCCCATTTATAGCTTTGCAAAAAGTGACACAACATTTTTAAAATTGTAAATCTCTTGACACACGCATATTGTTAGATCTAGCATGTATTCGTTGAATTTAATACAAATTACTTTCTCGCCCACACATTCGTTGCAAATATCTTCCCAAACAGTGAATGAACCAGTGATGAATCTTCGAACACCCACAAATGGAGATATGTCACAAGGGATTTCCAGGATAAAGAATAGACCCTTACCTATTCCTAACACACAGGAAACTACAAGCAGAGGACCTTACAGACCAAAGTACACAAGTCACAACAGACGATCTAGGAGTTTACATAACCTTTTGGACTCAACACAAGACTCCTTTTACCCATTAAGGGGTGGCATATCTTTGCAAGTATTGCATTCCCCTTCAAATATAATGAATAGGAGCCATCTGAATGGGGCACAAGATTCTGATTCGATAAACGGAAGACGCTTTTCTTTCTGTGAAGAAAGTAAGTTAGACGATATAAGTGGGCCCGAAAATCGTATCGAACTGGAATATCTGTATGCAAGAGTTCGTAAAGACAAGAAAACCAATAGGAATGAACACAGTGCAGGCGCAAAATCTGAAAAACTTAACAACCGACATGAAAGTTTCGAGCAAGATCCTCAGGAAAACCTGTGTAGCACTATATATGAGGTAGCTGTTAATGATACTCTCTCTCTCTCTCACTCTCTCGACTGATGCTCTAACGAACTATTCATGGGACTAATTCATTTAGAATATATACGTTACAGGTACGGGTAATACGAAATAGCGGTTGCTCCATTCAGTACAACTTGCAACGCAGTTTAAATTTTCCAAACTATTTATTCCATAAAAAGCACAGTTTGATGCACATTAATGTTCCCAACTCTCTCTCTCTCTCTCTCTCTCTCTCTCTCTCTCTCTCTCTCTCTCTCTCTCACACACACACACACACACACACACATCCCATTACCGGCCGAAATAATATAAGCTAATTGGCCTGTGTACCTATAGGAAACATCACTTAGATCATTTTTTAATCCACCCCACCCCCACCCACCCCAAAAAAAGTACAGAGCTACTATATAGAACGATTTACTTGATTTAATATGTGCCAGTCACTATATGAACTTTTGTTTTCGTTTCACTTCTGTTTTGTTTGTTTTGTTTGTTTGCTCGACATGGTAGAAATCAGACTATTTAATATAATCTATCTTTTTGACAGGCTGCTTTGTCCGTCTACGCTGACTCAAAAAAGAACAGCATGCATGGAACTTCAAATGAAGCAATATTAAATAATATACACGAAGAATCCGATTATGACTATGCAGATTTGCCTGTTTTATAAACACAACATTTAGCCGCTGATTGGATGAACGAACACGACAAAGATAAAGATCAACCCCCATTAGAGATCAACAACAAATCTTGTTTATTATTGCACTTGAGAATGTTCTAAGCTTAAAATCAAGGAATTTACCGCCGAATCATCAATAGCAGCACATATTACAAAATAGAACATTTGTTAACTACCAGCTGGGTACAAAGTCTCGTCAAGAGTTACTGTCACTACAAATAACAAGACGAATAACAATACATTTATGCTTGATCTTTAGAGAACATCTTTACTTAATTGACTGAATGTTGACATATATAACACTGGAAAGAAAACAACATATATTTATATATCTGATACAAAGTGGGGCCTTTGTGTTATTCTACACTTGTAAAATGCACTGTTGCAACATTGTAGTACATAGATGATCTGATAAATGTTAGCTGTCATGCCGAATTTATCTGTTGATGAGAGCTTGTTTGCCTTGTGTATCTGTGAGGAAACATAAACAATACTAACACATGTTTTCGTGACAACAAGCCATACTCGTTTTTACAAGTCATCTAACGTTCATGACCAGGTGTTCTTTCCTGGATAAGAAAAATTATATGGATATTGAACCACATGTGTTCAAATTATAATCATCATGTGCATTTTCCTGCTGGTAATGACGATATAATGTAGAACGCTAGCACCCTAGAGGCTTTACCGAATTGTTCTCGAGGTGCACGTGCTGTATATCAATCCCTTTCCTTTTCACACACTCCCCGCGAGTCATCAACATTGTATTTACACTAATTCTAAACAAATGTAGCTTGCATTTTCTATTAAAAGGAGTGAATTGTTTCATCTTACAAATAACAAATCACTACTACTGTGATGCACTTTCTAATTGTATTATTAAAAATAAAAGTTACAGTTGAATCTGACCATATATTCCATCAATTTTTAGGGTGTTACATTTATCTAAAACCTCGCAATACTTTGCTCCCATTTTTGTCAGAACTTAATTATCATTTGCAACAACAGCTGTCTGAACGTTATTCAGATGACAAGTTTTATTCAGATTTGACAATTATATTTCATGGCTAATGATACTGAGATATCAAGTGCTATTCAGATCATAATGTTTATTTACAATGTATAGTGCAAAATGTCTTTAAATTTTGGCCAACCTCAGATGAAGATAAAGTCACGAAATTATTGATTTTTTTAAAAATCTCGAAAAAGAGAAAGTTGATGTTATTTTATCTCGTTGACTGTAAACGATCATTGGCCAAGTGTTTATAAGACCCGTAAATAATGTCACTGGGAACTCGCTTATTGATGAAATAAAATAGTAGTTTTACATGAAATATTATCTTCGAAGCTATAAAACAAATTTGATGGAGATAATAAATAAATATCTGAACGACTACACAAGCATTAGTTTCATATAAAACAGATGAGTAAATTTCCAAAGATTTGTTTTCTTTTTTCTTTAATGTACAATAAATCATATTTTTAAAAGTTTTCTCTTTATAGTTTCATTAATAGTCATTTATTGATTATTTCGTTTAAAATACCAGATTGGTTCAACTATTGAATATGTTTGCGTCTGTATACGCGCAAACAATGGACAATTGTTTCTAAACAATTGAAGAACTCATTTTACCAGTAGCGTACCTGTCGCATTCCAAGTTTATGAGGCAACACAGGATATATCCTTTTTCCGATGATTTTAGACCTGAATCTTTCTAAACCCGAATTGATGAGAAGGGGAATCGCTTGAAGTACTCGATAAGCCTTTTATTGATAAATAGGTAAATACTGGTAAATTACTTGAAATATGTTTAATTATAAATCAACTTCTTATATTTGTTGATAGCTTATAAATGTTTCTTTCATAACTAGATTACTTGCCTTTAAACACAACGAACAATATTCTCGTATATCAAGACAGAACGTTCGGTAGGAAATGTATTATATTAATCACTATGAATGTATTTAGATGTTTATTGTTGTATAATAGTTTTAAAAACTACAGAAATTTAGTTGCAGAAGTACGCGTGCATGTTACATCATACTTACATGTGGTAGGAAATTATTGACTACAATATGGTAGCCCACATGAGAATGGAAATGAAGGAAAATGATATTAGTGTAGATTTGTAATATTTTTGCAAGCAACAATTCGAACTATTTCGTCACTGGGAAACAATTGTTTTCTGTGAGGAAATAATTGTTTTACACATAACAATTGGTTTCACTTGTTATTTTACTCATTGTTGACTTCAGCTGGGACGTTTATGTTTTCCACATAACAATGTATTACACACCTCTATTTCATTCCTTGTTGCTTTTCCTTTACGAAGTATTATTATCATTCTTTTTTATCTCTTTGTGTTCATATTGTACATTCGTCATACTTCTTTGAATGTTTACCATCCTGTATAATATACCAGCCAGATATATGTGTCTGTATTTTAATGTTTGTGTACGTGAAAGCGTTTCCGTGGCTTCTCCATGAATGCTGTTAGATTCCCTGGTACGACACATTTTATCAACATTCACCAACTAAAAAATATAGAAGAAGAAAACAAATAAACATTTCGTTGCGGGTGTCAGTAATCCATATTATCCTTTATTCTCCATCGCAAATTCCCGCCTTCGTTCCGGTGAGGCGACCTTTACTTATTTAAAACGGCTCCTCTCTAAAACATATTTTGACCTCAGATGACCCATCTATATACATGTGTTCGTATGTGTGTATAGCGTGGCCCCTCCTTTTGATGGTATTTAATGTTAACCCAATTGTTATGCAACATAATTAATTTGCTAGAAGAAACACCAGATTTCGTATTTCGTTTTTGAACTAAGAAGTTCCTATTTCAATGAAAACTTCAATTATATGACGGTACTATGACTCCTTTAAAGTGAGAAAACCAATTCAAATTGAGCAGTAGTAAATAAATTAATAGATCGAAACAATTGCCTACTATCGACGTGTTTTAAAGTATTTGTGACCGGAAAAAAGAAACAATGTGGACATTTCAAAAGTAACTATTTTGTTAGAACCCACTGTTTTCGGTTCAGGACGCAACATATAAATAAAGAAACTGGAAATGGATTGAATCACTGTCTGATAGATTTTACTATCATTCGAACGTATTTTGTTTCTGAGGTTTAATCTTTCCACTTGTATTATCTTCACCTAGAAAATTTTCTTGCAATATCTTCACATTGAAGGTTTACGTGCATTATCTTTACATTGAAAGTTAATTATTTTGTTTATTATTAGTTTCGCTAATTTATACTAAGTAAATGTATGAGAATATATTTTTGTCTTCGTCTGAGTCACTATCCAATGTGACCATTCAAATTCCTGATAGTGAATGTTGTCGTCAGTTTATAACATTTTGAATATTTACTAAATTCTCGGTAATTGTCTGATCGTGTAACATAAAGAGAAACTTTATTTTATCCTACACACTTATACCAAAAGAGACAGACATATATGCATACAGAAATGTATATTAAAAATTATATATACATGTTTATCGATACATATTTTAATTATATGACATGTAAACACTTTAAAAATCATCATCGTAAGCAGCAGCAGCATCAATCTGAAAATAGACCCCATTCTTTATCTATTGAACTGTTCATAAACAGCAAATAAACGTTTAAACCTTAATAACCTTACGTTCGGATAAAATCATTATCAAGCAGTGCCTCGTGTGATTAGAGTATAGTCGATGCAATTACTGGAAGCAGACGCAGAGCCGGATCCAGGAATATTGGTGGGAGCTAAGGACGGGAAAGTGTAAATGAGTTGGCCATGATTCTGTGAGACGGAAGCTCCAAAAGATTCTTCATTTCCTGCGTTTCCAGAGCATAATCTCAACAATCTAGATGCGAATACAATTTACACTGGGAAACATTTCGGTTGTTTCGTGCACAGTACTTCGCGTGGAAAATCATGCGGTGGAAGATGGTTTGGCCCCACCCCTTTATCCGCCCCTTAGACAGTAAGAAGGTGGCATACTTAAGTAAGGTATATTTTTATTAAGAATATTCTGGTTGACTTTAGGTGGAAAATTATGAAAATTTTCAGTACTAAGAGTATACAGTTTGCATTTACTTTTTCTTATCAATCTGCTCTGGAGATGAACTCTTCTATCAGAAAGATATAGGACGATATGTAAAAGTACTGATATTCACGTGATACTTCTAGTGACTGAAACCTAAGTACCAAATAGGTGGCAGACCATTTAGACACAACGCTAAATTAGGAATGGGGAATGTGCGAGGAATTTACTGCTGACATTTAATAGTTCAAAGTATACCAGAACTAATCAAATCAGTATAGTTCACGTTTATTTGCAGATAAGAAAATTCCTGTCTAAATACCTTTTACTGGTGATGATGCATTCAAACAAAATAGCAACAGCGTTAATATCAAATAATGTAATTTAGTCTCAAACAACATTAGCATTCCACCACATAGAAGATGAAACAACAAATACATGATCAAGAATGCGTCAGAAAAGTGTAAAACTGTGCACCAAGTTTGGAAGAACTCACATTTGTAATTGTAAAAGCTCTTTTGAATAGTATATATAACCCGGAAACACGTACTGTTAAATACTGTCACCTAATGAAATGAATTATATAATAGACAAAGATGAACGCACTGGCTGTACATACTTATTCATTCCAGATAGCACTGAATGTATGCATTGCTAGAACATCTAGATTGAGTCTAAGTATAAGTCCTATTTAGCATGTACTTCAGGCCTAGGTGTACAAACAGTATATTCTTGTTTAACTTTACCAGTGTCAAGAGGTTAACTGAGTTATAAATTTTCGGACAGCAAGATTACGACACACGTGAAAACTATTCTATGATTTCAACGAAGCATAACATATTTTTGTGGAATTGGCTTTTGCTGTCGGTAGTGACAGTATCATTTTGTGCCTGAAAGACGCGGCCATACAATTGGATTCCATTGTAGAATATTAGAACAATTTATAGATATATTTTAACTGATTTAAACAGGAAGTAAACCTTAGAAACAATACAGATTTAATAAAGAGCGGTATTCCCAAGGCTGAACAACTATCTGCTACAGTAAGAAAACACATAACAGACTACAAACAAGAGGACAAAGTAGAGACACATATTGAAAAGAAGGACTACGATGGCAAGATTTATTTTTACTGTCAGGTCTGCCCACTCTGTATTGCCGCTAGTCCACGTTTTGTCTGACACTATAACATATGACAATTTAGAAAAGCCAGAAAACAATACTGATAACAGAATGACTAAGCCCTGGCTCATAGAACAAACAAAGATTCAGTATGGCAATGAAATAAACTATCAATCATACTTTGTACTAAAAGTATCAGATAGTTTACGTTTTAAATACATTACATTATTACAAAGAAATACGTCGTCCTTGTGTGAACGAGAGCGGTAATTTAGCAAGGGGAGAGAACCACAAGAAAGGAGTCCCCCCAAAAAAAGACTACGTTGGCGAACCTTTAAATGTTCTGAATGCTTTGATTACACCTTTCATAAAAATACAAATATCAAAATTGCTAATGCAAAAGGGAGCAGCCCAATAGTTTAGCAAGGACACAAATTATTCGCCTAGTATCTATAAGCATCCAATTTACAACATAATCAATAAATCCATGGATTGAAATTGCTTATTTCGCAAAATCAGAAAATAAATATCTGCGACTTGCCCACCAATGATGGTTGCCTGGAGCAGGAAAAGGTGCGGCAGTGGAGGTGTAGTGGATGGAGCAGAACGTTCAGCAGCATATTGAGAAAAATACATCAGGAATACCTTAACACAAGTATCAAATTTGCCCTATATATATCAACTTTTGTTATTGTCATCGCTTCTGCTTTTCTTTGAATAACAGTTTCATTGCATTAAAAATCCAGATCGATGTTCTTTTCATCTTACAAATATGAATAGCTACGATTGTTTAGTGGTTTGCTTACCAGATTTGCGACCGATGAGATCGAGTTCAAATCTACCACCAAACCAGTCAGGGTTGCCTACAGTAATGTTCCCTTGGGCAAGGTACTTTAAACCAATTGCCTGGGGAAAAAATAACACGTGCTTCTGTTTCGCATTGCATCAAGCCAAATGGCACATTGACCAATAAATGGAATAGAGGTAAGATACAGAGGAAGGATTAAACATGATCAACAAATAACCTGTAACATATATTCGTTGAAGCCAGAAGTTCCATGTAGAGTTTAACTTGGTCGGCAAGCTTGGAAACATTCATATGAATTTGAATAGACAAAGCCCCCCACAAAACAAGAGTTTACATATAAAAAAACATATTTAAGTTATCAGTGCACTAATTGGGCCACTCAGCTGTTATTGCAGCATATTGTAGTCCCAAAGACAATACTTGCTATTTGTTTGTCTGATTATTTCTTAAGCATTGATGAATGATGATGCATTAAATGGAAAACATCATTCAGTCTTATCCGAAAATAAAATGATTATCGAGCTCACCCTCTCGACTTGTACATAGGATGACAAGGCAAACACGCATGATAAACATCACGTGCACTAAATGTATCTTTTATCCATTTCACTATTTATTAACTTCATAAACTAATCATTTTTACAAGGATACTGCCTTCAAAACAGCTATGCTATTTATTGTTAGAAAAATGTGTGACATGCACCAAGTACGCTGCCATTGTCGACGCGTCTACCCGGGACAATGACAAACTCCAACGATATATTTATGCTTCACCGTAGTCATGTTCAAATCGGTGCACCTGGGATGCAAAGAAGCAGCGTTTCCAAAATCATTGCAGAGTTTAACATGATCTATAATGCATATTCGCCAAGAAATGCACTACATCATGCACAGATCTTAATTGGGCTGAGGCAGTAACGAGTAACGGTGACGAATTCAACTTTTATAATCGTTTCTGAAGTTTACCTGTGTGTCGCAGAAAGAGTTACACATGCAATATATCTTCGAGTTTTGACTTGTGCTAGCCAGAAGCCATTAAAAAAGATTAATTTCCAATAAAGTTTTAAAACATAATGATATAGTAAAATCAAATATCACTAAGCTGAACAGTATCGATCACTCAAAAAGCAAAGCCATTTTTGACAAAGAGATCTACGACAAAAGGATTTAATTTTGATCTAATTTGAACAACATTAGGCACAACAAGTATGAAGAGATTAAAAAAAACAACCAGAACAACATAAAAACAGCAAGAGAAAAATATATTCTACAAGTGACTCATGCTGGAGAAATGTTCAGGAAAAGAAGCCAGTTTCATTTTAAAATTTAATTAAATATAGCATGTTTATGTGTAGACTGCTTTAAGTGAATCTATTAAAATCAACGGCGCCGTCTTTGTAAATCGAGAGATCTAACTTGCAACACATGATCTTCCCTATGACGGAATATATAGTTTTCCAATCCAATTTCTAGCAGAAAAAGAACCTAATGATACATGTCATTAGAAGAAATAGATTTTGCTGTTGGATTTTACAATATTTTCGATATAACCCAGAAACAATGTTTTTTGATATAATAATGGCAAAAATTAAAATCTATGAGTATCAAATCTTGATGGTTGTTTTACAACTTCAAAATGTACTCGAATACATTTGAAGACGGTATTGCTGCCAATAGTGACAAAGACGAAATCATTAATATTGAATATCTGAAACACATCAAATGTTAAGCACAGTCAAAGCAACAGTTACACGGTGCATATTACCAGCTATAGTATTAAATTGTTAAGACTTGAAACCTATATACCTTTTCAGGTCTCTAATAAAGTTCGTGTATGTGTTATGCTTTTCTTTTCTTTTCCGCAACGTAAATTAATTTCAAATAGACAAATAAAACTACAAATTGCACTAACAACAATTATTTGTGTTTCCTAAAGTTTTTGAAAATGTTCTGCACCGACTTCGTTTTATCCAAATAATAACAATTAGACGCAATATCAGAGGGATACAATACAACTTATTAAAAGTCATCATCAGGGAGGAGGATGCAAAAGGTATATATTTTCACGTTATGGCTGTAACTTATATTATAAACGTAGCTAACGATGTTCACGAGCTTAGGTAAATCCAAGGAAGTTAATTTGTTTATCACGCGAGGTAAATAGATCAAATCTAGAAGTATTGCAGAGATGTCTTTAATAGCTTATACTGAGTTTAGTTTAGCTTTAAATATTAAAATAATAAAATAGAAGGATGTCGTAAAGTGACAAATAATTATAGTTGAATTTAAGTAACAATAAGGTCGTAATAACAACTGGTCTGGTTTTTAAAAAATTGGATGCAATTGATATTAATTTTGTACCAAAGCAAACTGAATGCCCAAGACTCTGGAGGATACAACTTTAAAAGGCTACGAATGGAATCAATTTACAACAAGCGGACTTATATTCATTATTGCTTTACGCAATAGCTTTACACAAATTTCTTGAATAAACTATAACACTTTACAATATTTGCTGGAACAATTTCAGAGTGATTAGATAAATCAAACCAAACGAACAATCAAGATATTAAAAGCCAATCAATGATTTGGCACATAAAATACTGACCTGATCTACGTGTCCTGCTTACTACACAAGAGTTGGCAATTTTGAAACTCGTGGCGGAATTCCAACGTTTCTTACTCTTCTTGTATTTTTATTTTCAATTTCTCTTTTTTTACTCACCCATCCCAAATTTTAGTTTACATTTTGTTCTTGGTTTCTTTATTTTTATATGAAACTCCCATCCTAGGACGGGCAATCCCACTGCCAAACAAGAGATCGCGAGTTCGAAAATCTCAGCGTCATATGAAATTTGTTTTTAAATTTTTGTTTTTTTTATCATCAAAACTTCTTTTATATTTGCTCATCCAAATGTCTGTTTACGTTTATGGATTCCCCTGCTAGACGGGTAATTAACTTAATTATAAGTAGTGCATTAGGGAGACAGAAGATGAGGAATGATCAGATCTTTGTATGCATATCTACCGTATCTATTCCTCGTTTTGAAATATAAATCATATCAAGTAGAAGGTTTTTATTTGCTGTATATAAAATAGGAGCCTAATGGAGACACCGAATACTTTAACTCCTGTCGCTACCAGGAAACATACACGTTCATGAAAAACTTACGGAATCCTTTCAAAATACGATGGAATAAAATGTTATATTCAGATTAAAATGATCCCTGTGTTTAAATGAGGCATATGTTGCATGATTTGGAGACAGTGATGTTTGTCGCATAAAATATATTGACGCAAGAATCGCAACCAGTTCTTTAAACAAGCAAAATGAAGCTATATACCAGTCATGCAGATTTATTTTTTGAGGATGATAAATTATTTCTTGATTTCTATAATATCAAAACAAGTAGTCTCCCCATACTTACAAACCAGGCCATGTTTTAGGATACAGTTCCAACCAAGGAAGATATTTTCGTGTGTCATCGAGATGCCCGGAGGAAACAGCACAAAATCTTTATTATTGCCCATATAAGCATATATAATGTAAGCTAACACATTTACATATCTTCTTGAGGTTTTATATGATAACACTGATGATATACCTCATATATGGGAAAATAAACATGCAGCTGATCCTTCTCTTAGCAGCAAGCCAACATTCGTTTTACATGTTGATGGGTAGGAACTTGAGAGATTGGATTCCCCAGACCAATAGTAGTGGGATTATTGCGTTTATTCATTCAGATATCCAAGCGCTCTGGATGAAGAAATAACAGTCGGATTAGCTGTAGCAGGTTATTTATGAACTCTGTATAAATAAAACTGAATGGCTAATCCATAATTTGCTGAAGATTACATGAATGAAAGGACAACTCTGTTCGAATAATATTGTAACAACTCATTTTAAATATGTTCTACCTTTCCCAGTCTTGTTGCCTGTGTGATATATGAGGTAATATTTTTCTCTGCATGCTTAAATAGAGAACTACATGTTTTAAGAATGGGTGTAATTTATTTTGTGTTGATGCTTACAAATAGTCAAAGCCAATGTATGAATACTTTTAATCTGTCGCCTGGATTTAGTGATATTTATAATATGACTTTTATTCAAGTAAGACACTCAGTGCATTCTGAAACCAGAACAAGATATCTTATATAAGTGTAGAAGATTTTGATGTGAACGACTTTGTAAATGATTTACCAAATGGTCCATTTACTATTCTATCATCCAGTATTGATTCAGAACCTGTCAGCTATGACTCCGTTAACTTTGAAGGAGTTCTGCTAAAATTTAAAAATAAACATGTTTAAAAAAGAAACATACCCACGTATGAAACCGTTAGCTTATTAGAACAGATAAATAAGAAAAGCTATGTATGGTACACTTATGATGTTTATTAAATACACTCTGCAAAAATCATGCAACGCCTGAAAAAATATTGAAAGCACAGAACTTTGGTAAAAAAGTTAAAGAATAAGTCTTTGGGAACATACTATTTAGAACGATTATTTGTGTTTAAATATCGGTACATCTGTTCAGATATTTAATATCATGGATATTAAGCACATTAGTAATATGGATAGGTTTTTAAGTGTCTAAAATGTTAAGAGGTTTGAATTTAAAAACAGCTATTGGAAGGATCACATTCCAGTTAAACCGTTCAAAGCTGGGGCACACTATGGTGTTGGCGATGTTACAAAACTAACTGAAAAACTTTATACTCAAATATTTTTATCTGATCAAGTGAATGAGGCTCAAGCAGTTCAACAAGAGCATAGTTCTTTATAAAAGTAACTATATATTTGTCATCATTTTGTACATCATGTCCAAGCTGTTGATAAATCAATTGAAATCCCGTTACCTTGTTTTTTTTCTTCCCCGAATACATTTAGCAAATATTTTCGAGCTTTTCATAAAAGCCGTGGATGGAAATCCCCTTTCTTATGTTTACTTGAGGAATCAAATATCTTGTTGTAGCTCAGGTGGATTTATTCTAAGACTTTTGACCGTCACCTTCATTGTATTCTCATTTGCAAACTAATATATTGTAGTACTCAGATGGATCAGTAGGTCTCTTACTGAGCTACATTTCAGATTGGAATCAGCAACAATGAAGATGTGGGGTGTCTTGAGTAGCTGGACTGAAATTGATAAAAGAGATTTATCAGTGATCAATCCGCGGACCTAAACTATTTAATGTTATTTTTATTATAATATAAATCAATTTTTTTTGTAAATAGGGATGTTTATATAAATATGTGTTTGATAGTACCTAGTACTTTTCCATCTTAACACAATGACTTAGAACACCATTCTGAGTGACGTTGCTCACTGCAAATGAAATGCAAGCCAACCCTGAAAAATTTCAAGTACTAGATATAGGTAGAAAGACATACACCATAAAACATGTAGTTGGCAAAAACAATGCAGTCATAAACTGTGATTCGACTCACATGTACCAAGTCTCTGTAGGAATGCTTTGAGGCAACTATCTGGCTTGAATCATACTTGTCAGACGTTAGATAAGTAGATTCAATAAAATGACAATTTTGCATTAATTTACACCTTTGATTTTCAAGTTATATCACTCGATCATGTATTTCAGTAGTGATAAGAGCACAAACTTAAATGAATTGAAAATTAGTCTCTGAGATTAGTGTATGATAATTATACAAGCAGTTATCGTAAGTTCCTAGTTGAAGCAAAACTGCCATTTCTGAATGTGTGTATACATAGTTCTGTGGTTGAATTGACCATTAAACTCCCGAATACAATAAAAGCAATATTATATACAAATCTGTTTAGGTATCCCGATAATTCATCCTCAACATATGGGATAAAACTATTTAGTTATAGAGCTACCATTCTATACAATGAGCCACCTAATCATAGCAGAGACAAATCCAATTTAATTCAATTAGATCATTAACTTTATCATGGAATGGTAAAGATTCTAAATGCAATATTTGTAAATAATATCTTTATCCAAGTCAGCTCTCGTGTCATTATGACGAAACCTAACGTTTGTTTTACCGTTGCCAATGTTTCCAAATTATTAAAGAAAATCTAACAGCCCAAATAACCTGTTGTACTCAGCACAAGACATATTTTACCTATTATGGAGTGACCTGTCTTTGCAAGTATGGTTCTCCCTTTCAAATGTAATGGGTAGGAGCCATATGAATGGCACACACGATAATGATTCAATAAACTGACGAAAATCAGCTGGACAGTATAAGTGGGCTCGAAAACGGGATCAACCATAATTTATATGTGCCCAAATTCGAAACGACATGAACACTCATATAGACGTACATACTGATGGTGCAATATTTCAAAGCCGAAGCAGACTTCGACATTTAATATTTCGAGCAAGGGCCCCATATAACCTATACAATACTATAAATGATTGGCTTCAGTGACTCTCTCTCTCTCTTTCTTTATTTCCAATATCTTCGGTGGTCTAGTGGTTAGAGTGTATACATCGTATGTGGGAGGTCGCGGGTTTGAACCCCGCCAGTCATACCAAAGACTTATAAAAATGGTACTAGCAGTTGCATAGCTCGGCGCTAAAAAGTTAGTGGTTAGTGTTAGGATTGGTCTGCCTGGTGTCAGGAAATTATGGCAGTGTTGGACATGATGCTACATGTCTGCGGCATGATGCCCTAGACCTAATCATCAATATAAACTGTCACACTGCCGACATCGTGGCGATACGATTGAAAAATTGTTAGAGCTACCTTAGAAATCAAAATCTCTCTCTCTCTCTCATTCTCTCTCTCTCTCTCTCTCTCTCTCTCTCTCTCTCTCTCTCTCAGACACACACCCACCCCCACCCACCCCACACAAATCATTGGACTAATTTTCGTTATGATTTACACTTTACATTCACATATAGGTACGGAGAGTATGAAATAACCTTTTCTCCTTTCACTAAAACCGGCAATGCAATTTAAATTTCTCCATTTATTTCTTTGATAAAAAGCTCATTTTAGTACACGTTATATATGTCCCATTACAGAAAACAAAGCTTACCTAACCTATTTGCAAGTAGACGAACCACAAAGATATCTTATCAACTTACCCCACAATATAACGGAGTAATTATTTAGATTGATGTACTTGATCTGTTAAGCGACAATCACTTGGAACTCTTTTTTTCCTTACAATTGATTTTTGTTTCACTCAAAATGGTACAAGACAGACGATTTAGTAAAGTGTTTGCTTTTTAACAGGATGACAAAAAAGAATAGCAAAAACAAAATTTCAAATAAAGAACATATGAATACAAGATGCGGAGAATCCGATTACGACTAGTTTGATATAAACAAAAAAAAATTAACCACGGAGTTGAAGAACGAACAAGACAAAATATACAAGCTTCCATTGATGTCCAGTCAACAAATCATGTTTATTATTGAACAGGAGAAGATTTTAACCTCATCGAAGATCATGATTAGCGTATTTACCTTCCAAATATCAATGTCACCACATAATGCAAAATAGAGCATTTGTCAAAAAACAGGTACCCTCTGGATGCAAAGTCTTTCCAAGAGTTAGGCCTTTACGAATGCCAAGAGGAAATAAATACATATATGTTAATATTTATATAGGATATTTACGCAATTTTTTTAATTTTCTCATCTAAAACCAGTGTGAAAGCAACATATGTTCTATATATAATACAAAGATTTGGCTTTGTATTAGCATTACTCTTGCAAAGTATATTGTTGCATCATTCTGGTGCGTAGATGATACGAGAACTATCAACTACGTTTACCCTGATTTATGTCGAATGTAACTGTTTGTGAGTACTTTCTAACCTGTGTACAATCGAGGATACATAAACAATAGGAACACATGTATTCATGACAACAACAAATATTCATTTTTACTTGCTATCAGAAGTATTTGAAAAAATGGTCTTACCTGGAAAACGACAATTTATATGGATATTGTATTAACTGTGGTCAAAACATAATCATCACGTACAATTTCCTACGGGTAGTAAAGATGGAATGTGGACAATTTGCATTGTACAGGTTTGACCTAACCGTTCGCCATGCTGCATATGCTACATCTCAATACTTTTCCTAATGTCACAGGATAATATCCCATTGTTGAAATAGAATATTATTCATAATTAAATATTATATCAAAACTAAAATCCGTATCATAATTTATAAGCGTAAGATGGGTTATGTTTTTACAAATACTGAAATTTAGTAGTTGAAGTATACGTGCTTATTAAATCATATTTAAACTTGTGGTAAGAAATTACTGGCCACAAAATAATAACTAAAATGAGGGGAAAAAAAGGTAATAAAGTATGTAATTGTTGATTTGTAACTTTTTCCTAATAATAATTGAAAATACTTCTGTCATTGCTTGCCGATCACAAAAATGGCAAACAATTGTTTTCGTTGAGTAAATAATAGTTTTACACATAACAATTGGTTTCACTTTTTATTTTATTCATTGTTGATTTCAGCAAGGAAGAAATTGTTGTTTCACATAGCTGCGGATTAGACACATCAGTTTCATTGTATGCTACTTTTCCATTAGTATTTAGCATTATAAGTCTTTTAATTGTTTTATGTTCATATTGTATATTCGTGATACAACTTTCCATGTTTTACCATCATGTATAATATACCATCCAATAGATTACAATTATGCCGCTATTGAAAAGAAGAACTGATAACCACACTGACCGAAATAATTATAGACATACAGCTCTTGCGACAATTATTTTAAAAAAATATTTGAATGTATTGTACTACAATGACGTGAAGCCACCATCTATGTTTATCAGTTTGGGTTTTAAAGCAACATTGAACATACTTTTGCCAATATGCCTTTAAAGAAACTCTCAACTATTATGTAGAACATAGCAGCCTTGTGTTTTCATGCTTTATAGACATTAGTAAGGTATTTGATACGATCAATCATTGGACACTCCATAAAAACTACTTGATATTCAAAAATCCGTCCACATAGATCATCCTTTAGTTAATTTGTATGGCAAACAGTTGTACTATTGGTGTTGGGGAAGTATGAGTCTAGCTGCTTCTATGTAACCAACGGGGTGAAGCAGGGAGGTGATATTTACCCTTCGTTATTTAATATATACATAGATGAGTTCAATCGTAATTTGGTTCGGTGTCATATGGGGTTACGTTGGACACCAACTGTGTCATTATTTAACAATTTTGGTTTTGCTGATATCTCATTAATAAATCCGTCTATCGTACTTTTGAGGACATTATTAAAGCTATGTGAATAATAGGTATTTGAGAATAATGGCACCTATAATACAGAAATATCGGTATGCATGGTCTTTCAGTTAACTTATTTCATATTTCGATCTGCTCCCACTGTACATTCTAACGGCTGCGCCCTTATATATATAAAACGTTATACATATTTGGTCATTTTCTAAAATCAGATCTGACAGATGATGATATGATGAGACATGATACGTTTGTGTCCTCAAACAAGCATGCTTTGAGTTCATATTAGAAATTGTTGTTTCAATATAAAAAACTAGATTATTCAAATCATACTCCTGCAGAATGTATTGCGGTCCTCCTTCAACAAACTTTAGTGACTGTATGAAAAGAAAACTAGTTATTGGTTATAATAATAGTCTTCGTCTTCTATTGAGCCTTTCAAGACGGAAAGGTGCCTCTAGCATATTTGTATACTACAACGTATTTAGTTTGGTAGAAGTGATGAGAATGTCTATGTTCTAAATTATGAGAGGAAGCTGTAATGGTAAGAACTGTATCTTGAAACCTCTGTTGACTTGTGACATTAATTTAAATTTTCGTATTATAGATACATAGAACCAAATTACTCTTTAAATCTCTTAAATAATTTCATTCTTAACAATGCTGGGCAAAATGTATCGCTGTATATATGTCATCATATTTTTACCGAGGATATATATGATCTTTCATGTTTAAAATACTTTTATTTTATATTTATATTTTCATTTCGATTATGGTGCATGCAGTCTGAGATAAATAATTCTTATCTTATATTAAAAACTTTTTCATGTCTTCTCCATTGATTATGTTGGATTCCTCGGTAGGGATACATTTTATAAACTTTTCACTAAACACAAATATATAGGGATATACATTATATCAAGACAAACAAATGGTGGTAGGAGCCGTTGGTACAATATGAAAAGACGGCAGATCTACTCCTCCGTAAAAAAGATTTCAATATTTCACTGCGATGCGGGGGCTTGTATTTGGGCCATATATAGCCGTTTATTCACAATCACAAGCGCCCACCTTCGTTAGGGAAAATAAACATTTACATATTTAAAACTGGATCCTCTCTCTCTCTGTCTCTGTCTCTTTCTGTCTCTCTGGCTCTCTCTCTCTCTCTCTCTTTATATATATATATATATATATATATATATATATATATATATATATATATATATATATATATATATATACATATGTGTGTGTAACGTCGCCCTCTTAGTAAGAGGGATGGTTAATTGGGTTTGGCTGGCGTTATCTAGTGGATGACCTACCTCGATATTTTAGCCCGGCCGGAGTGAAAGAAGAATGGAATTTCAACAGAGAACTGAGCGGAATACTGGGAAGAAATAAAACAATACGAGTCCCCTTTTGACAAGAAAATAACACATTTAATCAGAACAAATCAATAACGGTAATTCCAGTTCAAGTTAGATTATATCAATAGAATTTAACAGGTGTGTCCAATTTGGACTTATTACATCCTCATAACGAGAGGTGAAAAGAGCGCAATGTCCACGATTCATTGCATCACCTAACTGTCTGACCGTATATCAACGTCTCCTAGTTCATCCTTCCTAGGCTTTATATTCTGCCCCTTCATGGACTTCCTGGTCCCTTTATTCTGACCTCGTCCTTCTTTCTTTCTTTTCCCCGTACTCCTGTCTTCGGACTGTCTCGTCTTTCTCTTAGAAAGATGTACTTTGCCGTTGGTTTCTTTCAAGAGTTGTGCGACCTTACACTCAACATGCCTTTCATTTTACACGACGACCGCCTGGTCCCTTTCTTGTTTCACGAGGAAAGCACTACTTTTTATGCTTCCCACGGATTCAAGGCTATGTTTCCTCTTCTAGGAAATTTTCAGACTAAAGAATTTCGACTAAGGTCGTCATTTTAAAGTCAAATTGCTCTGAAGTGTACGCCCTAAATTATTCCCCCCAATCGTAGGCGGTGGTCCCTAATATTTCCCAAAGAAATACTTCCTTTCATCAGGTTTAGACAGCTCAGAATCTGTGAACGATAGTGCATGTCAATTTCCCTTTGAAGATAAGTGGACAAAGGTTCCTACCAAGCGTTTAGGGTTGGTAGCTCAAATGTTAACTTTCTAAGGACCGTGTTAAGATACCCCGGTGAATTCCACTGGGTCGGAGTGCTGTCTCTTTTTGAAGTTTACACTGAGATGGGGAGAGATGAACCAGGAAAGGTCGAAGTGACCCTTCTCAAAAACATTTCAGGCTTAAATGCGATAAGACTTTAATGATTCAACTTTAAAGATTTTCCGTAATTCAAAATTCGACACTTCACAATATATATATATATATATATATATATATATATATATATATATATATATATATATATATATATATATATATATATATATATATATATATATATATATATATGTATATATATATAGATAGATAGATATACATACATACATATGTTTGTGCGTGATTGTGTGTGTGTTTCGTGAAACCTCCTTTATATAGTATTTAATGCAAAGCCCGTTCGTTCTTATAAGATTAATTCATTTACGAAACAAATACATCATATTTCGTTTTCGAGTTATGAAATTCTGATTTGATAGAAAACATCATTAAAAATGGGGAACCGATCTAAATTGAACGTATGAATTAAATTAATACATGGAAACAATTGTTGACATTTGTATTTAGTGTTAGTGACTGGAAATCCGAAAATATCGGGAAATATGCAAATTACATAGACGATTTGAGAAAACACATTATATTAGGATCACGATTAAACGTATACAAATTTAATCTATATATGGATTATCATTGTTTTAGATTTTATTACCATGGAACATAATTTCTTTCTCAGTTTAAATGCCTTTTTCTTTACATTATCTTCACATTGAACGTTTCTTGTATTATCTTTGCAGTGAAATTTAATTAGTTTCATTGCATTTATTTATACAGGTGAATGCTGTCGGACAATGTTTTTGTCATCTTTTGAGTCGATACTGACCGTGACAATTTCTTGTTTACTTGGATGTTTGTAGTCAAATATATTTTTTTAAAATTGCGCAATTTTAGTTATTTCCCAGTTTATCTGCATTGCATAGTCGATGCGTTTCTGGTCGTGTATAATAAAGGGACGAGTTTATTTTACAAACTTACACCCAGCAGACAGATAAATAAGCGGGCAGAAATATATATTACTAATTAAATGCATGTTGATTGAAACCAACATAATTTGATATAATCTGTATGGCATGTAATAATCATGCAAATAATCTTCACCATCATCGGGAGCAGCACAAATCTGATAATAGTCCCCCTTATTTCTATATTCAACAATTCAGCAGCAACTAACAAATAGCTGAGTCTTAATATTAGCGTTATGTTCAGATGAAAACAATTATGAACATATCAATTAATAATGTGATCCAAGAATACAATTTACAAGTAATTTAAGCAGTCGCCCGGACCGATCCAGGAATATGGTTGTAGGTGACGAATCGAGGAGAGCGTAAAGAAGTAGGGAAGGTGTCTTTGGGACGGAAGCACAGATAAGCTCCTGCATTGTATACGTTTTCATGGCATAACTTTTTGAGCCATCAAGCTGTGAAAAAAACTTCTTGTAGGAAACATTTCAGTTGTTTCACTTTCAATACTTTGCGAAGGAAATGGGGCATGAATGGAGATGCGGGTTATGCTCCTAACATTGGAATCGCCACTTAGAGCATCAGACTTATGAATAGTGTAGGTGACTTTGATTAGTGGGTGCTAAAAACAAAATAACAAGATTTCCAGTACTAGGGATATAAAA
This sequence comes from Sinohyriopsis cumingii, assembly GCA_028554795.2. Lineage (NCBI taxonomy): Eukaryota > Metazoa > Mollusca > Bivalvia > Unionida > Unionidae > Sinohyriopsis > Sinohyriopsis cumingii. The sequence goes on from JAPYKE020000099.1 coordinate 742,132, forward strand.
TTTCATATTGTTTTAACAGTATGCTTCATAGGTGAAGTTTTCTACAATAAAGAAAAAAGACGATATGTATACGTAGAGATAATCACGTGATTATTCGAGCAACTGAATTATACATTCGAAATAATCACTTGTTTCTGATTGCCGCATATTTAAGTATGACAAGAAATAAGGAATGGGGTGTATAGTAATAATTTCCCACTGACATTTGAGAGATATATTGTACCATAAAAAGTCAAATCAATACATTTTGTGATTACATTTTGTGATTATTTGCGAATACAAAAATGCTGTCTAAATATCGTTTCATGATGATTCATATTAAATAGTAAATTCGTTAATATGAAACATTTCAGTTTAGTCATCAGACCGGAGATACTATAATGTGAAGAGAAAAAAGACATATACTTTATCAATAATTTGAACGTGTTCTTCTTCTAAAGGAAAAAAGTAAATTAACCAACATTCATTACGTCACAATACGATTGAACTTCCCTGGGTCCGATGAAAATGTTCGTTGATCGACGTTGAAGATTTATAGGCTACTGCATTAGTATGGAAAAATAGGAATGATTGATTAATACTACACAATTACAATATGACTGGGCACATAGCCCCACCCAGCGACCTTTGGACAAAGTCGCGCGCTCGACAGTAGTTTAAAATATTGTCGTTTTAGTCTGCTTAAAATTAAAATTTAGTGTCAAAATGCAAAAGAATAAACGTATATTTCGTTTCTATATTGATCCACTTCAATTCTGCTGTCTAAGTTTGATGGACTGAAATTTTGGGTCAATTCAGTGCAGTAAGGATAATGGATTTCAGCTAGAAATGTACTCGAAATTCCAGTAGAGTTTATATGTGTATCAGGTTTTGCAGGACACGTCATTCTTATTTGCAGAACTAAGAGAGTACATTTCGAGGAAATTAAAGATGCATAAATGAAAGTATATTTACTACCATTATTATTACTAGCTAAAGAAGACATGTTTAGGCACTGGCACTTGCATCTCTCTGTTGAATGGAACCCAGATATGACCCGTATCATACAAATTGTGTCTTCTATCTCTAGCCTAACACCGTATCAAAATAGCAAAACGGGGAAAATCGCAATGCAGATGTTGTGTGACAGTGTATGTAACCAGGGGAAATATTCCTTTTTCGTCATCTTGGCTCATTGGCTCTGAGGCTTTTTGCTTTCTACCAAAACCTTCAGTTGCATTTTTTCTCGAATTATAGTATTTGGAAAGTAAAATATTACGTCTCTGATATATATGCGATAGTCATTGGCCTTAACAAGCTTTTCTGTTTAATAGACCCTAGAGAGCACTAGTCATAGTCGGAAAAATTTTATTTGCGAAAAGATACGAATATTCTCCACAAATACTAATTCAGTGATCAGAATGGTATTTTCAATTATTGCGTTTCTCACGGTTTTTGTTGACATTGCAAATATCACTTTCATTTGTTTGCTTGTTTGAAAGTTACATTTCTGACTCACTGAACTCGCCCACATCGTTAACATTACCATCTATGCTTTTAAATGACGATTCAGCTTGTTTAGTTCATTTTTCACAAAAAAATCTAATCAACCAAAACCTAAAATGTCTACTACATGACTGTACATGGTTTGTTTACAGTGTAGTTCCTAATGTACTATTGTTATGTTTAGGCACATGTTGTTTGCAGGTGCATGCATTATCAAGCGGTTCGGTATCGTAAAATACTGCACGATTCTGACAATGTAAAGGTAACGGAGATATTAACGAGCATATAATAATTGTGATGACTATTTACGACAGAAAGAAAAGTTATTAATGATTGAAAGCAATAAACGTTGGATGACACGGAGCAATCTGAAACTTTCATTACTCCCCATCCATCACACCATCAGATGGACACCAGCTTGTAAGCATACGCGTGGACTGCCAAACATAACCTGACGAAGGGCAGTGATGACCGAGCTTGAAGAGATAGCATTTTCCTGGGCGAGGCACAAGCCATTGCTCAAGACCGACCTAGATGGCGAAAGATAGTTGCAGCCTTATGTCGCAGCCTGAACGAAGAGGACTAACTGACTAACTAATAGTATGGTATACATCACATCTGGCTCATATCGATAGCTGTTCAGTGTGAAATAAAAGGAATGAATTAATATGCGTAAGTAAAACTACATTTGACCATGAACAAGGAATAGACGGAAAACAATTTGTCTCCTACATTTGGTACTTCTTGTCAAATAAAAAGTTTTTTTTTTTTTTTTTTAACGCTGGAACAGTTCAGCTCGAAGTATTAAGTATCATTTTAACCTAACATGCACTTGGTGCATTGTTTTGGCCTTTGTCATACAGATAAGACTACTACAGTATTTGCTAGCTGTAATTAATTTGTTTCAGCGTGTAAGTTGGTATCGAAATGTTTTAGCTATTCATAGTTTTGTAGTTTCGGTTTACGTCGAAAATGATGATAAAAAAGGAAAAATTCTGTACGCAAAGAAACAATAAATCGTGAAGGAAATCTGCTATACTGAGGTTTCGATTTTGAGTAGTTTCGTTGCAAAGACTTTTAGGATGAAACTAGGATGACCATTAATTTCCAAGGCCGCCATCCCTGCTCCATTGACCCCCTCCCTTTCTCTTAATATCATTACATATACGGGCGTACATATCGAAACGCAAGTGAAACATTTAATATTTCTAGGTTTGTTAATTATGTCTCTGAAAATAATGCATTATTGCAAAACTAACAGTACCAATTTAGTGTTGAATTGGTATTGAATAGTGAACACATGTTTAACCAACTTCTTTTCAACAAGACTCATTAATATAGTAATCAAAGCAAAATCAGTTTTATGATATTGCTTGTTTCTACCAGAAGTATAACCTTCAATCCGGCTACGCTATGACTGCCACTGCAATTCATACATAATAAAACAGCGCCCTTATACGTCTAAATTCGAATCAGTTGAAACAAAAAAGAAAACAAAACATGGATAGTACATTTCTTCTATACTAAGTTCGATCGTCTCATATATGTACTGACCGTTACTTTTAATCCATTATGTTTTCGTTACCATGATGTTTTAGGAATATCGATAATTACGAGAACAGTGACCTTGATTTTGGATCAATTATCAGAGTTGTCTCCTTATTCTCTTTCCAATGGAGATCCTGTCATGTTATAAGATTAAAAAATATATTACCACACAGTCTAAGTCTAGTAATATAAGCCGAACTATGTAGTAATCTCCCAGCATGCAAATTAATAATGCTACGAAAGATGATGTTAGCAGCTGAGTTGACATTTTTGGTCATCCAGGTTGCATGCCATGTTTCATTCAGAGAAAGTAAAAACCTGTTTCGTGTCTCCAGAGTTTTTAAACAGAACGTTATTTGCACTTAAATCTGAATGACAATGTGTTGATATTTTGCAACATTTTAATCATGACAGCAGCAAAATGCAGTTTTGGATCTTCGATAATCTATAGAGAAAATTTTATCAAGAATTTTAGTATTTCATTACGCGTACTTCTAAGGAGATTAATGAAAAGAACAGTTTCGGCACATTCAAATGTGCTGTTCTTCTGTTAATGCAAGAATGACCAAAACTGCATTACGCCACTTCGCGTTTGTACTTCTCAAACTTACATCAAAATATTTATTTAATACTGCTGACAGTCTTAAAAGTGAAACGGGATGATCAGCGCAAAAAGTAAGAATTTGAATAATATGAAAAAGCAAAAGTCTTTAACAATATACAAAACTAATATTCTCCCTGTTTGCAATAAACGCATATTTTTAATCCTGCAGTTAAACTGAGTTGTCCTAATATTTTTACCGTACATGGCATTAGCTAGGTCATGTACTACATCGATTGCACAGACATACATACCTAACTAATGGATACTTACCTCCCTACCTACCTGCCTACCTACCAACACGCACGCACGCATGCGCGCACACACGCACGCACGCACACAAACACAGAGACACATACATACATACATACATACATACATAAACGCATACTCTCTTTAAAATACTTCATTTGCTAGGACATATATGTTAAATAGAATTCATGCATATGGCTTACATATTTAGTCTAATCTAACTACAGTAAGTATCTGGCAAACAAGAAGCAACACATTTACATATAGCCAACCTAAAGTGGTTTCTTTTGAGTGTTGGTTCGTGGCTAATGAGTAATTGAGTAATCTTTACGTCATACATTTACAGAAGATCTTTGCTTGAGGGATATTTAAAAGCGTTCTGGAGGCATAACCCCACGTTAATTCAGAAACATTTTGAGTAAGCGATTGTAATAGTATTTCGTCTTCAGCCAAAAGCTGTCACACGAAAAAGTACATCCTCATTATGTAACAGTCGAGAGTTTTCCCTTGTTGTTTGGGTTAATGTTGGTGGAAAATAATCAGCTAGGAATGCAACCACGATGAGGCACATATTCGTCGACAATTCTCTAGATTAACTGGCCTCTGGAGTCTTACTGATTATTAATTCGGCAAACCAAAGTTCATTTTCGCTATTGACACCCACGCGCCATGATAACAGGATAAAATTAACAAATACGATCCAGACACGCACGCATTAAGATGTGTGATTTAGGTTTATCAAAACTCTTCATGTGCGTGTAAACTATGTAGCCACTTGTTCGGGTGAAGTTGTTTCCTTATTTAGTTCGCAGGTAAAAATTCTTATGTATTCTGCAGATTAAGCTATTCTGCGTGGTGATGGTGGTAGCTCTGCAACATTGGCATGTATATATTGTGTCTTATAAGCCTCAGATGAGGTTTTGTTTTAAATGCAATGATATACTCGAATCTCATATCTCCCCCAGTTTTCACTGATGTCTACCAGCGTCTTTATAATGGCGCCTACAGCGTCGGAGCAATATCTTGAATGTCCATGTAAGACATTTCCTGTTTCAACTTGGAAAATAATAAGCTCGCCGGGGTATACGTCAAGAATTTCCCAGGTTGTAAACTTAGCTACATCTGCTTTGGTGGCAAACTTGCTCTGATCTACACCAGCACCGCGTCTGTCTCGGTAACTTTAGTAAATGTTAATGAACAAGCATTTCATATATTGGGCACACTTTCTAAGTGCTAAGATCAAGTCAAACCGCCCGAATTAAATTATCAATGTAATTTAAATAACTAGTGTGAGTCAAAATATACTAAACGCCGATGCGTGATTATGTACGTAACCCAATGATTTCTTGTTGATGAATACAAATGAACGATGTCTATTTCCTTTTGCACGATACCATGATTCAAGAGCTTCTTTCTACAAGTTAGTCACGAATAAAGACTCATGAAGAATGTTTAACCGACTTTGCCATAGCGATTAGATCAAAACTGATTCATGGGTGAGCAGCTTTTTAATGGGGTGTGTGAGCTTGAGTTTTAACATAGCTCTAACAATTTTTCCGTCATATTGCTATGATGCCTGCAGTGTCGCAGTTTATAGTGATGTCTAGCACTGGGGCATCATGCCTCATACATGTTGCATCCTGTCCCGCCCAGTCACATAATCCTGACATCAGGCCGACCAACCCTCACACTTATTTCTTAATGCAAAGCTTTTAGCGAGGCAGCCGTTAGTACCATTTTCATAAGTCTTATATATGACTTCGCCGGAGTTCGAACACGTGACCTCCCGTATCAGAGGAGAACACTCTAGCTATTAGGCCACCGGAGTGGTCGCTTTCTGTGGGTATTCTGCGAGTTGTCCCGGGTAATCGAAGACCTTTTCCAATTTTATGCGGCACCGAGATGCTACGTGTCCACGAGAGGCTTCACCAGACGCTATGTCCCCAGACCGCATTTTCCAAATCCATTCAGAACGCAGTTCCGACGGCTTCTAGCACAGCAGCTTTTTGCACCTGCAGGAGACGTGGCCACCAACAGCATTGGAAAGGCTGCAAGAAATTTAAATATTCATCTCATATTTTGCATTTGTATCACACATGACTTTGATAATTTTAAAATAACCTAAGTGTTCCTTTATTTGGCTTCATTAAGGTTACATAGTTCTATTTTGGTCGACCATAAGTAGTCATTTCCAGTTACATTTGTCAGAAAAGACTCGATGTGATCCCATACTCGTTTGTATTGCGTTTTGGTTTTTAAAATCCTTGAAATCTGCTAAAAGACCTTCAGCAGCAGAAGTTTAAAGAATCACAGCAATGCGTGTTTAATTAGAACCAGCCGGACTAACACGTTAATCAAAGCACATGCCAAGCACGGACTGCATGTACAATTCCATGTGTTCCAAAGAAAGCAATTTATTAGGTGCCGGAAACTCTGTTGGTCTGTGTCACTCTTTTGATGCCGGTCCATGTACGACCACCGGATGTGATATTGACGTGATTGTGTATGTAGTAAACAGTTTTTTAAGTGGGTTCCTGATGCCTTTCTAAACGCAGAAAACTTCAATCAATCCAGCTCTTGCCTGTTACCTCGAGTTAACACGTGTTTTGGTGCAGTAAGTCAATTAACATGGATTCCTACCGAGTCTGTAGTGATCGCGAGAAATGACACCGTTGACGCGATTCCAGATCATATCAACAGTATCTAACGGTTATCAGTGGTCGGTGAAGGATTGAGTGGTGTTAACTGCAATATTTATGTTGACAAATGAACCTCACCAGCAGCAACTACTGTACGCTATATAGCGTAGTTATCGCTGCGCTTACGGGTTAATTTTACAGTGTGTTTGGCCCCTAAAGTAACACTGTGAACATCTCTGAAAATCATAAATATATAACAGAGATGAAATGTAAGCGAAAACCTATGAGTCTCACTCACGTTATAGTTGACGCTGTAGAAAACCAGATTTAAAATTTGGGTTGGTGCTATGGACTACTGCTGGTTACATATCTGCTTGATTGTTTCATGCATGGTTTCGAGATCGAACATTATAATATGGGTTCATGATCGGCATGACTGTAAGAGTACTTGTAGAAACATCATACGGGGCACTAGAATTTGAACAATCATAGCCAAATACCTTCTCTCCAATCGACCTTCAGGGCATATTTGCAACTTTCTTCCGTGACAAAGTACAAACCATTAGAGATAAGCTTGACACCACAATTTCAATTGCCTCGTCGTCACCATACAGTTGGGATACAGAATTTGAGCGGCAACCACTAGCAGCATTTGAACCTGTCTCCATGGATTTCGTACGTACAATCATGATGAAGAATGCACCAAAGTCATGCGAACTTGATCCAATTCCAACATCACTGCTGCTTGAGTGCTTAGATCCACTGTTGCCTTCACTAACTGATGTTATTAATACCTCTGTCTCATCCGGGGAATTGCCATCATTTTTCAAAACTGCCATTGTAAAGCTTCTGCTGAAGAAACCAACACTAGACCATAACGATTTAAAGAACTACCGCCCAGTTTCCAATCACCCATTCATGTACAAAATCTTAGAAAAGGTTGTGCTATCACAGCTTGTATCTTATCTGAACTCAAACAGTCTCATTAGCAATGTAAAATCTGCATATCGCCCTTGCCACAGTACTGAAACTACTCTTCTAAAAGTAGTTAATGACATTCTCGCTGCTTTGGATAGCGTAAAGATTATAGTCCTCACCATCCTTGATTTGTCTGCAGCATTTGACACAATAGACCATGATATATTACTTCACCGTCTCCAGCATGTATTTGGCATTCATAAAACAGCCGTACTGTGGTTCAAGTCCTACTCGGTCAACAGGACACAAATTGTATCTGCAAATGGAATACAATCCAGCCCAATTGATCTATGTTGTGATGTTCCACAGGGGTCTGTTCTTAGACCTGTTATCTTCATTCTATGCAACGAGTCGCTCTCAAGTGTCATAGATCATCATCCAGTGTCTCACCAATTGTACGCTGATGACACCCAAATATACAAATCTAGCCACCCAATTGAAGTTGATGCTACCATCCAAGGTGTAGAGAGGTGCATTTTTGAAGTGAAATCATGGATCACATGTAACAAGCTGCAGATGAATGATAATAAAACTGAGGCCATTCTGATCACAATACAAAGACTTTCTCATTCACATCGTTTACCTCAAACAACAAATATCAGCAACACCAACATTAAATTCACACAATCAGTACGAAATCTAGGTGTTACCATGGACAGTACTCTCACATTGCACCAACATGTCATGAACATATGCAAGGCAACATATCTTGAGCTGAGACGCATCAGCTCATTTCGCAAATATCTTTCAGTTGATGCCACTAAAACAATTGTGTGTTCATTAGTACTTTTAAGACTGGACTATTGTAACTCAGTTATGTCTGGTTCATCTCAATATCTACTCCAGAAACTTCAAAAAGTTCAAAACACAGCTGCTCGGATGATACTTAGAGTACCACGATCAGAGCACACCTCCCCGGTGCTCTGTACCAGAATCAAACACAAAATTTGCTCTCTGTGCTACGTTTCACTGTCGGACTCTAGTCCAACATACCTATCCGACCTCACCAATGTGTACACACCAGCAAGATACTTACTCTCCTCTTCTGACAATCGTATACCTATTATTCTCATTATGAAAACAAAGTTATAGGGACAGCTTTCTTTTGCATACCAGGGCCAATGCAACGTGGAATGAATTGTCCACTGAACTTAGACACAAAGACATAGTGATCACATTGAAGAGTGCTCTCAAAACTCATTTATTTCGACTGCAAGAACCAACTTAAAGACCTAAAAATGTTTCTTACCTTTAATATTCTCAGCATGTTTTTATGTTATGTTTTCTAATTTTATGCTGTTTGTTTTTGTAAAATATCATTACGATTTTTTATCTTATATGTGTTGTCTAATGTTGTAAAACGCTTAGAGCTTCTAAGGATTAGGCGCTATACAAAGTCCTCATTCTTCTTCTTCTTCTTCTTCTTCTTCTTATCATTATTATTATTATTATTATTATATTTTTATTATTATTATTATTATTATTTTTATTATTATTATTATTATTATTATTATTATTATTATTATTATTATCATCTGGCGAGACCGAGTGTCGTCGTGGCAATGTCAATATCATGTCCTTGTAATTCTTATTTTTACGGCCCCTGGTCCATAGAAGGAAAATATCATGTTCAATGTTAAATAAGTTTGTGCTCTCAATCTCTTTTGATATTCAACTTTATGTTGCAGATCATCATCATCATCATCATCATCATCATCATCATCATCATCATCCAATTCAATATTTTCACTTGGATTAAAGTGGTTTATGTAGCCTTGTGACTTACAAACCTGTTCAAGCTATTCATTCCCAAATCTGTCTTTCTTGCCTCGTATCTGGGCTTTTCCGTCTTCATAACAATCTGAATCACCTTTTTAAATACATCTTTTTCTTGATACTCGTTCATTGCATTGTTTCTGCTTTATATTGTTCATCATCCTCTGTTTAATGAAAATATTTACTATTTTTATCCCTGTCACCTACTCTATTATACCCCCGATCCTTCCTCAATCCCATTTTAGGTTGTTTGGTATATCTTCTTCTACTGGAGACTAGCTTTTTTCCCCCTATTTACCTTCTGACTGGTTTTGAGCAGTTGCCCTCTTGGTGTTTCCCAGACTGTCTTTTAGGGAGATGGTGTAATAATCCTATCCCTTACTGACGTACCCCAGTTAGGATTGCTTGGTGATATAACAACTAGGTTAGTTGACTTAGATACCGAAAACGTTTCAATGTTACTTATTCTGCTTTGATTTGTAATTGTAATTTTTCTACTGTATGTAGAATACCGTTTAATTTCTTTCTTAACACTGCATGGCACAATTATTTGTGTTAAATGTATCTGTATACTTGTATGTATGATATATATATGTTCTTTTATGTTTACAATGTTTTTTACTTTATAATCATATTTTTTAGAGGTATGGACTTTGTAGTCTAAAATAAAGAATTCTTATCTTATCTTATCTTAATGCCACCAGTATTGTAATCACCACTAGCACAATTAAATTCCCCGTGTTATCAGTTTTCCACCATAACATCCATTAACACTTTGATTTTAATCACCCACCTTACCATATGTCCTTGGTGTGAAATGAACCTGACCTTGGGGGGGGGGGGGTAAAATGTCTTGAGCTGGTAGAAGTTTAGAATTTAGAAAGTTTTGTTTCTGTCGACAAAAGGCGTGGAGGAGATGAGGTTGATATTTGGGATATTCAGGTGACGAAATTCGTAAGGAACATCATACAGATCGTGTACAAGTTCCGTAGGATGGGTATTCACATTTCACGGTCTCTGATCACCATCTCTAGTATTGCGTCTTTGTTTTCCGCTATTTCACTTTGTCTCTCTGCCTTTAATAATTTTGTAAGCTGTAACACCTTCTCAATATCTGAAAATGTTAGAAGAATTTCCATGTGGACATTTCTACACAATAGGCGTAATATCAGTGTAAGTCGTGCGTGCGCTTAGGTACATTTGACTAGCAAGTGTTAAACTCAACAAAAGCCTACCTTTTCCAGTCATATATAAGTCGATTACTTCATGGAAACTATCATGCAACAAATACTGATCGTGTTAAGCGTTAGTTATATTTTGGAGAGGATTTACATAATTTTTGTGATGGAACACTTACTCTGATATTCTCATGTACTGGACCCGGACAGTCACAGCCAGGGACTTTCTAATGCAAATGTGCATGCAAAGCTATGGAATGAACTGATCCAGTGTCGTGTGAAGAGTGTGTTAAAGCAGTGTTCACGTTATCAATTTGTACAGAATCATTCTGAATGTTGTTCCTTTTTCTCTAAAGTGTGACCCTGATTTTGTGTTAGATGAGTGATAATCTTTATCTCTTCGCAGTGAATCAAATCTTCCAGACTCAAACCTGACTTGTACTAGCTCCGATTCTGGCCTTGATTTGGAAGTCCAACTTATTGCTCTTTTGTCTACTGGTGTTAGTGTTATTATAATATTGTCAGTAACTCTACTGTTATGACTAAGCAATGGGTCAAAATTAGAACTTACCATTTTATATCCTGCGTGAGAAGTGAAACATGCAATGGATTATGTTTAAAATTCCGTCCATGAGATGCTGCAGTAGGCCTTGGTGTGATACAAGAAGCGTCGAAAGTGTATCTATCTGCCATGATTGGAGATTGAGAAATTAGTTTTTCCAACATAACAACAGTGTAACTGAATAAGTGGATGTCTTCACACTTTAAGTGAATAATGACATAGATAAATACATATAAATGACTGATTGTTAATACAAATTATTAGAGGAAAAGAGATTGACCATCATAATAGTTTTGTTTTTTGTATATTTTCTTGTTTTTAAAAGCAAATTGCTCGACTTTTATCGCCTGTAAATCTGCCTGGTTCTTTGTATGTGCTCGGAATTGTGGGTGATTTTCTATTTCCGCCAGCACTGTCTCTAACACGTCATCCAGATGAGTAATGTCCGTAAATAATTATTGACATTTGTATAATATTAAACATACTTTAATGTGAAATCAATACATATTTGAAGTGTTAGCGAACGCTTAACTGTATGCAACGCTTCACCAACAGGATTACAGTATACTGGACCATCCGATCGTGTTTGTACTTCTGTAGTTAAATAAAACAATGGCAATGGATATCGTCCATGCGTGGTTGAATAATTAACAAATTCTACCGTTAGTGCCAGTCTATGCGTGTCAAAATACAAATGATGTTGAGGTGTTACTAGGTATGTGAGAGCAGGGTCCTGTTGTCAAATTAATTACGACAAGGCCGATATCATGTGTCCCGGCAAGTTCAATTCGCATACAGACATCACGAAAATGTTTGACTGATTTAGCCATAGCTAGTAAATCAAGACTCGTCAACGGACATATCAACGGATCATCTTCTGCGATAGGGTAATCGAAGACATCTGTCCGATATCATTCTTCGACTTGTTTCTGGTAATCGAAGATCTCTTCCTTACTTTATAGGACAACCAACTGCCTTGATAAGAGCCATTACTAATGCAGTTTCGACAGTCTCTAACGCCGCAGCTTTTGCAACCGCTGAATGGAATGAATATATTCCACTCTCTATGCATTTGTGGCATTTTTGACATGGTTTATTTAAATGTCATTTGAGGTATCTTTTTGTTTGGCCGTATTGAGCTGAGCGAGTTGTGTTGGTGTCAAAGACATGGGGATATTTCCTGTTAATTTTGCTAAATAATTTTCAAGGCGATCCAACAATGGGTTTTTATTGGGTTTTTGTTTTCCGCAAGATGATTTTTGTTGAGGCCGACCTTCACTTCGTGATAGGACATTATTTAAATACATAACAGGTTTAACTATAAATTGTATGTATTTTTCACAGGTGCATCGATGATCCTCATTCGACCACCAGCACCCTCCAACAACAGAGTCTTGTCAGAACGTGTCACAAATGACAACGATAACCAGCAGCATTAGCCACACCTACCCGGGTTACGCTCTTTGATTATTATCTGGCTTTGTTGACTGAAACGCCAAGAACACATGTTCTCGAGGAATTTGACCCTGTGGAATGATTATTTGCCATGTCAAGTGCCCCATTACTTACTTGGTTTGCAGCTGACTAAACCACAACCTTAACGATAATAAACGTGCTTATCTAACCATTGAAGTGGATGCCGCAGACAAATGTTAATAACTCCACTTAATAGCATCACGTGTCGTACGCCAAATTGGACCGTTGGCGTTTTCCTTTTGTTGTTGTTGTTGAGTTTAATTATAGTGGCGTGCGCACAATTGTGCGTGTGCCTATTTTTCTGACTGCACCGCAGCCTGCTAGTTGTTCCTGGGGATAGGAATGGTGCCACCTCCCCCAGGCTTTAATGGGTTCAAGAAACCCTGATATTTTGGCCTCAATCTGTGGGTCCATAAAGGTCCCTTACAGTTGCATGGTTGGCTGTCATCAGTGGGAAGGAGAGCTCGGGAACGGTCCTGGTTGCTTCACATCGCTGGTTTCTTGTTGCATTTGCCTGTTGTTTCCTGGTTTTTATTTCCTTACGAAATAAGGTGACTGTCTTTTAGGTCCAAATTAATCTGATAACTAATACGTTGTGATAGACGCTCTGCTAATCCAAAGTTAAAAGTTGGGTTGCGGACTACGGTGGTGTGAGTCTCACGGTTTTGCTAAAAAGAGCAGGTTAGTAACAGATGTTATGTACGGTCTATGATCTGAAATATTTTTGTATGATTGTCTTCTATTGTTTTATTGAAGTTTCCGAACCCACAAGATATTCACCCCTGTATTAACCAGTCAAATCAGTGGTGAGAGAACTATATGAAGCCTTATTGATCCGAACAAACATGTCACGAAATTCACCCCACGTGTGTTCCGGCGACACACCAAGTACAAGAAATATTTACAAGACAATGAGCGTCAATGCAGGAAATATCATTGGAATATTACAGTTCTCGTGGATCATTTTAGGTACATGTGCGTATCGTTGAGTAAAATAGATGACATTAATGCTTTTGTATCAGCCCCGTAAAAACATTTGTGCTAGACTGACATTGTTCTCAAGCATCCTACCGTCATACACAACAAGATTGTTTTCCTTGCATTAAAATCGTCAATCGTATGCGCTTTGTAAATGGTGGAAAAGACATCAATAGAAGCCTCACTTTTTGTGGTACTACCACTCTTGTCACTCAAAGCGTTCTTAAAAGCTTTTAAAGTAGCACACAACAGTTGGTAATCAGTCGATGGCTCAATCACGTAACAACCAATCGCACTTCAGCCATCTTAGAATCTTATTCAACAACAACTTGGAAATACGGAACCTCCATTTCCATCATTATGGTTGAATTGGTGTTGCCTGTGCCCAGCAGTCAAAGCAGATGAAAGCATCTACAAATGTCCCTCTTCGTGATTCAATTGAATAAATGCAATACAGTCATTTCTTCATATTGTGCATGATGTCTAACAAAAGCACGTACCTTAAATCCAGGTCGAGTTCAAACACTTAAAGGACGAGCTGCGATGTGTGTTCGATGTGGAGCAAAGAAATATAAGTGTATAGGAAAAGCCGTTCACGTGCAGGGTCTGGGTACAAATACTCGGCGGCGATTGCGCGGCTACCCTAACAAATATACCAGGAGCACCATGGAGTAAATACCCTTGGGTAAAGCTCATCCCTGGATGCAATTGCTGTTGACCTGGTACGCGGCTGGATATAAGAATTGATTCTAACAGCCACCCAATGCCCGGTAAATCACCAGTGAATCGTGCTGAAGCTGCGTGTTGCCAACATGACCTTGCTGACAAGGCATCAAACGATATCCGTGGACGTCCCGATATCGATCTCATCCATAACTGTAAGGCAATCGCAGGAACAGGTGCAGTAGACACAATCGTAACATGAGTCGCCAAAGGATGTATGACGCACAAGATTACACTTGGAGGCTATGCCTCCTATGGCTATCATTAAAAGACAATAATATGAATAGAACCAATAGACACAAAATGCCGGACATTATCAAAATGTTCTACAATCCGAATAAATATTGAAGAGGTGAATCCGCCGTGGAAAAAATAGCCAGTGCATCGAAGCTCATCCATGGAGGTACTTGAACATGGTTATTCAAACAAGCCTTGTTGCAAATTTACCTAACAGTGCCAAGAAAACTTTAACGTGGTTGGTGTGATATCCAAATACCAAATGAGGTTCATTGAACTGTTTTGTTGTTTCTTCCACACGATAGGTCGACAGTGGCGATTGCACATGTACAAGTATACGTTAACCATTGTCGATATTGACAGCAGATACAGAGAAGAGGAGCCGTTGACGTCAATAGATTCTGCTTGTGTCGCAAATGCGGACCACCCACATTGCCATAATTTTGCAAGTAGATCGTGGTAAAGAGTTTATCTGATCTGTTCCTGCGTGTTTGTGTTGGACACATCAACAGTTATTGTGAGCAGTCCATTGTGGAACGATTTAATTGGCCACTCGCGGAACGATTCTCAATCATTAATACGCGCTACAGCTGCTAATGAGATTTCGAAGTGCTAGCCTTCAATTAGTTAAAGCAGCACTAAACAATGATTGGATTAAAACCAGTCAATGAGATTTGACAAAAGACGGTATCATTTATTCAGAAAATGATCTCACAGCTGGCACCGTTGGAACCATTCGACGACAAATTTGTTCTGTATATGTATGCACCTGGACAGTTTGAAGACAGACAACGTCATGCTATTGACGCGGTATTTACCGTCGTTTTGGGCACCAAAATCTACCAGCAAAACATTGTGCGTGATTAATTGCAAGGCGTTCCAGCAAATACGGAACTGCCAGCAAGTTTTGTTTTAAGATGTTGTTCCACTTATGGATGAGTTATTCACAATAGCATGATGGCCAAGCAAATAGTTCCCGATTCCTTTGGGGATCAAGCGGGAACAAACTCACATTGGTACATCAGTAAACAACCATGAGATGTTTCTGACACTATATCAAAGTTGCCGTTTATGGGAATTCACGTCGGTCTCAAAGACATTCCACGTACTTGTGGTGTTGGGGATCCTTTCGCTCAATAATCAGTGAAACACCTTCCGCTCTCTTGTTATGGTCAGAGCCGTGTGGTCCAGCCATGACTGAATATATTTTATGTCGCAGTCTCACCCACTATTCGACTAATTTGCCCAAGCATTCGTCTTTGAACTTACTAAATCCCTTTTTGTTGGTGTTACTAAACAACGGATATTCATTTCTGATAATTTTTGGTATCAAATTCATTGTCCAAAGATGTCTATGCCCTCTCCCCGTTCACTTTCTTGGTTGTGATATGCATGATCAGCGAGGCAGTGTCGGTGTACACCATATTGACTCGATCCTGGTAAAATGGTTTGATCTTGTCATATTATCTGTAGGTATGTATATTATATGAACAGCTTCGACAAGTCCAACACAGTCGAGCCAACCGAGATTCGTTTTCTCAGCTTGAAATTTAATATTTCACTGTGAACGGCAACAAGTCCTCTGTCAAAGATATTTCTGGATCCAAAGACTGGGCAGCGATAAGTCTTCTAAGTTTGTCTTCTTCACTATAACGGACACGATCAACTCGCATTAGTTTGCGCAGATTCTCCATGATTTTTCCGAGTACTGAATTGCTCATAAGGTTGAAAAGGTTCTCAAACTCATTGATGGCGTTTGTTCTCTGATATGTATTCATCTGGATATACTGCGCCATTCAAACGTTATCGTAAATTTCAAGCACTTGATGGTTCTTATCTACATGCATATCCATGCGCAGATACAGAAAGAGGCTTCGTACATGCAGTATATAATTGTACTTCGTCCTTTGTTTTGGTACTAGTTTAGTGCATTCAGTGTTTACGTCCGGATTCATCAACGTTTGAACCCTGGTACAGAGAGACAACGACGTACCAGGCACCGACAAAGCTTCTGCTGGCAGCTGATAATCTTTGTGCGCATTATGTAAACGTTCACTGCATTCTGGATCAACTTCAAAGACGTATCCGTGGTCGTTATTGCTGTTGCAATCGCACACATGTTTTTGTACGTCAATGTGAGGGGTCAATATACTGAATCCCACCAATAGGAAGCGGTTGCATTATCGCCCAACTAGATAGAGATTAATCTTATTTAAATACATCGTGTGATTGTTAGGAGCAGTGGGGTCATACCCGTTTACGTTTAAATTGTTGGCGCGCGCATATCTGTGACTCACCATATATATCCCTTCCCAAAAGAGAGCTCAATAAACAGATGCTGGTCACTGTCGGTGAGTATGTATGTATGTATGTATGTAGGTAGGTATGTATGTATGTATGTATGTATGTATGTATGTATGTATGTATGTATGTATGTATGTATGTATGTATGTATGTATGTATGTGTGTGTGTATGCGTGTGTGTGTGTATGTATGTATGTATCGATAAATGTACGTATTGATGTATGTATGTATATATATATATGTATATATATATGCATATATATAGATGTATATATACATGTATATACATATATATATATATACATATATATATAAATGTACGTATGTATGTATGTATGTATGTATGTATGTATGTATGTATGTATGTATGTATGTATGCATATATATATATATATATATATATATATATATATATATATATATATATATATATATATATATATATGTATATATATATACATATATATATATATATATATATATATATATATATATATATATATATATATATATATATATATATATATATATATATATATATTAATATATATATATATATATATATATATATCTATTGAAGTATGTATCGATGTTATGGATGGCATTGTGTGAAATATGATAACAACATAATGTCATGTGATGAAAACCATGACAACCTCAAGAAACTTAACATTATCGGGAAAATGGTCTCAGAGGAAAATACATCAAGAGACGCGTGGAATACTCAAATTTCATTTAGCGCACCTAACTTTCTAGCTGGTTCTTTTCAATACTGCCACATTTATTAATGTATGATCTGACTTTTGAGTTTATTTTCTTCCACAAATATACGTGTCTTTGATGTGATTGTTTTGACTACACTTTAGATAAACTAATGGCTATATAATTGCTTTACGAAGACACATCATCGATGAAGTGGGTTCTGCTGGAGAGGGGAACGACAAAAAGATTAAGAGCATGGTGTTCTATGAAGTTAACATTACTCAATATGGCATACACTTAAAAATGATAACATATACTAAAGAATAATATAATAATTTACTAGTTTTGATTTTGCATATGTAATAACTGCTTTTCCGATAATATAGTCCATATTATTTCTTTCCTTCAAATAAACGGCAATCCACGAAAACTAGTCACATCGTTAAAGTGGGAAGCATAGATCAAAACCACGTCACAAGACCCGCAAATTTTCATTTTAAAATAGTGAACTTGCCTCGATTTGGGAAGTTAAGGCAGTCCATAGAAAACAAGAAGTCGTTAGTCATAGCTGTGAAGTGCACCGTACCAACCATACTGTAAACTATCACCAAACATGAAAAATCATTTTTAAGTATTAAGCAAGATTGCAATCGCAGACTGTCCATATTATATGACTAATATTCAGTGAGAGTTAGATATACAATTCTAAAAGTCAATAAAGGGATGGTGTTTATCCAGAGATATTGAACGTGTCCCCAGATTTCGTTTATTGCAAAGACGACTATTTTAGAGCGATGCTAGATTGTCTCCCAAGCATAACTATCTAAATTTGTTTTGATGAATTGGGGAATCCATATACATTGTTATAATGAGGACTGTAGACAGACAAAGCCGAAAGAGTGTATACTGAATCTAAAAACATCAGCACAAAAGGTACTAAATTTAAAAAGCGAATAATAAGTTTCCAGTCTGTCAGCAAATGTCCCTAACGCCTATCCCATGGTCCAACCCATTATTCGTGCTTTAAAATGTTCTTCGATGGATGGCGTGAAAGGAAATATTTGTATTATGTCCATTTCAAAAAAGTATCATTAGTAAGCATAAAATGGAAGATATGTTCTTCAAACAATAACCAATTTATGCCGTCACACTTTCAACTACACCAACATTTATAAAAAAAGGCAAACGTCCTCTCCATATTTTCAACTTTTCTGTTGCGGAAAGTTTTTCACTGGATACTTATCTTTAGTTAATTTTTCTCATCGGATGAGAATGACGCGGAAACACCAAAAATAACATCAATAACATCTATGCTCCCATTACACTATACAGTAATGATCAATTATTAATATATACTGTGATCAAAATTAAAGTTTAAAGGACTTCACATTTTACACAAAATGTCAAACTACGATTTACATCCATTGCATAAGTAGACCGGCTGGTGATATTCACAGGATTTCCTCGTTGCTCATAGTTTTCGTCATACTTTCGGAAAAACAAACGGCTAATGCCAGACATGATCATAACTTGCAGTCTTAATTTGACACTTTCTTTCAAATCGTTGCATCTATTGGTTTAACTTACGCATACGCTGATTTTCTGTACTCGTTCTGTCTTAGTCGGAAATAGCGGTAGCTCAATGGTTAGCGTGCCAGACACACGACAGAAAGGATGCGAGTTCGAATCCTAACATTGGACCAGCCTGGGTTAGCTATCGAGGTTTGTACTTGGGCAAGGCATTTTCTCCAATTAACCCTGCTCTAAATACGTTACTTGTGTTGCTTTGCCGGAAAGCATCATAACAAAAATAAATCTTAATGGTTTCCTCTGAATGCTAATTATATTCGTCACTGAAGACCAAATCGGGATACTTGGAAAATTTGGGGTCTCTTTGGGGAATTAGTTTCTGCGCTAACACCGTGTTTTACTTTGTATTCCTGATGCATATTCCGTTTCACTAGACGTAAATTGATGGAAATGAGACACTATTAAAGTGTTATTTAATAAATTGTATGGTCTATGTAAATGGAGGAAAAAACCCAAATATAAATGATACTTGTCTATAAGTGATATTCCAAAATTTTCAGCAAAATTAACTATTATTTCCTACTTCCAAACTCTAATGTCCATGACGAATTCCAGTTAGTTTAGAGACATATTACTAACAATGGAATTGTGTTAGCCGTTGACATATAAGACAGCCTTCCACTCCACAGGTTTATCGTCAAAAACCTCCATATTTGCGCCCCAAATA
Organism: Sinohyriopsis cumingii; assembly: GCA_028554795.2. NCBI lineage: Eukaryota > Metazoa > Mollusca > Bivalvia > Unionida > Unionidae > Sinohyriopsis > Sinohyriopsis cumingii. The sequence continues at coordinate 761,828 of JAPYKE020000099.1, forward strand.
AGAAACTCGGTAATGCGATGGAAATATTAACATAAACATATCAAATGATTTAAGTCTTTTCTTGAAATTTGGTATTGGTGCATACAAGTAGCTTGAGAGATAGATCTTAGTGTTTATTTCATCGAAAAATAGTCACATAACAACGCTTAATCCTGATATTTTGCTTAAAAAACACATCGCTCGGTAAGATATATTATTGATCTTAAATGGCAAATTTTTTAGATTTTTACGGCGTAGCAGAGATTGGGTTGAAGTTTCACAATTTAAATTACCTCCATCAGAAGCAACAGATCTTCAGAGAGATCCGTGTTCCCACATATGAAAGCTAGATTTAAATATTGCTAACATGCAATTACAAAATTTAATAAAAATGAAAATAGCTATATAATTCAGGTAGAAGACATTATGAAATTCTCGTTCATAGATTGGAGTCGCAACGGTATAGTTTTGATTTTATTGCTAAATAGATCCTTATTTCTGCGATTTTACGGACAATTTCGATCCTTGTCGGAAAACAACGTTTATTTTAAAAGCGTTACTTCTTAAATGGTGATGCCGAGAAGAAATTGTGATTTTGATTGCTTTCTCTGTTTCACGTGTTAACGGATAGATCCTTGACATAAAACAATGTTAAATGTTAACTACTGCATATTATTTCCTCATCTCTGTGTTGTGATAGCTTGAAGATTCAGTTAACTTTGTCGTCATTTAGGGTCTGAGAGAAGGAGGTCGCAGATGGAGATAAATTCGTCATCCTAGGATGAAAAGGTAGGGACCGTTTGAAATGATGGTGATGTTGGTTTGTATCCTTCAATCAGCTAAGATTTCAGTAAAATGATAGGGTCGAAGAGGAGAGTCTCCAACATTGTCATTACTTAACAAGTAGCAGCAAGAGAGAATTGGAGACCCAAAGGCGGTGTCGACCATGGAGGACCCTCATCAAGGCCCCAAGTTTTAGCGACTCATTACAGTTGGGACTTAGTGTTATAGTTTGGGGGTAAAATACGTTATATTACTGTATATGCTGAAATATTGTATGTGAACTGTAATTAATTCGTTGTTCTGATAATAATAATGAGTGATTATGCGCTTGCTATTGAATCTCATACGAATAAACTGGTTAAACAACGATTATGGCATTTAAGAATTCCGTGATTCTGTCAAACAGTAGTTACAGGAGCGTCAGGTGGCTCGTGTGGAATTTACAAAAAGATACAGAACAGTTATTTAAACCAATTGTGGAACCAACCCAAAATATTACAACAGCAACTGAGGCAAGGCAAATAATATTGATATATTAACTGCTGATATTGTTGGCCGTCTTTATCCCCCTCTACCACCAATTCAACCACCACCCAAAGTTCAACTACCACCACCACCAATAGGTAGAACCAACATAATATATAAATTTGTCGAGGAAGGTATTGAGGAATTTAAGGATCCACCATGTTCTTTATATTGTTGGATTTGGGTGGCAAGGAAATGACAAATCTGAACATACTAAAAGTATAAATCGTGATGATTGGCGTAGACATGTATATCGCATATTTTCCGGTGCTCAGCAGGTCAAAGGTCATGATGAGGATTTTAAACTTTTTAGCCGGACAGTAGGTGAGTATACTGAACATGTAAAACAGAACAGGAAAGAAAATCTTGAAGAAATTGATCGTAAACTTCAAGAAGTAGAAACAAGATGACATTCAAGTGTAAAAACTAGGTCTAAAATAACGAAGGAAAAGAGAAAAACTGAGTCAGCGAAACTACAGCAGCGCTCTTCTGATCCACAGCCAGATCCAAAAGACGAATAATTTTGAAAAGCAACCGAAAGTTGCCTTGCCACTCTCGATGTTTAAGCACATCGACGTCGTAAGAAACAAACCTCTCCGGTGATGTAAGATAAACTTTGTCCCGATATCATCCTAGCTGATGTTGATCGACTAGTACTTTTAATTGGTGGCAGACGATCCGATAATAATTAGCAATTGATCATCAATAAAGCAGCTGATATTTGTCAGCGTATATTTGCTGGTGGTGTCATAGATAGCAGTGTTTGTCGGTCACTAATCGACGCAATTACCAACGACAGTGATTGATCAGTTAGATCGGTGATAACAAAAGAACATAATTATACACAATGCCCAGAATGGACCTTAAAACATCTGGGTGATAAATTCACGATTACCGGTTTATAAAGCAATCTACGAAACCAACTTGGTGATGTTATTTAAGGTTTTACTGAAGGATAGTACCAAAAGCAATCCCGATTGGAAGACAATTAAGCATGAAGGTCATTGAAGTTCGTGATAAGGGTATTGAAACTGTAGGCGACGTTGCTGGTAAAGCATTATCAGCAATAAGGGAGAGATTCGCGCAAAGTGATGGCAGCAAGTGTCAGTAAAGTAATAAATCAAGCTGCAAATGAGCGGTTGAAGAAATTATCTGGAGTGCTGTCTCTGATAAAACAAGCCGCATCCGAGATAGAAAAAAAACATAACCGGAAATCTAATAGCGAGAAGTGGTATAGCACATCGTCATCACTGACGAACCACTTCTTGATCTGTGTTAGAACATCGTTATAGACAACAGCGAATATAAATTAAAATATTCAAGCGTGTATCTGATCCCGCATTTGACATGGACGCACCACTGGTCAAGGATGAGTCTGTGTGTGATTATCAATATTTTTCCAATGAAGCAGGAGAAGCAATCCAACGTGGACGAATCGAATTACAAGACCAAGATACATCTACATGTTTCTTGCCTGCCAAGTCATTCACAGAACTTGTGTAAAGTGACGATGCCGCAAATGTAAGATGTGGATTCATTAACAATGGTATTATACCCTTAACATATAATTAATGGTAGAAAAATCGGAGCATGCCTCGATAACGTTGGTGTTGCTACGACAAATATCGGACTATCCCGATACAGCGATGACTATTCATGGTCTGCTTGCCCATCCATGATGTTTGCGAAGGACATTACTGATAATCCCGACGATGGGAAGTATCTCTTGATACAGTTAGCACAGGCTAGTTCCGATATTTCAGTAGCTAGAACAATACCATGACCTGCCGCTGCTTTTGCGACATGGCAGAGTATTCATCAAGAATTCAACCTGGGATCTGCAACACCACGATCTCATATTAGCGCCGGTGGTGGATTGTCATGTGTGATATCACTGTCAAATATCTTCGGATTCTGCAGACATGATCGAAATCTTACAATTGCACAGGTTCTAAAGGCTAAAAACAACGATGCTATCTGGGTGCTGAGATTGGTGGGAGTGGTGCTGGTAAAGTAACACTAACGAAATTAGCATTATGGATGCCAACGATGACACCATCAGCGACAGAAGAAGCGCCGATGTTATCGTTCATGGACAGTGGTGGTAAATGAACGCTGTCGTGGCTGACAATTACCACATACACAGCTGCAGGCAAAGCAGGAAGATTGTCATGGCAGATCGCATTACAGCAAGGAATTTCAGCACCATGATATATGTTCGTTGCATTTCAGCGTGACACCAGATATAAAAGATCAGACTGCTAACCCAATGGTGTTTGACATATTAGCAGTGTTTACTATTTCGCCGAGGATGAATGGACATTAAGAACCATCCGAAGACATAATGCTGAATTTTGACCAAAATGACGTTACACGGGCGTATGATTTTTTGATGAGATTTATGGGGCGTGATCAGAATGCCCACTCAGGCCTACACATATCCCAGCAGGATTTCTTACCGTTGTATCCGATCTATTTGTTCTCACTGTAACATTTGGATTTATTCAGGCCGTCAGTCCTTGACGTACACGTACGTGCTACTGTTGGTCCAGCGCAAGCAAGTGGTTACAAAACAATCGCTATTATATTATCAGACAAAACAATGCTGCCTGAAGGGGTTGGTGGACGAATGAGAGTCGTTGATGCACCAGCGGAAAACATGTTATTAAATCATTCATGATGTTATAATGTCATATCATTACGTGAATGTTACTGCGACAGCCAATCATGTTATAATGCCACAATCAGCATGAAAGAAAAGCTCTGGAGCAAACATATCTCTAATCAACGGCGTTGCAAGAGCAAATTAAATTATCGCTGAGAGAACGTAAGCTCAAGTGCTACAATAACTTTAAGAAATCAAAAAATGGCGTGCGACTTGAACTTTCTGCGAATGCAATCAACGATACAGTAAAGACTGGTGATATATTTTCACTTTTAGCGACGATACCAACGCTAATTGTAGCTGAAGATCCAGCTGTTGCAAAAGCAGCTGCACTCGGTGCCGTTAGAACAGCTGCGGGCATGGCACTGAACAAATCAACAGGATAAAAAGTGTCGACTTCAAATAAAGGGAGGGGTTCTAAGATTACGAGGAACGACGTATGGTCAAGGTCTGCAACTGCCGGGGCGTTTCGCACAAGCGTACCGATATCTAAGTTTTCTTTACTTGGTGCTGCTCTGCGATTAAACATAAAAAAGACATCAGAGGTGTTTTGATGCGTGATCAGTTACCGGAAAAATGAAACCGAGTTGAAACTGGTATCATTAATCTCAATGGCTGTTCTGGTCCAGATACAATTTGGGTTGCATACGCGGTTGATCCATGCGGTGTTGCTTATTTTGATTTGTATGGATTGGCTCCACTGAGAGAATTGATAACATACGGTGGCTTCGCCTGTGATACACAAATCTGGTATTCAACATTACCAGCACAGACATTAACGGATCTATCTATATGCTGTCAAGTTCATCAGCTCTGCCACATAAGTCGTGCACGGATACATCGCCCGTCCTTTTAAACAGGTCAATAATTTATAATGGTACATGTTTACGGAACATATTCTAGAAGCATGGTCCCCGTTGACATTGATTGTGGCAAAATATACATCACGAGATGAACTTGCTGATATTATGACTCTCGCCTGGGTTGATCGGGATGAGGTTGTTGTTTTTCAGGATCAACATGGGCGGCTTAAGACGAGCAATATTAATTGGGTCGATATTGTCCTGAGTGTTTCTCTTGTGTGCAACGATAACATCCCGTATCTACTCCCACCGGAAAATCAAAGTATCAAATGTATCAATTTCAGGTTGTTTATAGAACTACGATTCAATGATGAGTCCACTAAACATGAACGGAAATAAAATTGTTCTTCTGAAAGAGCTGGAATCGGTCGATGACGCTGCAACGAATAAATACGTGGATGATAAAGACACAGCGATAAAAACCGTCTTAACTACAACCATGGATAAATTAACTACGTTGCGATCTGATTATGATGTTCATGTGAGCCTGTTTACGAATGTTGGAAAAACTTTAATATACTTAATAGACTTACTGATGATTTCTTTGGATTTCCAAATATCGTCTAATATCGTAGCTGAAATTCGCACACGACTTGATGAGAACTACGAAAAAAATCAAAATTATTACCGCTGGTGTATTTTATATGGCTCCGGACATCAACGCGGTATACACGGTGGGTCTGGATCAGCAACCTGGTCACAACAAAACAACTCTATTTAACTTACAGCTAAGGTCTCTGGGGTATAGAGGCTCTCCGTGTTTAGCTCTGCGAAATTTAGGATTTATACGACGTATCCCTGGTGTCATGCCACCAATAGATTTTCCGGATCCGTGTCAGTTTTTGTAAAATCAAATTATCGAGGAAATATTCATATCGGGTCCAGAAGACTAAAACTTAACCGCAGCGACTTATCGGTGGTGTCTGAAAATCGTATGAGCAATGCCTCAGTTGATTGATTAGTACAAGGGAGCACAACAATTAATCCGACACAGTCTTACAATTATAATCAATCACCTACTTTGAAAGCATCGTTGCAAAAAATCATCGAGGAGCACGTGACAAAACAACAACAACAAAAAAATACCGCAGACGAATCATCGTCATCGATAATGTTGTATATGTGGTGCTTTTGCTGATAGCTGGAACAACGACATTAAACGGCACGTTATCAGCGACGCATGAGATATCAACTGTGGTTTTAATCGGCGTCGCTGTTGTTGTCAATGTTACTGTTATCCTCAATATTATTACGAAAAACTATATATATGTTAGGGTAAAACAATTACATAAACACACGGAAATAACATGAGCGGCGACGCATGTATGTCTAAATGTATCATCGATACTGTCAACGGGGTTAAACGACGGTGCAGTATCAGACAGTGAATTCACTACAGTTAGAGATTATCGGTATCACAAGAACGCAACAATTCACGGGTCAACGTTGCCAACAACTCATTTAGAATCCGCCGTATAGATAATAATGACCGCAGAAATAAAAACCAGACCGGAGATGAGTATTGCTAATACAACTTTGACGACAACAATAATGATATCAGCGATGTCAACGCACCCGGAAAAAAAAAAAAAAACACCTAATGGTCGCTTGCTTGAAGTCGCACTGGAACCATTACGACCTTTTTGTTGTTGGCCAAATATCAGAGAAAAATCATATGGTGGATTAGATGCTAAGAAGTCGCTGTTATTCGCGTATAAGGAACGGGATGTGTCAGAGGAACCCAACTGGATCGTCGTTGGAATTTCAACAGGATCATATCAAACCGAATAAATCAGCGATGAACTTCAGCATAGAATCAAATATATAACGCGAAAAGAATCAAAGATCGCTATCGTAGTACATTAGCCAACACTGAGCGCCGCCATTGAAATATCAACACCCGACTATGCCCTTGATGTATGTAAGTCGTCGATCAGAACCGTAATGGGATGGCCTCTGGTAGTACCAGCTTATGCTGAACCATCTGAACCACAACGATCCACAAGAATTTTATACCTGTTGAAATATTCACAGGGAACAAACCGTATTTACCATTTGTAGACTTTCTACATGTTTGGAAACAGGCGGGTATGAAAGCTCAGCAGGCATATTTTCTTTATAGCTTTTCTCCAGATGTCCCACCGGGTCAATTGATTGTGTCGGTGCCCGTTAATACTGTTTATATACGATGTCATAAACTGTCGCTCTCACGAATAAAATTATGTCTGACCGATTAAGTTGGTCATCTGCTTGACCAACGTAGCGAGGAATGAACTTTTAGTTTTTATGTGCGTGATAGATAATGAATGGTCCGCTGTGACAGAGCCAAAGACCAAAAAACAAAATGGCGCATTTCGCCACCAGTAACAAACAGTTACAACGCATCATTTGTTTTGTCGTTAATTGATTTTTTCTACTCCCTTAATATTTTTACTCTGTTATTCTTTTTTCTGGTACTGATGATCTTGTATTCCTCCTTGGATTCGGAATTCTTTATGGTTTCCGACATAAGTTTTTTTAGCTGTCTCGCACGCGCACTTACAACTGCTCGAGTTTTACCTGGACGAGAGATCTCTGATAGTATTTTATTAATAGCGCTTGCCAGTGGAATAAAGTTAGCTATCATCGGTAGCTGGTAACATAGCCAATGACTATTCCATTTCTTGTTGAAGTAATTTGATGGCGCGATATTCTGCCGCTAGTGTATATCTACCCCTTTCCCGGGGTTGCTGTGTCATTTCAAAATCATTGTTGATTTTTTCAACATCAAGTTGAACCACGAGGGTATCTTGTTGTAACGGTTTAATCTCAGAAATAATCTTGCTAATATTTTTCTCGTACATTATATAATAAATGCATTTATTTGACTAATGTCGTCTGCATTCATTAAATGCAATTAATACAATATAAATTCATTAAATGCATTAAATGCATTAAATTCATTAAATGCAATAAATGCATCAAATGCCAGAAAATTCATTAAATGCAATAAATGCATTATTTTATTAATAGTGTAGCGAAATATTCAGAGGGCTGTCCACCACACGCTCTACGGTCAGCAGGATATGTACTGATCATTTATTATTTGGCACACCCAACCCACGGGGCTAATTCCCGGGATGCAAAACCAGAACCCCTTGCTGGGTTGAGGAGGTGGTGGAGAGCTAATTTTGAATGATCAGTGCATACATCAGTACTGTTGACTTTTGAACCCGGCGGGGACCTCCACTTATAATACTTTTTTACAAACGTCGACAAATATTGTCTGTCACGTGGATTAGAACCTGGAGTGTGGTTCGCATGCCGACCATGGAACGGCTAGTGTCGTCCTCTCTAACCCCTCTCCTATGTTAACACCTGAAGGATATGCTGTTGGAAGATATATATATATTAAGAGATGGCATACTATTTATAATTCTGTTATAATTATGTAATATAATAAAATTTACCATGCTGTTATAATTATAATTATATTACCGTAACAGACAGAGAATTTTAATTATATCAATGTAAGTGCACCTGTGAGGTCATGTGATCAGTTATAAATAAGTGTACTTGTGAGGTTAGGTGATCAGTTATAATCACGCCCAGCCATTTTTAACATACAGACAGACAACATTTATAATTCCTTGCACGCGGCGAATTTTTAATTTCTCACAGACAGACAGACATTTATACTTGCTCACACGTAGAGAATTTCTCACTGAAAGAATGTATAGTTTCTCACAGACAGACAGATGATGTTATAATTCCTCACTTGCGCAAGCAGGCGATCTGTTTTATACATGTAAATAGCCGTTTTAGTGTGTGCTTACTATAAACCTGTCCACCAATAATGTTGTTATTCATCGATTTATAACAAATGCATGTTTACAGGTAAAAATTGCCTGTGATGTCAGTTACACAGAGATTATGTTGAAAACTGAAAGCGAAGCATGTTACAGAAAGTCGTTATTTATTAAAAAAACGTTACATTATTTGCTTGTAGTAAGGGTCAACCAAATATTTTATTTAAACAAATTCGATATCTGTTTGCTGGATCGTGTAAATTGATTGCATTAAATCCATGTAGGGTTTCTTGAGCATGTGGACAAAGTTTTTAAACTTATTTATGTCCATGTCGCTGGGCACCAAATCTGATGGATATTTCGCAATGTGTGTTTGTCAACACCGTTACAAATAACCAAAAAAATTACAGTTATCTCTAATCACTTTGGTATCTGATTGTACCGCAATGTAACGTAAATAACATCTGTGTTTTATGCCTGCATCGTGAAAATATTCTGGCTGAAATTGTTTGATTGTCAAGAATGACATCATTGTAACCACATGATTATTGCCCCACCCCCACCACCTATCAAAATCTTCGATGCACGTCGCATCATTGATGTCAGTGATACATTCAATAACACCTGTAGTGCATGCGGCTTCGTTGAATTCCTCAAGGACATTATAACATCGTTGGTCATCCACAGATGGTGCCACTAAATTAAGTTGGTCTTATTTGAGCCACCTCATTACCAGGTTGAGCAACAATTGAGTTTTACCAGACTCAGACAGACCAGTTATAATGTCTTGAATAGATTTTGGTAACACTAGATCATGCTTGACAGGTGCTTGCTCCGGTGTCGTTGAAAGGTCAATCCCATTTATATAGGACTAATATAGTATTATTTATAGTCATGAGTTTATACCGTATTCGATGCTATATGGTCACAGATACAACTACGCTAAGAGCTATAACGACGAAGCATAACATTCCAGCACTTACAGGGAAGTTTGTAAAAGCGGTATACAACAGAATAAGTTTGTACGTGGGGACACGGTGACTAAAGGTGATATTATTGCGACACTTGGAAAATTACCGGGAATGCCATGGTCTAAGTACCCGGTGGAGAAACATCTTCCGGGATATAATTATTGTGGTCTGGGAACCCGACTTCATATTCAACTTGACTAAAAAACTCAACCAAAACCAGGCGAATTTCCAGTAAATGCGATTGATCAACCCTACCATACTCATGACATCATGTATGAAAATAAAGATCTGCAACAACGTCATATCGCCGACGTCAAGTTGATTCACACACTAAAGCATAAAAATAATAAAAGTAAACGAGAATCACTCGCGAACTGGTTCATAAGATCGGCCATGGGTGGTAAGTTAGCCGTTGACGCAGCAATTAATTGTTCAATAAATAATAATAATAATAATAATAATAATAATAATAATAATAATAATAATAATAATAATAATAATAATAATGGAATCGATATATTATAGTTCAAGAGGATACTGGAAATGTACAGCAGCGATTAGAAAACTCGCCTCAGCAGCAGGTGTCACACGTGCTTTTGCCGCAGATTGGTTGTCACTACAGGCAATATGGCAAATTTATCTGCAACGTCACGAGACGATTCAGTTTGGACGGTTTGATGTCAGCACACCCAACTAACTTTATCAGGCAGATATATTGTTTATACCACATAACGTCACTGGCACATCACGTAAACGGAGCACATGCAAATACGCGTTGACGTTCGTCGACATTGCAAGTAGCTACAAAGAAGAGGATCCGTTATCAAGTACATCAGCAACTAAAGTCACAGCCGCGTTTGAACGACTTTATTCACGTGGTGGCCTCTGATGGCCATAGTTGTTACATGTTGATCCTGGCAAAGAATTTATCGGTGTAGTAACATCGCAATGAATCAGCATAACGTTAAAATCAGACGTGGACACACCGCATTACATCGTGATCAATCATTCGTTGACTGATTTAATCGAACACTTGCTTAGCGATTGCTTGGACATCAGTACGCCCAAGAAGTACTGAGCAAGAACTTCTCTCGTGAATCGGTTACGAGACTACCTCACGTGCTAACCGCGTTAAACAACGAAGTCACTCGTGAAATTGATCTGAAACCCATCGATGCAATCATGAAGAAAAACATCAGGATTAAGCATGTAAGTCCAGTACCTCCACAGAGTCCAGTGCCTCGCAGCAACGTGACAGTCAGGTATTTTATGAACTTGAAGGCGGTGCAAAATGAACAACCGATCCTTTCTGAGGTGTAACCGCACATAAAATTTCCAGAATGGTAAGATCTACTGGCAGGCCTGTAATCTGCAGACTAGACTCAACAGCTCTCCAACGTGGATTTGTCCGTGAACAATGACAAGTAATTCCGGAAAATACATAATTTCCACCAAGTTGGATTCGCGCCCCTACGTCTGTTACATTCAAGACATAGGGTATCCGCTGGATGATAACACAGTGGAACCGGCAGTGTCTGAAATCTTTACCGTTGAAACTCAATCAGTCTACGTTAAAGATTATCACAGACATTATCATTAGGGTGCCATCAGATCAATCCAGCACGGAGGTTTCGGAAATTACACTGCACATTATCTCATACTGAATACTGTTCGGCTGAAGTCTAATTAACGTTATCAGTTTACGTAATGATTCATCGCTGGTTCGGTAGTTGTATCACATTTCCTCATAAACGTCGTCTATTTTTTAGTCAGGTGTGTGGCGATTCTCCTGTAAACGAAGGATGTTGTCCTTGATCGCTGCATATGATAATTGTTTCTTTATAGACAGGCAATCGAGAAACATTTTTAACGTGTATTTTGAGACCGTATTTTTTTCGTCCCAAATGATGATTTTAGGAATATTTTTTCTCACCCATCAGCGTGTGAGTCCACTCGTCACCACGCAATCGAAACAAACTGTGATATGGTCATGACTTAACTCCACATTATTTCATCTCCCTGGCAAGCCTGTGAGTTCGAGTTACCAAAATCATATCTGAATTTATAAATAAATTCATCGTACGTGTTGTTTTACAGGAACTACCTGAACCATTAAGATAAACCGTTTAACGTCACGCAATTGGATCATTTACTGACGGATTCAACGACGGTTGTGATAATTTATGGTTGCAGTAATACACCGTATGAGATTTAACATTAACTGGCTAAGCAATCCGTAGCGTCTTCGACGCCATCGCAGATGGCGCAGCCACTAGCGTCTTTGACGCCGTTGATAAATGGTTTTCACAAGATCCTTATTTGATCTACTTATATAAAAAATATTCGTGGCGACTCTAGCAACATCTTTTGGAAATGCGTTGACCATCGATAACAGAATTATGGTCGACCATGTTAGAGCTCCGTGTAGATTAAAATATTCTTCCCTCGATTGTTTTGCTGCTGTCCACTTGTTCATTATATAGCTAAAAATCACGTTTTTCTCTAATATAAAATATCTTTCTCTAGTTAGATAGTATCAGAATATTAGAATATGAGAGAAGCAAAACAAATTCTAAGTGGTTGATGATTCGGATTGATAACCCGTTGTGTTAAATGTTGCCGTAATGATCATTGTGGAATTCATTTGGCCATCTTTCGCAGTGGTAGTTAAGGACCAAAATCTTGTCTGAAATGTAGAGTCGGAGTTAAAGATTAAACATAATTATGTGTCACATGTGGTGGACAAAAATAGCATCATTAAAGTGATATTATGGTAAATAAAACGTTTGTGGTGACATTAAAATAAAATGCGCTAGAGATTATTTAGACAGATATTCCTCGATTAAAAATAATTTTATATTAGAGGCAAGGTACTATATATAATGGAACAAGTTAAGAAAGAGATTAATGTTGATGAATTGAACAATCATCTAGTTTTCACTAACTAAGAAGCTAACAGAGCAGGTGATATCGACATTGTCGACTAAATAAACCTCTCGGTAATATCAATAAGATGGGTTACCTCACTATTGGAATTGGAATTAATGGAAGTAAAAAAAAAAGTATTATCTTTCTCACAGAAGTTTATATGAGTCTTGATATGGATCACATATAAATGATAATCATTTAGAAAACTTGCAGGCGATTACTTAGAGTGAAAAAACGAGAGAAAAGTGGAAGAAGTTAAAAAAAGCACGACCAGGTTTTCATATTAAACCAATACAATTTACAGCGGATGGTATATACAACCCATCTCATTCGAAAACATTTAACCAAAAACTAAAATTTACTTATATTGATCAATAACATCTTTTCCTCACAGCTTACATACAATTCTCGGATTGGCATTTGGTAGCAACAACAAAAAATGAAAAACTTTGTAGACCACAATTGCAGCATAGAGGCAGTGTTGGATGGTGGTAATTCGTATCATTTTTGTTGTGTGGACTATCTTTGATTTTGATTTAGGCCGGACAAGAAAATTGTGGCCTTGATGCGGGTGGGGGTGGGGGTGGTCCCTACCTGGTCGATACCCTACTTTTAGTCTGCAATCCCCTCTTTCTGCTCAAGTAGTATTGCCATTCAATGATGGCGAATTACAAGTACTATCTTTCTCTTTTCAATGATGGCTACCTGCCTCTTTTTGCAAACTCTACTTATTCATAGCAAGAGCACCATGTCCAGGGTACACCAATTTATCATCACACCAAAGATATCTTTCGTCATTGAGAAGACCTTGACACAATTGATTTGAAGGGTATGTGCATTATAATTGGGAACTCCAAACACGGACAAAATCGGCATCATATTCTAATAGATTCAAAACTTACACTAAAGAAGTGCTTATTTGAAAATCTTCATATTTTTTTATAACTGCAGCACTGAGAATTTTCTTGGAAAACAACAGAAATGTAGTTTCTTAAGAATCAAATATGCTCAGATCCAGCATGATGTAGGTAATGCTTGATTTCTTTAACGATTTTACCGTGCTTTGTAATGTCATTAGCACTCGTGTTATAATTTTGGCCTTTTGGGGTGAAGCTTCGACTGAAGTTAGGTTGTTCCTATTACGTATTTATATGATAAGCCCATACCCCGCTCCAAAAAAACTACGGAATTTCAGCAGCCGAAGTAGAAGAGCTGTTATCCAAAACTTTTAATGTATGCTTTGTTATGAATATTTGATTTAATTTAATTGTTTGTAAGTTTTACAAATTTTTTATTTTTAATTTCATTATATGTCAAAGTAATGTTATTTTGTTTACTAGGAATTTGATATCTTCCAGAAATTAGTTTGACCTGACTGTCAGTTATAAACACCGAACATTGTATCCTATGTTGACCTAGTTTCTGGCCTTGATTGAAGATCAAGTAAACAACTCCTTTTTTAATTCAATTTTATTGTGTGAATGATAATCGTGAAATCGATGCTATACTGGACTACGTGCCATTAGACTTGTAGATACCTTCTAAGCCATTCTAGAATGTGATCACGTCACCCTCATCAGGGAATCTTTTTGCGTCTCAAGTTACTGTATAACATTTGTCTTCAGATAAATTATTATGTTGGGCTTCTGAAACACTGGGACGTAGAGTTGTTACATTTTGCTGTGACAATTTGGAATTATATTTTAATTTTTATTCAAATTATATGGATTCTAAAAGATTAATTCTTTTTCCTGGAAATATTTGAGTGCTCATACAGAATTCTTGGACAAATACATTTATTCAAATTTTATTTTGAAATTCAAACACCAGAATATTATTGTCTGTCGTTCACAAAAAACAGTAAACACATTAGCTCTATACTGACTACAGTATACATCATCGCCTTCCATTTTAGAATTTTCGTCGGGACTCGAACTTGAATTCATTAGAATATTTCATTATTAAGACTTCTACAAATTAATTCGTGGATTGTTCTTGGATTATTTTTGGATTTGATTCTTGAAACCGTAAGTTCTTATTTTTTCATCTTTTACATTGTTTTTCCAGGGAAAAAAATATTTGTTAAATTTTTCAAAGCTTGTTGTTTTCACTCTTTATTTTGTTACTGTTTATTAGTGGCTAAAATAGTAGCATAAGAATTGGGGCCTCGTGCTCCTATATTTGAATTTCGGCTAAAATATTTCAGAAAGCTTTGGTTTTCGAAATTTGAATTCCTCTAGTTTGTTTTAAATCTGTAGTGAAATCGGCAAGCTTTTCCTAAAATGTCATCAAAAGTGGAAATTTTTCTTCCAAGTCCTACCCAGGACCAATTAGACCTTTTCAAAAAAAGGTGAATTTAATCAACTGCCAGAAAATATGATCTTTCTGAGGTAAAGGCTTCCTTAACGCAGCAAGATATAACAACTATTGCAGTCCAGTACTTGGTAGAAAGGAAAGTTTTGGTTTCGATTAGTAAGTCTGTATCAGACTCTGACATAAAAGTAAGGGAATTAGAATTAAAATACGACATATAATTGGAGTTGAGGAAGCCGGAACTTCAGAATGATAAAGAAGAAAAACAAACGCAAATGCAGTTGCAATTGGAGAAGGAGAAAGAACAAATGAAATTGGAAAAAGAGAAAGAACAAATGTTATTACAAAAAGAAGAAAAACAGATACAAATGCAATTAGATAAGGAAGAAAAAGAATGACAAATGCAGTTACAAGAAAAACAAATGCAGTTACAATTTGAGAAAGGGGAGAGAGACAAGAAAGAGAGAAAGAAAAACAAATGCAATTGGAAGAAAGAGAGAAAGAGAGGGAATATCAATTTAGAATAAAAGAAATGGAGCTGGCAAATGAAAAGCACATTTCCACTTCAAATACAAATTTAAGTTTTGATGTTGCAAAGAATATTAGTTTAGTGCTCCCTTTCAGAGAAAGAGAAGTAGACAAAATTTGAAATGGCCATGGGAGCATGGGACTCAAATATTACAATGTGTACTCACTGGTAAGGTTTGTGAGATTTACAATTCACTGTCAGTTCAAGAAAGTGGTGACTATGATGTGGTATAGGAATGCATCTTAAAACGTTATGAGTTAGTCCCTGAAGTTTATCGGCAAAAATTCAAAAACTATAAAAAAGAAGCTGGACAAACTCATATCGAATTTGCTAGAGAAAAATAGCAGTTATTTGATAGATGGTGTTTAGCCAAGAAAGTTGAATAAAATTATGAAAGCCTGACACAAATGATGTTACTTGAAGAGCTCAAGAATTGTGTCCATAGTGACATTAAGGCTTATCTTAACGAGCATAGGATCGAAACCATTGAAATGCTTCTCGTGCTGCTACTGATTATTCTCTAACTCAAAGAGTTCTTTTCGCAAACAATACTTCCACTCAACAGTCTTTTGGCAGAAAAGTACTTAAGCCTAATACAAGCCCTTCTAAATCTCAAAATGGTACAACTTTTAAAAATCAAGCTTCAGATAAGCTTGACCAAAAATGCTTGACTTTTCCTACGTGCACCTATTGCAAGAAAAAATGACACGTTGTTTCTGATTGCTAGAAATTGAAAAATAGGCATCAGAAACACTGCAGACTTATTTCAAATGTTCTTATTTCTAAGAGGTCAAGGTCACGGTCGTGTACTGAAAGCAATACATTGGTTGGGTCTAATAAACCCCAGTCTGATTTTATTATGGAGAATTATGAGCCATTCATATCGAAGGGTTCTATATCACTCGTGGGTGATTCGACCAATCCTATCCCTATTAAAATTTTAAGGGACACAGGAGCTTCTCAGAGTTTTTTATTGTCAGGTACTTTGCCTTTTTTTCTGATAAGCCTTCTTCTAATGAGAGTGTTCTTATTCAGGGAGTAGATTGAGGTTTTGTTAATGTTCCTCTTCATTGTGTAAATGTGTCATCAGACTCAGGACCCGTGACGGTTGGCACAGTGTCTGGTTTACCCGTTGAGGGCATACATTTATTACTAGACAATGATCTAGCTGGAGACAAAGTTGTAGTTAATCCACTTGAAACTGACAAGCCTAGTTTGGATTTGAAAGTCGATCCAATTGAAAAAGAATTCCCTGATTTATTCCCAGCTTGTGCAGTTACCAGAGCTATGGCAAAGAAAGCTCTTGAGAATGACGTTGATAAGGAAAGTATTCCTTTAGCGGACACATTTATTGGTCAGGCTTCTGATGAGGTCACTTTCACTCCTTGTTTGTATCAATCAAAGGGTATTGATCACAGTGATCCTTTTTTAACGACTCATTCTCTTTATTCTAATCAGGGTGACAAACGACAATCACTTGTCGTCAAACATGAAAAACATCATGAGATCTCCTGTTTGTTTCAAAGGGCCATTAATGAAACTGAAGCCACTGAAGTTCATATCTGTTAGTTCATTAAAAATGGAATTCTTATGAGAAAATGGAGACTCTCGAGGTACCTTCTGGTGATGAGTAGTCAGTGAACTATCAAATTGTAGTTCCAAGACCTTACATACAGGAAATACTTAGTCTTGCACTACTTTGGCTGGTCATTTAGGGATCAATAAGACTTATCACAAGATCGTGACTCACTTCTATTGGCCAAAAATCAAAAGTGATGTTGGCAAATAACGTAGATCTTGTCATACCTGTCAAATGGTAGGAAAACCCAACCAGAAGATATTTAAGGCTTATCTGCAACATATTACTGCCTTTGACGAACCATTTAGTAGAATTATGGTAGATTGTACTGGTCCCTTACCTAAGACTAAGTCAGGTAACCAATACATGTTGACCATTATGTGTGCGTCAACAAGGTGTCCAGGGGCAATCCCTTTGAGGAATATTAAGTCTAAAACAATAGTAAAAGCTTTGATAAAGTTTGTTGCTCAATTTGGCCTTCCCAAATCTGTCATATCTGGTCGAGGCTCAAATTTCTTATCTGGAATTTTCCAGCAAGTTATGTACGAATTAGCCATGCAACAATTCAAATCTTCTACCTATCACCCTGAGGGCTAAGGGGCTTTAGAAAGATTTCATCAGACATTGAAAAACATCATTCGATCATACTGTTTTGATACGGGTACAAATTGGGATGAAGGCATTTATTTACTATTGTTTGCTATTAGGGAATCAGTTTAAGAATATTTAGGCTTCATTCCCTTTGAACTGGTGTTTGGACACACTGTGTGTGGACCATTGAAGTTGTTGAAAGAAAAACCTCTTTCTAATGAAGATACTAAAATTATTCTTCTCGATTATGTTTCCAATTGGAAATATAAGTTGCCAAAGGCTTGTGAGGTTGGAAGAGCAAATCCGTATTCTACTCAGTCAAAAATAAAGTCAAGAGATCATCAAACCTCGAGGGAATGGAGTTTTCAACCTGGTGATAGAGTCCTGGCTCTCTTGCCCATACCATACCACAAAATCCTCTTCAGGCCAAGTATAACGGTCCCTACACAGTTGACAGGAAAGTAAATGATTTAAATTACATCATAAATACTCCTGGGACGCGAAAACAAAAACAACTTTGCCACATAAACATGCTAAAGGAGTATATTGAAAGAGATAGCCAGGTTAAACATACAATTAATTTAATTGTTCCTGTCCCACTCAGTGAAGATTTAAGTGAAGGAATATTATCGGATTCTGCTGATACTGGAGTGAGAAATCATCGGAATTCAGAATTTATATATGCTGTAACTTCTGGTATAATAATTTATTTAATTTTATTCATGGTCGTAAACTGTATGGAATATTTTTTGTTTTAAATTGTGCGCCCAATTTCGCTCTGTTAAAAACGCAATTTACGTAGCATCTACAGATATACTTTTTTGTACGTGTTGACAGTTAGTAATAATAATCGTAATAATAAGCCTAAAAATGGCGCCTATGGCGTAGTTTATCAGTGACTGATGTGATACGGAAGTTTCGAAAAGAATTTTGTGGATTACCATTTGTTGCATGATGTCATGTGAATATACTTAGTGTATCGTAGATCAGTAGGGAATGTTGTCACATGGGGTCTATTGCGAAATACAGTTGCATTATATAGTGCATATGAGGAGAAAATTAAGCAGTCAGTTTCATTCCGATTTCTGGAGTCATTCACACATTTTGTGTTCCTGATGTAAGTCTGCAGGCGTGTTTTTTTGTTGTACTTATATATTTCTGAGAGGAAAACCATTAGTTTGCACTGTTCAGTGGTGATATAAAGTGCCCATTATTTAGGCAATAATATTATTCTGGAATTGTTATAAAGTATTCGACAATATTCTGGACATCGCAATGTTGACAACGTTACGGCCCCTGGAGGACCAGTATATTTCTGAACCGCTCCAGCTGACCTAGTGGTTAGAGCGTCCGCGGGTTCGAACCCCTGCCGAGTGATACCAAAAGACTTGTTAAAATGGTACTAACAGATGTGCAGTCGGCATTAAGAGGATAGTGTTAGGACTGGTCGGCCTGGTGTCAGGATAATGTGACTTAAAGTATTAACAGACTTAAGATTACTAAGTCGAAAATGAGGCACTGAAATGGTCAAGTCCTGGAACGACCTTGAAAGGTGGTCAATCAATTTCCGTCTTTGGCACGCTTGACGTTTATTTCAAGCGTTTATTGTCGTAAATAGTTACATTCGCGACCTTGTAAGCCATAACTTTCTGTAAAATAAAACAGTCATAGGTCATCGACTTGTTTTAGCAAACATATTTTAGCAAATATTAGTCGCAACTGCATAAAATGAATGCGGAGCAGATATGGCGTCGATTTATTGATGCCTGGATTTGAATGTGAACGTTATCATTTCGATTTTGATTGGTGAGAACATGAGATGTCTACTCCGAAGTTTGATAAACTCCCATTGATTCACCTGGCACTTGTTGGTTTTGCTTAAACTTTATAGGACACGGCATTATTACCAGCATATCTAGTTAGATGATTCAGTAAGCGACTAAGCGATAACATTCAAACTGCCACCATTTGTGTCATTCACACCTTCGAGGTCAATCCAACGGATCATACCTCGAATGTATGTCGATAGCTGCTATTAGGACCACGTCGGTTATATACGGAACAAGGATTGCTTGAGAAGTTACGTATAATTAAACAGTGCGTTATTCGTAAGCTAGCCGTCGATCTTACACACAGAAAAATTATAGAAATAAATTCGTTTTATTTTCTTGTGGAGAAATTTCCTGCGAGAATAACTGTATGATTTGTTTCTGTAAATAACTGTGCCGACGTTCATCCAATGAATATTTTTGTCTCGCAAAAATAGCCGAAGTAGTTCAATGTGCGTGTTTGTTCAGTGGAACAATCACATGGCAAAGTGTTGCGGATCATAAAAGGTAAAACAAACCCTTTAATATGATCTAGTTGTTATTAATTAGTCATGCTGTGTTTGTTTACGTTTTGTTGTAAATGAATGCACGAGTATGCATCAACCATTCTTACTTATTGACGAATGCAGTTCCTTCTCTCTGCTTTTTGAACACTTCATTTGGTCTGTCATGGTCCACGCCTAAAACGAAATTTTAAAATCTTCAAGTAAGGTAAATACACGTTCGAAAGGTATATGTCATATGATAAAACTAATGCAGACATTTTTTTTATTTTGCTTATTACCCACCAAAAATTGTTCTTGGGTTTATAAATCATTTTAGAAACCTTATTAGATCTTTGCATTTGCCCAGACAGTATAAAATAAAATTTTGAAAATGTATGCTTTGATTTGACATTTTTTTCTTGTTTTAGCATTACAATGAATACTTCATAGATAGCTGGAGAATTCTGTGTGGTGACAGCTTTAAATGCCATAGACGATGTGCACTTATTTAATTGTATGAGATGATGTTTCTTCTTGCTTTATGAAAAACTAAAACTGCGCAATTGGAGATGAATTCACCATTTGAAAATAGAAACGGATGGTTCTGGTGGCTTAGTGATGACGTAGGTGACCCTTTCAATGTTTAGTCGGATGTGCAGATGATGAGCCGTTTATTCAGTCGGAGGAAATAAAGCTTTACTCAAACAGTGCCAATCTGGATTATATTGCTAACAGGATGGATTTCATCTGCTTTGCAGTGTTGATACTGTTTGTGTTTCATGTCGAGAAAAGTGCCGAATGCAGTAGTAAGTACCGCCGTATATGTTCCTCCTGAGATAAATCAATATGTTATTACAAGTCATTCTTTTTTTGTTGTCGTGCAAATTCTAAAGCATACCAGTCTCTCTAATGAATGGTACCTAACATTTCTCTTTAAAACTTTAAAACATGTAACGATGTTGGAATTCTAAATGATGAACTGCGCATACTAAGATAAATTTGTCAGAGTAGTTTCAATTTCACTGTATGCTTCTATGGCACAAAATATTTACGAATAAATGGATAGTGTTGATATATTTATAAATAATTACGTCATTTATCCAATATCATAAAATATGTTGCATTTTCTTATCAATCTCATATATGACTCGGTAAGAAAGATACAGGAGTCTGATGAAAATCGAATTAAAGAGACAACATAGGGACAGACAGCCATTCGTATCGATTATTGAATGTATACTCGTAAGACTGAACAGGTTTGTGCTGTGGACATTGATCTTTCTTGGGATTCTTACCCAAACGAACATATCAACGTATTGATTAGTACTAACTGATTATCTTTTCATTAGGTACCTGAAGCTAATCATATTGTTTATTCCGTGAGAATAATGTTATTATTGTGAGAAATACACAAATAAAACAATATGATTTTAAACTTTCATTAAACATTTTAAATGTTCATTACTTGAATGAAACCCAAGCATCGGAAAACTATTCCTGTATATCTATCTTGACAGGCTGAAAATATCGGAGATTTGTTATCTCCAAGACAAACATTATTTGTGTATCTTAAGTCAGTATCAAAAAGGCTACTCGATCTTTAATCACTATTTGGCGAACTCAGGCTGGGTATGTTTTTGACCAGTCGTCAGCAAACGTGATACCAATTTGACACAACCATTTCTGAGCCTCAAATGATTCGTCAATATAATAGAAGCAGCTCATGAATTAATCTCATTGATAATATAAATGTCTACCATTATGTAGCAAACATTAACATCAACAAGATTATAACAGAACGCAAAATCACCGTTCTGATATAAACAATTGCATGGATTCTCGGTACTCCATTATTGTCTCAAAATAAAATGTCATTTTTTCACGTTATTTTGCAATCAGGCTCATCAATTCTGTGCACGGGGAAACGAACAGACTGATCTACGAAAGCAATTAGATTCATCGTTATTGGTATCTGAATGGTTTAATGAAATCGTTTTGAACTGATCCAAAAGAAATGATAAAATGTATACATATATATCAACTGGAAATATATAATCCTTGATATGGTACTTGTCCTATATTATGAGTTCACTACACGGATGTTCTAAACACATATGCATATGCTTACTAACCAAATAAATGTATGTCCAGCTGTTTCGAATCGAATCCATTTTGTTAACTCCCTAGAATATAATACAGGGGTGCACAGCCCCCGGCCCTCGAACTTGTTCTATCCGGCCCTCAGGGCAAATTAAAAAATCACACAAATCTGGCCCGTGAACAGTAATTATATTAAAGGCATTAGTGCTTGCGGCCCTCGAATGGTCTTCGAAAATGCAATCTGGCCCTTGGCCGAAAAAGGTTGTGCACTCCTGATATAATATTTTATTTCACATTTGCGTGACACTTGCAAAGTTAGCTTTTCTTGTATCTAAGTCCTCCCCCAATTTGTTATGCAAACTGGATGTTTTTAAACTTGTATCATAAAATTATTCCAACGGCCTAACAAAGAGCGCTCCTTGTATGAACATAATTGTTGCAAGAAACGAAAGGAAAATGTGACCAAACGTCCTTAACATTGACAAATATGTTATTGTCACAGTCATTTATGTTGCTAAACGTATTCATTCAACCACACACAATTTGAAGCATTTTCTCTTGTTAACGATTCTTGGCTGAAATGGTACTGATCATAAGTAATATTTAATTTAAGAAAAAAAAAACATACATTTTACTGACACAGATAAAAATTCCACTGACGCCGATTCATTATCGTCAAGTTTAATAATTAATATATTTTTGATTCACTTACTATACCAACGACAATGTACATATCGCTTAATACATGTATATGTTTGTTACGACCTTTCCTGATGTAAAATATTACCTTCTTAATACCTTAAATCCATGCTGAGATATTGCTACAGCTCCAACATGATAGAACGTTGCATCTGCAGTAAAACATCATACTGCATATTGTCACAATATAAAAACATTTTTAAGAAAGATAACGACTTAGAATGAAACAGATTTTAGCAGGCTTAAAAAAACAAATGACATAATTATATTCTTATGACAGAACAATTTTATTAAATATTCTAAATTGGGACATTTACAGTTAACATGCAACGTATGACTGAATATTCCTATATAGTCAGAAGGAAGAATTGCGGTTAGATAGCAGTAAATTAGTAACCTCAATCATATACTAAATTGTATTGCAAGTTCAAATTACCTTTACAGTTCGAACATTTGTTTCTTATGAATCTTTAAGTCTACCAAATCAAAGATGAAAATCATTCCAGTCGTACTGTTCGTCAATTAATATTGTCATCATGAAGGTTCGTTCAACTTGCCATGACTTTACTTCATTGTCCCTTTAATGCCTTTCTTTGGTAGTGCAAGCTATTGCGATTTTGTTTTTACTTTGAATTTTAGCTCATAATATAGCCGTTTTAACTGGATGCAATGTTTCGCTTAAATGGACATTACGGAATATATCAAAGGCAGTCGACTCATTCAGCATCTACGATTCGTTGGAAAACGTGACCGTAGCTTATGCTGTTGCTTACGATTGCGTTGTACCTGACAAATCATCTACGTCTTGCAAAGCAAATGCTTGTGATGATGCATTTATCATATTGCTTAATATATTCAATATAACTGAAAGACAAAGTGGTATATATACACTTGGACAGACGATTCCATCAGAGAGAAAGCGTACCATTTCTACAAATCTTACACTTACCGGTGAGTCCTAAACATCCAAGGTTAATGAGTATTAAATTTTTTCAATAAACCTATATAGAATATTCAGTATTCCATGTATCAGGTTTATTTCTCGCTTTCTTCAAGACAGTATAAAATCATAATGTGGCAAATGACGAAAAGTTTCGCCATTATGATTAGCAGTATTGTTTATATATCCTAAGCAGAAAGGTTTGAATTACTATTTATTTTCTATCTGTAATCAGTTCCTGTTCTAGAAATCCTGCGCTATTATGATTGAATCACATACAATATATTGTAAAACTATATGTATCTGTCTCCGGTATGGATGCAAACATTATGACATGGATGGCGTATATGAGACGATTTACGAATATGTTGACCTTATAAACAATTGTTTATTTTATCGGTATAAGGTATCGTTTGAGAGCACATCAGGTTACGTTACAGACTGTAAATTTAGAATGAAGTCGCAAAGAAGTTAAAACCATGTAACTAATTTAGCAAATCATAAACTTGACTTTCAGTCAATTCAATTTTCTTCAACACAAAAAACAATATCGGTCTGTTAGTGTTTCAAGGAATTCTAAATATAAGATACTGTCATTACGAGCACATTATGTCTTTCACGGCATGATCGGTACATTTTGTTTTCATTTTTAATTCATAAAAATATGTTTTGATTTTGAGGAGAGAAAAAATTTGAAAGTTAACCTCATACCCCAAAAGTCGAAAATAAACCTGGACTGATGTTAATCACTTCTTATCCCTGACTGGTTTACTCCCAAGGAAGGCGTAGTTTTGAGGTAGTGGGAAAAGTTCCGATAAATGATAGAAAGTGGTTTCTTTTAATACAAAATTGCCTATGTGACTACAAGAATATGATTTGATTTAGTTCCCTATTTTGACATCAACATTGAGTTTGATTTATGCAGTATTTCAGAATCAGATTTAGCACAAGCAATAGGGAGGCTGAGCAGACCAAATATTCTGTCCAAATAAGGGTTACAGCAAAGCTGGTCATACAAGTTTGGGGGAGTTGGTAGAAGCGAGTTTAGGTAAATAATTCGACACCTTATTACTTGAAAATAAGGCTGATAACAAGATTGGGGGCACAGACCACTTCGCTACAGGGTTCTTAAAAATAATGCTTCGGGAAAGTGCTTGCGAAATATGTGAGAAAAAATTGTGGGGCGAATCAATTTTTTTAACGATTCTCATTGAGATAGCGCTGATAGGTTGTTCAGAAAAAGTTTTATCAAGACCAATGCGATATCTTGGGTCAAATTAATCGTAATGAATCCACATTGGGTTTTCTGAGCTTTAGGAAAGAAATTTTTAAACCTAATCGAATCCATGAAACCGGAACACAAAGTCTGAAAACAATTTTTCAGAATATTTGTATCAAAGAAATTTAAAGACAAACAAAAGATCGAAGTTATCTCTGATCACGTTAGGGATCTGGACATAACGTTGCATGACAAAAATGTAGTCCCTGTTTCTTTGTCTACCACGTGTGAATATTCTGGTTGGATTTCTGTGTTTTTGATCATAACATAATCGTATACCACTATATTATTAATACTATCGTCCTGATCGTCGACTGATTGTGCGTCGTCGATGTCAGTGATACTTTCGAATGACGTCACCGTCACCCTCACCGTCGTTGCTTTGCAAACCTTTTGCATTTCATTGAATTCCTTGAGAATATTATAGCATCGTTGGTCATCCACGATTGGTGCCACTAAATCAAGTTTGTCCCATTTTAGCCATCTCATTATCAGGTGAAGTAACAGCTGAGTTTTGCCAGAACCAGATGGGCCAATGATAATGGCGCGAATGGCTTTTGGCAATGCCGGATGATGCTGTTCTAGTTTTACTGAAAAGTCAATCACATTCATGCTATAAACATATTATAAGTTATATAAGTGTATATTGTGTTCAATGCGAAGAAGCCACTGATACCAGTGGATAAACAAACAATACGTGCGTGAAATGCGGTACAATAATAAAAATGTTTGGCGTCTCGCGACACCTCCAGCGGTTGTGATATCGCCGCGACACTTGAGCTAAGTATCATGGCGAGAAACATCTTCCGGGACATAGTTATTGTTGCCCTGGGACAAGACTTGATATTATACTCGACGAAAATAATCAACCAAAACCTGGTGAATTTCCTGTGAATGCTATTGATCAAGTGCTTAAGTCAATAAAACAATAAAAATATAAAGAAGTCACTTGGAAACTGGTAAATTAACGGTGGGGTCTAGCCGCCATGGGACGGGTAATTAATTGTCCGATAATTATAATAATGGAGTCGAGTTATTAAAGTTCATGAATATACTGGAAAGGCAGAGTGGCGATTAACAAACTTGCTAATGTAGCAGGTGATGTTGCAGCAGTTTAGCTGAGCAGACCTGCAAAATGGAAAATGTATCTGGCACCACTTAAAATGGTTCAATACGGATTGTTTGATGTCAGCACTCCCAACGAACCTTATCAGGCAGATATTTTGTTTTTACCCCATAACACTGTTATAACTGGTACATCACGTAATCATCTTAGACGTACATACAAATACGTGTTGACTGTCGCCGACCTAGCTGGTAAATGCAAAGAAGCGGAATCATTATTACCTAAAACAGCAACTGAAGTTGCAGCTGCGCTTGAACGAATTTATCAACGTGGACATTTACAATGGCCACGATTGATAAAGGTTGATCCTGGCGAAGAATTTATTGGTGCAGTGTCATTGCTGATGCAACAAAAAAACGACAAACTCAGACGTGGACACACCGTAATACATCGTAATCCGGCAATCGTTGGGAGATTTAATCGAACACGTGCTGAGCTATTGTTTGGATATCAGTATGCTAACGAATTACTTTCCACAGAAACGAGATAACGTGATTGGGTTTTAAGACTACCAAGCGTAATAGCCGAGTTAAACAACGAAGTCACGCGTGGAATTTCTATGAAACTCATCAATGTAATCGCGAAGAAACACATACAGGTTAAGCGGCACTCTCCCTCACATAAAGAATTACTCGGTAACGTGATGGTAAGGTTGCTTTATAAACCTGGTGAACTTGAAGGTGGTAAAAGAAGAGCAACTGATCATATTTGGGGCGTAACCATATATAAAAGTCCCAGTGTGGTAAGATCTACGCCTGCAATTTACATTCTAGATTCGACGGCTCTTCGGCGTGGATTTGCCTGTGAACAGTTACAAGTAATTCGCGAAGATACTCGATTACCACCAGCATGGATTTCCTAACAAATCAAGGCATTAGCTCCTCAACGTCTGTTACATTCATAACGAATCAGTATGACAATTACTCGTGTTTGCCAAAATTACTTTTGATTCTGTAGACGGAACGTTTTCGTGGATGATTTGTAGAATATTGCCATGACAATATAGTGTTACAAATCTAACATTGATTGTCTTGTCTTTATTTAAACTCCTCGATGAATTCATCATCAAGATCAAACTCGCTTTTATGTTTTTGTGGTCATTTTTATGATAACCAGCTATTTTTTTCCTTACCGTAGTCTTCTTAATTTTCTGAGGTTGATTATCATCCGCAGCATAAACCATCCTTTGTGGTGGAGATATTCTAGTAACCATGGATACTGCCAGATACACTAAGTTTGACCATTCGACGCGATCATCGATAATCAGAAACATTGGTATCTGAGATTGTTAGACAGCAACAATATCATTTAGAACGAGGCTTTGTTTTTCCAGATGTCCCTAAATCTCAGTGTAAATATTGTGTCGACAGGTATCTGGTGAGCGATATCATAATGGGACTAATACCTCTGGAAAGTTCTCCTTATGAAGTGAGAATAATTTATTTTGAAGTGAATCACAAACTATTTTCCTGGATACAACTTTAAGATCATTAGAGCGCGCCAAATCCCAAAATCATCAATCGCAGTCTATGGAAGCTCACTGCACATCATCCTACATAGCATCTTTTTTGATTTATGTCTCATCCTTGCTTTCTGCTTCTTCTTCTTTTAGTCCTGTGTTCCTCTGACATTTCCTCGTAATAAGCGACCTATTAATTTAGCCGATCGTGCAGTGATTCTCCTGTGAATGGGGGAGGTTGATCATGATCGCTACTCATGATAATTGCCAATGATTTTATAGATGACAAATCAAGAAAGATTTATAACGTATTTATACCGTACATATTTCAATCCAGGTAATGCTTTTAGGAATATGTTTCTCACCCATTTTTCCTGAAGTCTGCGCATCACCGAACCATTGAAAGAAACTGTGATAAGTATGAGACTTTACACCTCTCTTTCATCTCCCTTGCAAGAAGGTCATTTGGGGGTAGCACTAACATGTCGTTGGGGTTATCCGATCTAAACGTTAACGCACGTATTGTTTTGCCAGAACCATCAGGAAAATTAAGATAAACTGTTTTATTCCGTAATACAGGTTCATTAGCACTTCATCTAGCAAGCCTATGTTTGACTCGCTGATAGAAAATCAATCTGTGGCAATTCTAACGGCGTCTTTGTGAAATCGATTTACCATCGACGACAGATTTATTGATGTGCAACCGAGAATTAAATATCTCAAATGAGCAAACAGCCATCACGACAGCTGATAATAAAACCTAACTTAGTTCCATTTGGAAGGTGTGCACGCTTCCTGGTGATTAATACACCTTTTCTCCGTATCAGCAATCATAAAGTGGAGTTCTGCCTCGTCTTTGATTCATGATGTACAACAACGTTTATTGTCAAATTAGGTTCCATGTGTAGATTTACCAAAACTTTTGGGGCTTTTGTCTTTTGCAAATAATATTTCCTCCTTGTAATATAGCCTATACGACATTATTGCTTCACTCACTGTCAGCGATGAAAAGATCTTCGTATCGTGCATATACCTCAAGAGCACTATTGGAGCCCAACTGTTTTTATTCTTTTCGCAGTTGTCTATGAGATTTGGTTCGTTAAAATGACGAACAAATCAAGCATGAAAATGACACGATGAACAGTCTCAGCAAATTTGAATGATTAAATCCTAGCAAATATTTTAAGACCAAAATCGGGTAATGGACCATTTATCGCAAAGCGAGTCATTTTATGTGTCGGATGCCAAATCTCTAAAAATAAGGCTCACATTCATCCATTCCAAAAAAGCTTCCGGAAGAACATGCAACCATGTCAATCGAGATAATGTTCTTGGAATCATAGTTGTATACCAGAGACCTCCATTTCCATATTCAACACACGATCGTTGAACAACTTCAAGAAATTCTCGAGATATTGGTCGCAATGAATTTCTCTGCCGGCAAAGTGATCAACGACTGATGAGATAGTACAACAATTATATAGTATTTCATTTACTAGATCTGTAGTTTTCGCTTATTTTAGTGCAACTCGAGTCATTTGCACATGAAGATATTCCCTACGATAAAGTCCACAAGACGATAAAACAAACTGATGAAATCCATGGGGGGGGGGGGGGGGCTAGGCCCCAGCGAGACATGACTATATCTGGTTCATTAAGACACATCCAGACCGACACAGGATAGGTTTTAATTATATTATTAATATACTCAAAAAAATCACCTTTCTGAAATCTAATATGTTTGTGGTGGAATTGTTTTTATGATCGTGTTCGATGCGTGAGCGTTCTGGTCAATTATTGCTATCAGGGCTCCTCTAGTTTGATACGTGGAGGTGTACAAGATCCTTACTTGTCCTTGCTTCTACCGGAAATTTAAACTTTTTTCCTAAATCAGCAATATATTTTATTCTGACTCCATTATCTCCGACACATTCCGTCCATTTGTTTATTGTTTTGCGCCGCAGATCCGTTAGAATATTTTCTAGTAAAGTGTTCAAGAAATGTCACATGTTTCTTTGAATTACACATTTGAGAATAGCATACTCTTTGGTCCTGCATTTTGATGAAAGAGCATAAACGTTAGGTTCATTCAACGGATAAATTGCGTAAACAACGGCTGTCACATGATATCATATTTCATAATACGTCTTGTCGATACCTGTCAGCGTCCCTGGTCTAGAATTAATACCTAACGTGACAACATGATGACGTTGTTGTGATTCTCAAACAGAGTCGGGTTTATCATGTATAATCGTTTTAGGATTTAAATGTGTTGAAATTAATGTTTATCCGAATTATTATACCGTAATGATCAGGTGATGAAGAAAATGGATGAGATAATGCCAGTTTGTGTTATGTATGTATGGAAGGATGCATGTATGTATGTATCGATGTATATATATATATATATATATATATATATATATATATATATATATATATATATATATATATATATATATATATATATATACATCGATATATATATATATATATATATATATATATATATATATATATATATATATATACATCGATATATATATATATCGATGTATATATGGTATTGTGCGAAATATGATCACAACAGAATGTCATGTGGTGAAAAACAACGATCACGTCAAAAAACTTAACATATTCCGCAATATGGTCGGCAGAGGAAAACGCATCAAAAGACGTGTTGTTTACTCAAATTTTATTTAACACATCTAATTTCCTTGCTGGTTCTTGTAAATACTGCCACATTTATTAACGTATGATCTGACTTTTGAGATTATTTTCTTCCACTAAGATACCTTTCATTTTTGTGATTGGTTTTCATCTACACCCTAGACACATTAATGTTCATATCATTTCTTTACGAAGACACAACAAGAATGTTATCTTGGCCTACGGAGCAACAAATAGAATAAGAACGTGGAGTTCTATGAAGCTACCATTGCTCAATATGGCATACACATATCAATGATAACTGGCACTAAAGATTGTTATGATAATTTACTAGTTTTGATGTTGCATATGTAATAACTACTTTTCCTATCATATCCTCCACACTATTTATTTATTTCAAATAATCGGTAATCCATGAAAGGTAGTCAATGGTCAACTAGATATTTAATATACAACGTTAAAGTGGGAATCATAGGTGAAAACCACGTCACAAGACGCGTAAATTTTCATTTTAAAATAGTGAAATTGCGTCGGTTTGAGAAGTTAAGGCAGTCCATAGAAAACAAGAAGTCGTTAGTCATAGCAGTGCACAGTACCAACTATACTGTAATCTATCAACAAACATGAAGAATCATTTTTACGTATTAAGCAAGATTGCAATCACAGACTGTCGATATTATACGACTAATATTCAGTGAGAGTTAGCTATAAAAGTCAATATAGGGATGGTGTCTAACTAGAGACGTGGAACGTGTCCCCAAATTTCGTTTATTGCATCAATGACTATTTTAGAGTAACTCTAGATTGCCTCCCAAGCACAAGTTTCTAGGTTTTTTTTGATGAATTGGGGAAGCCAAAGAAAACGTTACAATCAGGACTGTAGATAGACAAAACCGAAGTAGTGTATACTGAATCTAAAAAATCAGCATAAAAGTGCTAAATTTAAAAAGCGAATAATAAGTTTCCGGTCTGTCAGCAAATGCCACTAACGCCTTTCCCATGATTCAAATCATTATTCGTGCTTTAAGATGTTGTTCGATGGATGGAGAGAAAAGAAATATTTGTATTATGTCCAAGTCAAATAAAATATCACTAGTAAGCATAAAATGAAAGATATGTGCTTCCAACAATAACCTATTTTTGTCATCACACTTTCAACTACATATACATGCATAAAAAGGCAAACGTCATCTCTATATTTGTAACTTTTTCTTGCGGAAGGATTTTTAGTGGACACTTATCTTTAGTTAACTTTCATCATCGGATGAGGATGCAGCGGAAGCTCCAAGAATAACATCTATACTCCTGTTACACTATACAGCAATGAATGGTTATTCATATATACTGTGATCAAAAGTACTGATTAAAGGACTTTTAATTTTACACAAAATATCAAACTATGATTTACATCCATTGCATAAGTAGACCGGCTGCTAACATTAACGGATTTTCCACATTACACGTAGTTTTCGTCATATTTCTGGAAATACAAACGGCTAATGCCAGACATGATCTCAATCTGCGGTTTTAATTTGACAATTTCTTTAGAATCCTTGCACCTATTGGCTTAACTCACACATACGCTGATTTTCTGTACTCGTTCTAAGTGGGGCTAGCGGTAGCACAATGGTTAGCGTGTCAGAGACACGATAGAAAAGATTCAAGTTCGAATCTTAATATTGGAACAGCCTGGGTCAGCTATCCAGTTTTGTACTTGGGCAAGGCGTTTTACTCCAATTACCCATGACTTAAATACGTTACTTGTGCTGCTTTGCCGGAAAACATCACAACACAAATATATATTGACGGTTTCCTTTGAATGCTAATTATATTCGGCACTGAAGGCAAAATAGGGATATTTGGAAAATTTGGGGTCTCTTTGGGGGATTAGTTTCTGCGTTAACGCCGACTTTGACGTTCTATGAATAATACATATTCCGTTTCACTAGATGTCAATTGATAGAAACGAGACACTACCAAGGTGTTATTTAATAAACTGTATGGCCGATGTGAACGTATAAAAATATTATGATACGCGTCTGTATAAGTGGCAATCCGAAATTGTCAGCAAAATTAACTATTATTTCCTACTTGCAGATTCTCATGTCCATGACGAATTCCCGTCAGTTTAAAGACATCTTACTAACAATGGAATTGTGTTAGTTTTTGATGTGTAAGACAGCCTTCCACTCCACAGATTTATTCTTCAAAAACCTCCCAATTTGCGCCCAGAGTAAGAAGCTCGGTGATGTGAAGCAAATATTAACATAAACATATTAATTGATTTAAGTGTTTTCTTAAAATGTGGCGTTGGTGCGTAGAAGTAGATCTAAGTGTTTATGTCATCGCAAAATAGTCACATAACAACGTTTAGTGTTAATCCTGATATTTTGCTTAAAAAATACATCGCCCGGTAAGATATCGTACTGATCTTCAATTGCAAATTATCATCATTCAGGATGACCATATCCAACACCAGCCAGATTTCAGACAGATTTAATGGCGTAGCAGAGATCAGTGTCAACTATCACAATTTAAATTACCCTCCATTGGAAGCAACAGATCTTCAGAGAGATATGTGTTCCCACATAAGAAAACTTGATACAAATATTGCTAAAATGCAATTACAAACTTTAATAAAAATGAAAATAGCTCTATAAGTCAGGTACACGAAATTGGTAACTTGCCGTTTTTATAGATTTTATTGCTAAAAAGATCCTAATTTCTGCCATGTAATGGACAATTTCGACCCTTGTTGTCGGAAAACAACGTTATTTTAAAATCGTTACTACTTAAACGGTGATTACAAGAATTAAGTCGTTGTAATAATAATAATCTGTTGAATCTCATACGGCTAAACTAGCTAGACAGCAACTAGATGCATTTATGAAATATCTTCGAGTCCGTGATTCTGTCAAACGATGGTTTGAAGAGCGTCAGGTGGCTTATGTGGAATTTACAGAAGGCACAGAACAGTTATTTAAACCAATTGTGGAACCAGCCCAAACAATTGTAACAGCAACTGAGGCAAGACAAAAACTATTGAGATATTAACTGCTGATATTGATGACCTTTATCACCCACTACCACCAGTTCATTCACCACCCGGAGTTCAACTACCACCACCACCAATAGGTAGAACTAACATAATATATAAATTTACTGAGGAAGGTATTGAGGGCATTAAGGATCCATACCAAGTTCTTTATATTGCTGGGTTTGGTTGGCAATAAAAAGACAGAAATGAATATGCTAAAAGTATAAATCGTGATGATTATATATATATATATATATATATATATATATATATATATATATATATA
Source organism: Sinohyriopsis cumingii (assembly GCA_028554795.2). Classification (NCBI taxonomy): domain Eukaryota; kingdom Metazoa; phylum Mollusca; class Bivalvia; order Unionida; family Unionidae; genus Sinohyriopsis; species Sinohyriopsis cumingii. The sequence continues at coordinate 795,252 of JAPYKE020000099.1, forward strand.
TATATATATATATATATATATATATAGTGTCCTTCAAAACATCAGGGTGAAAAATTCACTATCACCGGTTTATTAAGCGATCCACGGAGATGGACTCGCCGATGTTTATTGAAGGTTTTACAGAAGGATGTCCCCAACAGCTATCCTGAGTGCAAAATATTTAGGCATGAGGGCCATTGATAGAACAAGAAAAACATAACCGGAAATGTAATAGCTGTAGTGGTCTAGGACATCGTCATCGATGATAAACCACTTCTTGATCGATGTTAGAACAACGTTTTAAACAACTGCGAATATAAATAAAAATGGTTCAGCGTATATCTTATATCCAAGTTGACATGGGCATATCAGTGCTCAAGGATGAGTCTGTACGTGATTTTCAATATTATTCTTATGAAGCAAGAGAAGCAAACCAACGTGAACGAATCGAACTACAAGTCCAAGATACACTATTACATCTAGGTGTTTCTTGCCCGACAAGGCATTCATTGAAGTTCAGGGTAAACTTGTGAAAAATGAAATTACCGCAACTAAAAGATGTGCATTCTTTAACAATGGTATTATAGCGTTGGTTAACAGTACCAGATATATCATTGATGGTAGAGAAATCTGAGCATGTCTTGATATCGTTGGTGTTGTTACAATAAATATCGGACTATCCCAATACAGCTATGACCATTCACGGTCTGCTTATCCATCCATGATTACTGATAATCATAACGATAAGTAGGATCCAACGGTACAATTAGCAACCATTCCAGCGCCAACGTTGCCAACATGTAGAATCCGCCGTATAGACAATAATGACCGCAGAAATAACAAACAGGCTGGAGCATGTTACTGTTAACACAACGTTGCCGACAACAATAATGATATCAGTGATGTCAACGCACCCAGAACTCGATATTAGTTTTCCAATGTCCGATAAAAGCACCTAATGGTCTCATGCTTGAAGTCGCACTGGCACGATTATTGTTCGCCAACTATCAGAGTAAGATCGATTGGTGAATTAGACGTTAACAAGTCGCTGGTATTCGCGTATAAGAAACGGGATAGGGCAGATGAACCCTACTAGATCATCGTTGGAATTCCAACAGGGTCATATCAAATCTAAAACATATGTGATTAACTTCAACGTAAAATCAAATCTGTAACGGGAAAAGAATCAAAGATCGCTATCGATATATATATTAGCCGACGCTGAGCCCTGCCATTGAATTATCAACGCCCGATTACGCCTTTGACATATATAAGGCATCCATCAGAAACTTGCTGGGATGACTGCTGGTAGCACCAGCTTAAGTTGGACCAGCAGAACCACAACGATCCACAAGAATTTTATATCTGGTGAAATATTCACAGGGAAGAAACTTGAATTTACCATGCAGGGTTTTAGTGATTATATGAAATAACTTTCTCCACGTCTGGATTACAAGTGGTTATACAAACCCAGCAGGGATATGTTCTTTAAAGCTTTTCCTAAGATGACCCACCGGGTCAATGGATTGTGTCAATGCCCGTTAATCCTGTTTATTGACGATGCCATAATTCGTCGCTGTCACGAATAAAATTCTGTCAGATCGATAAAGGTGGTCATCAGTTTGACCAACGTAGCGACAAATTAACTTTTAGTTTGTATGTGCGTGATAGACCTTGAATGGTCAGCCGTGAAGCGGCCCACCATGAAACTGCCAAAGACTAAGAAAAAACAAAATAGCGCATTTCGCCTCCAATAACAAACAATTACAGCGTATGATTTTTGTCGTTCATTGTTTTTTCTACTTTCTTAATTTTGTGTTTCTGTTATTCTTTTTTTCGAACTGATGATATTGCATTGCTCTTTGGATTTGGAATCCTTGATGGATTCCGACACAAGGTTGTTTAGCTGTCTCTCATATTGACGAGACAGCTCTGATCGTATTTTCTTAATCGCGCTTGCCAGTGAAATAAATTTAGCTATTATCGGTAGCAGGCAACATAGCCAATGACTATTCCAATAGTCGTTGGAGTAATTTGATAGCACGATAATCTGCCGCTAGAGTATATCTGCCCTCTTCCCGGGGTTGCTGTGTCATTTCAAAATCATTCTTGAATTTTCCAACATCAAGTTGAACCGCGAAGCTAGCTCGTTCTAACTGTTCAATCTCAGAAATAATCTTGTTAATATTTTCCTGTTACATTATATCAAAAAAGCATTTATTTAATTAATGTCGTCTATATTCATTAAATGCAATAAATGCATTAAACTCATTAAATGCAATAAATGCAATAAATACAATAAAGTTTGTACCTGGTGACACGGTGTCTGGAGGTGGTATTGTTGCGACACTCGGAAAATTACCAGAAACGCCATGGGCTAAGTATCCGGTGAAAAAAGTTACCGGGATAAAATTATTGTGGTCTTGGAACCCGACTTCATATTCGACTAGACTAAAAAAATCAACCAAAAAACCACGCGAATTTCCAGTAAATGCGATTTATCAAGCGTGCCATACTCATGACATCGTGTATAAAAGTAAAGATATGTAACAACGACACATCGCCGACATTAAGTTGATTCACACGCTTAAGTCTAAAAAAATATATATATATACGAGAATCACTCGCGAACTGGTTCATAAGATCGGCCATGAGTGGTAAGTTAGCTGTGGGTGCAGGCAATTAATTGCCCAATAAATAATAATAATGGAATCGATTTACTATAGTCCAAGAGGATACGGGAAGGTAAATCAGCGATTAGCAAACTTGCCGATGCAGCAGGTGTCACACGTGCTTTTGCCGCAGATTGGCTATCACTCCAGGAAATATGGCAAATGTATCTGCAACGTCACGATACGATTCAATGTCATCACACCCAACGAAGTTCATCAGGTAGATATATTGTTTTTATCACATGACGTCATTGGCACATCACGTAAATGGCACACATACAAATATGCGTCGACCTTTCAAGTAGATACAAAGAAGCGGAGTCGTTATCAAGTAAAACAGCAACTGAACTTGTAGCCGCTTTTGAACGAGTTTATTCACGTGGGGGCCTGCGATGGCTTTACCTGTTACATGTTGATCCTGGCAAAGAATTTCTCAATGTAGTAACATTGCTAGTGCAACAACATAAAGTTAAAATCAGATATTGACACACCGCATTACACCGCATTACATCGTGATCAAGCAATCACGATTGCCATTTAATCAAACACTTTCTTAGCGAATGTTTGGACATCAGTACGCCAATCAATTACTGAGCAAGAATTTATCTCGTGAGTGGGTTGCGAGACTGCCTCGCGTGCTAACCGCGTTAAACAACGAAGTCGCTAGCGAAAATGATATGAAATATATCGATGCAATCGTGAAGAAACACATTTCGATAAAGCAGGTATGTCACTCACAGAGTCCAGTGCTGGGCATCAACGTGACTGTCAGATATTTGTATGAGCTTGGTGAACTTGCAGGCGGTGCAAAATGAACAGTCTTTCCTGTCTGGAGTGTAACCACACATAACATTTCCAGCATGGTAAGATCTACTGGCTGGCCTGCAATCTACATACTAGATCAAACAGCTATTCAACGTGGAATTGTCCGTAACAATGACAAGTAATTCCTGAAAATACACAAATAGCAACAAGTTGGATTCGCGCTAGGAAAGGACGCTATCTCTCGTACGTCTGATATATTCAAGACATGTCAGTGCTACATTTTCGCGTGTGTGGTCGAAACTTCTATCAATTCTGTTTACTGTAAAGTGTCGTACGTCATTAGGAAAATGTCGCCATAGCATTATTGTGTTACAGCAGGCGCAGTGATTATTCCGCATCATGATAAATTGAACATCAAGATCAAACTGGTACTGTGTTTTAGTCTTCTCGCGCTTATCCAGCTAAATTTGTATTTATGCTGCCGGGGGTGTGTACTCCAGTCGATGGAGTCTCGTAAACAAGCTTGGAACTGTCTGTGACAATTCTGCGCAGTTGAAATATTTTTGTAACTGCCAAAATATACAATAATTGACCATTGTATAGGATCATTGACAATCCAGATTGTTAGCCCCTGCGACGAATGAATCGTTATTGCATATCCTAGAGTATAGCACGATGACTGAGATTTTGTAGCCGCTAGAGCCTGCTCAACTTCCTGTGCGGGAACTTGAACGATATCATGAAGAACGAGCTTTTGCTGTGCATCCGTTCCTGGAATCGTGACTGAAATAATTTGTCATCGGTATCCGCTGAACGATAACACAGTGGAAACGAATCCTCTGAAATCTTTACCGTTAAATCTAAAATAGTATACGTTGAAGTCATTCAAAGACGTTCTCAAAAGGTCGCCCTAAGTTCAATCCATCAGGGACGTTTAAGAAATTACACTATGCATTGTCTCATTCTGCATTCTGTCCGGTTGAAGTCTAATTAACGTCATCATCTCACCTAAAGATTCATCGCTGGTCGTACAACATTTCCTCATCAGCGTCGACGTATTGTTTTTAGCTAGGTGTGTTGCGATTCACCTATAGACGAAAGATGTTGTCCTTGACAGACGTACATGATAATTGTTTCTTTATAGACAGCCAATCGAGAAGCATTGTTGACATGTCATTTGAGACCGTACATATTTCGTCCCTTATGATGATTTTAGGAATATATTTCTCACCCATCCACGTATGAGTCCACTCATCAGCACGCCATTAAGATAAACCGTTTTCGGTCTCGAGATTGGATCATTCGCTGACGGACTCAGGGACGGTTGTGATAATTTATGGTCGCAGTCATACACCACAGGAGGTTTAACACCAACTGCTTCAGAATGATTACGTATTTGTTTGCGCTATGTTATCCAATGACCCCTACGTGTGTTAGCTAAGCCAATAGTAGCGTCTTCGACGCCATCACCGGTGACATAGCCACTAGCGTCTTCGACGCCGTCGTTGAATGGTTTTCCCAAGATCCTTATTTGATCTACTTATATAAATCGAATCAGTGTCGACTCTAACAGTATCTTTTGGAAATCTGTTGACCATCGATAACATAATTATTGACGAATATGCAAGCATCGAATGTCTCGAATGAGAATCACCATCGTGATAACTAACGTTTGTACCAATACTTGTACCGTCGTGTAAATTTGCACTTAGCCGTGACATCAATACACCCTTTTCCACCGTATTTGTGATCACAGAAGCAAGTTCTGCTTGGTCAATAATTAATCTTGTACTGTAGTGTTTACTATTAATTTACACACCAGATGCAAAATTACCGATACTTTTTCTCCAGATAAATTTATCATCGTGACCTAGCCAAACCGTCTTCGCTTGCCTGTATGAAATTATCACAGATGTTGCTGTCAGCAATGTAAGAATCTTAGCATCAAGCATATATCGTAATAGCACTATTGGAGCCCAACCACGTTAATCTTTTCCACAGCAATCATTAAGATCAACCTTGGTATCTCGTTTATTAAAACGACGATGAAACCAAATAGGTGTAACCGGATGAGTATTTGTTGAAAACTCAAATCATTTGGTCTCAGCAAATCCAATCAGATCGTAGTCGACAAGCAGTGGACCGTTTATTACTAATATGGTTATTTCGTGTGTTGGATGACCTAATCGTTCAAGTTACTGATTACAAACACCATGTGCAAGAAAACTAGCCAGATGAAAAACAACATTATCAACAGAGAACATGCTGGATAGATTATATTTTGTGTTCCAGAGACCGCCTTGTCCACACTATACACAAGGTCATGCTATATCGTAAAGGAATTCTTTTGGAGTTGGATGCCATAAAATGTTTTCTTGTGCTATATGTGCAACTACAGAAGTGATTGTAAGATAATTGCTGAGGAATTCATCTATACTGTAACATCATCGTGATATTTTACCGCAATTTGTTTCATCACTTGTTGGAGTGTTGCTGTCCGATAAAGTTTACCCGACCAAGCACCAACTGATCAAATGATTCACCATCAGCATCATCGGCTGTTCCATCACTGTGAAATAGCTAGACCGATACAGGGTCAATTTTCCTAATATTATAAATCTCCTCAGCAATACCACCATGATAAAATCTAGTTGTTTTCTCGTGGAAATTGTTATTGCTTCATTCCACGCGTGAGTATTATGATCCATTATTATTATCGAAGAGCCTCGTGTTACACATTTGCTTGAATTATAGAAAACATCGTCGGTTATTGTTTTGACTTCTATCGGAAACTTCCCACCACTGCGATGTCATCTATGCTAACACAGTTGGTAAAAATATCGGCCCGGTCGTTTATTTTTTATTCGTGATTCTGTTAGTCCATTTCCTCATTTGTTGTTCATAAAATGTTATATTACCCTGTGAGCCACACAGCTTAACGAGCCTATTTGAATAGGTTGAAGAGCATTAATATCAGGATCGTTTAGACGGTATAGTTCTTAAACAACAGCGGATACTAGATACGCATAATGTGGCCGGCCAATACCCGTCAATGTACCTGGTTTTTAATTTGTGTCCACTTTGACAACGCTGTTATGTTGTCGTGATTCTTTAACAGGGTCGTGTTTATTGTGGCTCTGATGTTCGACAATACATTTTATCCTGAACAGATAATCGTTTTTGTGTCTGCAAGAGTGTTAATAGTCGCTGCGCGTTCATCTTTCATTGTAGCATCAATGAAAATGCCATTTTGATCCATCCGGAATGTTGAACAAGTATGAGCAGCACTATCGCGGTTAAGGTCATCTTTGATCATTCTGATGTAACTGTGTAATTGTAATTCAAATGGCAGTCGTTTACTCTTATATGTTTATCTACTGAAATCAAATCTGGTGGTGTATTCTGGTTAAATTATGGCCAATCTTTTTCTCTCCCGTTCAAAAAACCTATCTGTTTTTATTTCATGTTTAACAGCGGCCAATCTCTCAAATTCCATTGAGGTTTCTAACGTTTTAATCTGGGAACTCTAGTATAGCTCTGGTGAGATTAAAATACTGTTTCCTCGATTGTTTTGCTGCTGTCCACTTGCTCGTTATATAATTAAGGCAAGTTTTTCTCTAATATAGAATAACTTTCTCTAGTTAGATATTATCAGAACATTATAATATGACAGAAACAAAACTGATTGTAAGTGGTTGATGATTCTTATCAATAACCCGTTGTATTAAACCCTGCCGTAATTATTATTGTGGAATTCGTTTGGCCGTCTTTCGCCGTAGTAGTTACGAAAACCTCGTCTGAAATGTGGAATCGGAGAGTAAAGGGAAAACAGAATTATGTGTCATATATGGTGGACGAAAATATCGAGCATAAAAGTGATATTATGATAAACAAAATGTTTGTGGTGACATTAAAATAAAAGACGCCATAGTTATTTAGATAGATATTCCTCGTTTAGCACATAATGTTATAGTAGAGAAAAAGAATTATATACAATGGAGCAAGTTAAAAAAGAGATTAATGCTGAAATATTTAAAAAGCATCCAGTTTTCACTAACTACGAAGCTAACCGACCAGGTGTCTTCGACACTGTCGACTAAAGAAACCTCTCGGTAATGTAAATAAGATGGGTTACCTCACTATTGGTATTGGAATTACTGGAAGTAAAAAAGTAAAGCATTATCTTTCTCATAGATTTGTATATGATTCTTGTTATCAATCACATCAACTCAAATATAAATGATAATCATGTATAAAACGTGCAGGCGATTATTTCGAGTGACGATTACTTCTAGTGAAAATAGCAAACGAGGAAAAAGTGGAAGATGTAAAAAAACACAAGTTAAATCAGTTAACAGAGAAACGGGAGAAATAAAAGAGGTTTTATCAATAGCAGCTGCTGGAAAATATTTTGATATTTACCCAAAGTATATACAATTTACAGCAGATGGTATATATATAACACATATCTTTCGAAAACATTGAACTAAAAACTGAACTTTACTGATATAGTTTAATAATATATTCTCCTCACAGCCTACATGCAAGCATCGGATTGGCATTTGGTAACAACAAAAAATCAAAAATATTTAGGCCACAATTGCAGCATGGAGGCGTTGTTGGCTGGTGGTAATTCGTATAATTTTTATTGTGGACGACGAGGAGATCATTGCGTGAAAGAGATGTAGTGATAGAGAGATTAGAGTAAAAATGAGAAATATAAGCATGGATATCGGATGGCAGCCTTGCATACCTGTGTTGTACATGTTGAACCAATCATTACAAAATGCCATGCATACAGACATATATTTTAGATGCTTCATAACAATATGTGTGGTTATTCTTGACCTTTTTCTTAAATTGGACCAATCTAAATTTTCATGAAGATTAGACATTTCTGCGTCAATAAATAGATTAATAAGTTTTAATTCTCTCAGTTTATCAAAATAAGTAATAATATGCAGGAGAAAATATCGTACATCGATGGTAAATAAACTTTTAAAATATGTGTCAGAAGCATTACACATAGATACAGCATGATGCTATCACATTTATAACCATATGATTATTGAAAATATTTAAGGTGAGATGCGAAGGGAAAAATACAGGACCTTAGTTCTTTTTATGGTTGAAGAAAAAATCATCACGACTTTGAACTCTAAGTTATGTTATATTGGTGTACGCAATGCATCTACGGTATAAGACAATACTGCATATTAGCAAACGTATGCGTAAAGAACAGCCAAACATATTACACAGCATCGTAATCTATAAGGTGAAAATATAATTGCTATTCAAAGTCCATTGATAATTCGTGATAATTGATTTAGAAACGTTGAAAGTTTGTTTTATAGACATTGATTTGTTATGTAGTTCTTCAAACGTGACTTTCTAAATATTGAATAGTATATTTTTTTCCACATATGTCTATAATGGGACGTTTATTCAAAAGGGATCTCACCATTAGGCTTATTTTCTAATATTGATACAAGACTTTGTCCTATCAATTTTTAGCAGTGGTGGTAGTATATTTCCCATAAAGACCGTGTCATTTTTTCTGCAAAACACCATTCGAGCCATGGAAAGGACAAATTGCATGTCAATAATTTGTATGGGAAATTGTTCGGTAGTGACGTAGAGCTACAGCAGCGCCCCTAAAAAGGAACAAAGTATCAAATGGTTTGGATGAAAAGGGTACTAGAAACAGTTTACAAGATACAAAAAGCTTAATCATTATGTAGAGTGTCTTAAGTGGCAACCAGGACTTGGATGGGTTGGCACTACCCATAAATAACCGTCAGGCCCGAGTTTTAAGATAAAAATTTGATCTTGCCGGGTTGGATACACCTCACTCCCAGCATAACTAAAATGAAAACCAGACACAAGGTTGACAAAACTAAACATGCAGAGAGAGGGACGTGCTAAGCAAACAATACGGGAAGGGAGATACCCGACCCTATAAAAACTGACTCCGGGGCCGTGGAGGTTCCTGGCACAAATTCCCTACCCGTCCATCCCTAATAAATGATGTACATAGACACTTTTTATTTATGGGCAAAAAGGCATGAAAGAAACACAGAGAAAGACAGAGGCAGAGACAGAGTTTAGAGATGTGCGATATTACCGGTATACATGTTCACCGGAGTAATTGTTTCGAGTGGTTATTTCATGTGGTACTATGACAGTACATACTATGAGGCTCGAATTACCATAAATTCCCAAAATATCTGGTTACGAATTAAATTATATTAGAAGCATACCTTCATAGTTGTTGACAAAATTGGTCCAAAATTATTTTTTTAAATTATTGTTATGAAAAAGTTGAAATTGTCACAAATTAATTTCAAATATTACAAATATAATTATATAGGATTGCCGTAGTAAATATGTAAATATGGAGGAATAATGTGACTGTGAAATATATTCAGACAGGATAAAGAAAAAAAAAATGAAATTTAGTTTTCATTATGTACAACCGTATCCTAATATGTTTCAGGACAGCAGTTTTGTTCAGGTAATTTCTCTAGTCCACTAAATAGCTTTTCTATTGTTGAATCTATCTATTACATTTGTACTGGCTCTCTCTCTGATAAACATCTTGCCCCGGAAGACAACGTCCCACTCAATTTCCCCAGTCTATAACATAAATAATGTAGCAGCATTATATTAACTTTAGAGTAAGCCTAATCAACCCACTTTAGTTACAGTTTTTATATGACAAGTTTTATAACATGGTACAAAAACCATTTAATTTCCTAGGGTGGGGGTTACTGCGTCTTCTTTAACCTCATAAGGATTGGTATTTTAAATAATATAATGATTTTAATATGGAGTTCGTTTGCTTTAAATCACTTTAAGTCAGTGCACAATATTTTTTCGACTATGCAAGGACCGGTAATATAGAAACGAAAATCCAAGCAATAATCCCAGTCTACTGCCACGGAAAATTAAATTGCTGGTCACCATTTAATTGCCGTATTCAGTGGTACTTATCGCGACTTGTTAAAAACAACAGCGCAGTATAAAACTGTACGTGAATGTTCGTGGTATCCAGCTCTAATGTACACGGATAATAAAATACGAATGCACTATATTCACCTTCATACGTATGGGCAATAGCACATAATAGATGTCCTTATTACACCTAAGAAAAATGTACAAGCATTTCATTCATCAATACTCAGTTCATACTGTAGTTGAGCGGTATTTGATGTTCTCACGGGATGTATTGAACTTTCGACGGTAGCATGGAAATCACATGACATATTCAATCGCCGTTCGAATCATCGTCAATGGCAACGGCGACAATATAGAGAAAAAGATCACCTTAAATTAAAATTACTAAAATTAAATAAATTATTATACCAGAGGTTAAAGAAAATATAGATTTACATAACAGTAAATATATACATACATATATACATTTATATATATGTAAATATTTATATACATATATATATACACATATGTATACACATCTGTATATATATTCTGTTATGTATATCTATATTTTCTTTATACACAGGTAAAATTGTTTATTTAATTTTAGTAATTTGTATTCATGGTCGTAACCTGTATAGAATATTTTATTTTTAAATTGTGTGCCCAATTCGGCTATGTTGAAAACGCAATTTACGTAGGATCTATTGATATACGTTTACGTACGTGTTGAAAATTCAAATAAAAATCGTAATAATAAGACTTAAAATGGCACCAATTGCGTAGCGTATCAGTGACGGATGGGATATGGAAGTTTCGAAACGAATTATGCGGATTCCCATTTATTGCATGATGTCATGTGAATATACTTAGTTTATCGTAAATTAGTAGCGAATGTTATCACGCTAGGACTATTGCGAAATACATTCGCAATATAAGGTGGCTATGAGGAGAAAATTAAACATTCAGCTGCATTCCGATTTCCGGAGTCATTCACATATTTTGTGTTCCTGATGTAAGTCTGCAGACGTGTTTTTTGTTGTACTTATGTATTTTTTTAGAGGAAACACATTTGTTTGCACTTTTCAATGGAGACAGAAAGTGCTCATTATTTACACAATAATATTATTCTGGAATTGTTCTAAATTTTTCAAGAAATTCTGGACAACGCAATCTTGAGAAGGTTACGGCTCTTGGAGGATCCGTATATTTCCCAACAGCTCCGGCTGGCCTAGTGGTTAGAGCGTCCTCCTCAGATGTGGGAGGTCGCGGGTACGAACCCCAGCCGAGTGATACCAAAGACTTGTTAAAATGGTACTAGCAGATGCCTGGCTGGGCACTCGGCATTAAGAGGTTGGTGTTAGGACTAGTCAGCTTGGTGTCAGGATAATGCGACTTAAAGTATTAACAGACTTAAGATTACTAAGTCGAAAATGAGACACTGAAATGGTCAAGTTCTAGAGCCACCTTAAAATGTGGTCGATAAATTGTCGTCTTTGGCACGCTTGACGTTTATTTCAAAGCATTTATTGCCATAAATAATAACATTCGCGTGCTTGAAAGCTATAACTTGCTGTAAAAAAAAGGCCTAGATTATCTTCGACTTGTTTTAGCAAACATAGTTTAGCAAATATTATCAGCAACTGCATAAAATGAATACGGAGCGGATAAGGCGTTGATTTATTGATGCCTGGATGTGAATGTGAATATTATCATTTATATTTTAATGGGATAGAGAATGAGATTTCGACTTGGAAGTTTGATGTATTCCCGTTGCTTCACCTGGCACTTGTTGGTTTTGCAAAAACGTTATAGGACACGACACTATTACCAGCATATCTAGGCAGATGATGCATTAAGCGTCTAAGCGATAATATTCGAACTGCTACCATTTTTGTCGTTCGCACCTTTGAGGTCAACCCTAAGGATCATACCTCGAATGTATGTGTCATACCTCGAATGTATGTATCATACCTCGAATGTTTGTAGACAGCTGCCGTTAGGACCACATCGGTCATATACGGAACAAGGATTGGTTGAGAAGTTAGGCATAATTAAACAACGCGTTATTCGTAAACTAGCCGTCGATCGTACACACAGAAAAAATTGTAGAAATAAATTTGTTTTATTTTCATGTGGAGAAATTTCCTGCGAGAATAAATGTATGATTTGTTGCTGCAAATAACTGTTTCGACGTTCATCCAAATCTTACCTTTGTCTCTCATAAATAGCCGAAGTAGTTCAAAATGCATGTTTGTCAGTGGAGCATACATCACGGCAAAGTGTTGCCGATCATAAAAGGTAAAAAACAAAAGTTTAATATGATCTAGTTTTTATTAATTGGTAATTCTGTGTTTGTTTACGTTTTGTTGTAAATAAATGCTCGTGTATGCATCAACCATTCTTACTCATTGACGAATGCATTTCCTTCTCTCTGCTTTTTGGACCCCTCTTTTGGCCTGCCATGGTCCACGCCTTAAACGAAATTTTAAAGTTTCAAGTAAGGCAAATACATGTCCGAAAAGTAAATGTCATATGATAAAACTAATGCAATTTTTTTTTTTTTATTTTGCTTATTGTAAGGTTTTATCTACCCAAATTTTTTATTCACATGGGTAGTAATTTTGTTCTTGGGTTTACAAATCATTTTAGAAACCTTATTAGATATCTGTATTCACCAAGACAAAATGAAATAAAAGTTTGAAAAATTATGCTTTGATTTGACAGTTTTCCTTGTTTTAGCATTACGGTGAATACTTCATAGATAGTTGGAGATTTATGTGTCATGACAGCTATAAATGCCATACACGATGTGCACTTATTTAATTGTATGAGAGGATGTTTCTTCTTGTTGTATGAAAATGAAAACTGCGCAATTGGAGACGAAATCACCATTTGAAAATAGAAATTGATGTTTCTGGTGGCTTAGTGATGACGTAGGTCACCCTTTCAGTGTTTAGTCGGATGTGCAGATGTTGAGCCGTTTATTAAGTCAGAGGAAAGAGAGCTTTACACAAACAGTGCCAATCTGGATTATGTTGCTGACAGGATGAGTTTCATCTGTTTTACAGTGTTAACACTGTTTGTGTTTCATGTAGAGAAAAGTGCAGAATGCAATAGTAAGTACAGCCGTATATGTTCCTCCTTAGATAAATCTATATGTTATTACAGGTCATATTTATTTATTATTGTCGTGCAAAGTATACCAGGCTCTCTAATGAATGGTACCTGAAAAATTATTCTTTGAAAGTTTAAATACGTAACGATGTTAAAATTCTAAATGATGAACTGCGCATAGGAAGATACATATGTCAGAGAAGTTTCAAATTCACTGTACGCTTCTATGCACAAAATATTTACGAATACATGGACAGTGTTGACATATTTATAAACAATTACTTCATTTCTCTAACATCATAAAATATGTTGGATGTTCTTATCAATCTCATATATAACTCGGTAAGAACGATACACGAATCTTTGATGAAAATCAAATTAAAGAGACAACATAGAGACAGACAGCCATATATGTCGATTATCGAATGAATCCTCGTAAGACTGAACATGTGTGTGTGGTGGACATTGTCTGATCTTTCTTGGGATTCTTACCTATACGAACATATCAAAGTATTGATTAGTGCTAACTGATTATCTTTTCATTAGGTACTTGAAGCTAATCCTATTATTTGTTCCGCCAGAATCATTTTGTTATTGTGAGAAATACACAAGTAAAACACTATGATTTTAAACTTTCATTAAACATTTTACATGTTCATTTCTTGAATGAAACCCAAGCATCGGAAAACTATTCCTGTATATCTATCTTGACAGCCTGAAGATGTCGGAGAATTATAGTCTTCAAAACAAACATTATTTGTGTATCTTAAATCAGCATCAAAAAAGCAACTTGATGTTTAATCACATGTGAGATTCTCATTGAAACGTCTCAAGTCACTCTGTTCATATTTAGCAGTTGGCTGTTTGGCCAACTCAGACTGGGTATGTTTTTGACCAGTCGTTAGCAAACGTGATACCAATCTTACACAACCGTTTGAGCGTCAAATGATTCTTCAAAATATTAGAAGCAGCTCAAGAATTAATGTTATTGATAATAGAAATATATTCCATTATGTAGCGAACATAACATCAATAACATTATAAAAGAACGAAAAATCACAATTGTATGCATATATATCAACTGGAAATTTATAATCCATTTTATGGTAGTTGTCCCTACATTATGATTTCACTACACCGATGTTCTAACCACATATGCGTATGCCTACTAACCAAATAAATGTATGTTCAGCTGCATCTCCCGTTCTGAATCAAATGTTAAGCTTGAAATCGAATCCATTTTGTTAACTCCCCGGCATATAATACAGGAGTGCATAAAACCCGGACTCGAACGTGTTCTATCCGGCACTTAGGGCAAATTAAAACAACACAGACATCTGACCCGTGAACAGTAATTATATTAAAGAAATCAGTGTTTGCAGCCCTTAAGTGGTCTTAGAAAATGCAATCTGACCCTTGGCCGAAAAAGGTTGTGCACTCATAATATAATATTTTATTTCACATTTGCGTGCCACTCGCAAAGTTAGCTTTTCTTGTATGTAAATTCTCCCCCAAACTGTTAGGCAAACTGGACGTTTTTAAACTTGTTGCGTAAAATTATTCCAACAGCCTAACAAAGAGCGCTCCTTGTCTTAACATAATTGTTGCAAGAAACGAAAGGAAAATGTGACCAAACGTCCTTAACATTGACAAATATTTTATTGTCACAGTCAGTTATGTTGCTAAATGTATTCATTTAACCACATACAATTTGAAGCATTTTCTCTAGGTACGGATTCTTGGCTGAAATGTTCCTGATCATAAGTAATATGTTTTTAGTTTTGTTTAAAACATACATTTTACAAACACAGTTGAAAATTGCGATGACGCAGATTCGTTATCTTCAAGTTGATTAATTAATATTTTCTTGATTCTTGATTCACATAGTATACCAACGACAATTTACATATCGCTTAATACTTGTATATGTTGATTGTTACGACCTTTTCTGATGGAGAATGTTACCTTCGTAATACCTTATATCCATACTGAAATATTTATACTGCTAAAACATGATAGAATAGTGCATCTGCGCAATAACATCACATTGCATATTATCATCACATAAAGACATTTTTAAGAAAGATAAAAAAATTCACAGTTCTTCTTTGATGCAACAATATAGACATGGAATGGAACATATTTTAGCCAGTTTAATAACAAATGATTTATTATACTTTTATGACAGAAACAATTTTATTAAATATTCTAGAAGAGGGCATTTACAATTTCCATGCAACTTACTACTGCATATTCCTATATAGTCAGAAGCAAACACTGCGGCTAGATAGCAGTACAATCGTAACCTCAATAATAGACTAAATAGTATTGCAAGTTCTAATTATCTTTACAGTTCGAACATTTGTTTCTTATGAATCTTTAAGTCTACCGAATGAAAGATAAAAATCATTCCAGTCGTACTGTTCATCATTTAATATTGTCATCACGAAGTTTCGTTCAACTTGCCATAACTATATATCATTGTCCCGTTAATGCCTTCTTTGGTAGTGCAAGCTGCTGCAATTTTGTTTTATTTTGAATTTTAGCTGATGATATAGCCGCTTTCACTGGATGCAATGTTTCGCTTAAATGGACATTACGGAATATATCAACGGAAATCGACGTATTCAAAATCTACAATTCGTTGGAAAACGTGACCGCCGTTTATGCTGTTGCTTACGATTGCGTTGTACCTGACAATTCATCCACGTCTTGCATAGCAAATGGTAGTGATGATGAAATTATCATATTGCTAACTATATTCAATGTAACTGAAAGACAAAGTGGTATATATACACTTCGACAGACGTTTCCATTAGACACAAAGCGTGTCATTTCTACAAATCTTACACTTATCGGTGAGTCCCAAACTTCCATGATTAACGAGTATAATTTTTTGCGATAAACCTATACAGAAAATTCAGTATTTCATGTATCCGGTTAGTTCTCACTTTCTTCAAGACAGTATAAAAATAATGATGTGGCAAATGACGAACATTTTCACCATTATAATTAGCAGTATTGTTTAAATATCCTAAGCAGAAAAATTTGAATTACTGTTTATTTATTTTCTATCTGTAGTCAGTTCCCCTTTTAGAAATCATGCGCAATTTTGATCGAATCACATATATTATATCGTATAACTACTATATGTATCCATCTCCGGTGTGGATGGAAACATCATGACATGTATAGCGTATACGGGACGATTTATGAATGTATTGACCTTATAAACAATTTTTTATTTTATCGGTATCATATATCCTTTGAGAGTACATTAGGATGCGTTAAAGATTGTAAATTTTGAATGAAGTCTCAAAGAAGTTAAAACCATGTAACTATTTTAACAAATCATAACTTGACTTTCAATCAATTTCATTTTCTTCAACACAAGAAACATCATTGTTCTGTTAGTGTTTCAAGGATTTCCAAACCTAAGATTCTGACATTCAGACCACCAGATGTCTTTCATGAAATGATCCTTACATTTTGTTTTCATTTCTAATTCATAAAAATATGTTTTGATTTTGAGGAGAAATACAATTTGAAAGTTATTTTCATACCCCAAAAGGTCAAAAATAGAGCTGGACTTATGTTAATCACTACTAATTCTTGATTGGGTAATTTTCAATGAAGGCGTAGTCTTGAGTTAGTGGAAAAATGTTCCGATAAATGGTAGAAAATATTTACTTTTTGTTAATACAAAATTGCTTACGTGAATACAAGAATATGATTTGATTTAGTTCCTTATTTTGACATGAACATTGATTTTGATTTATGCAGGATTTTAGAATTAGATTTAGCACAAGCAACAGGGGGGCTGCATAGACCAAATATTCTGTCCAAAAAAAGGCTTACAGCAAAGTTGGTCATGCAAGGATGTGGGAGTGGGTAGAAGCGAGTATAGGCCAAACATTCGACACCTTATTTCGTGAAAATAAGTCTGATAACAACATTGGGGGCGCAGACCACTTCGTTGTAGGGTTCTTAAAATTAACGCTTCTAGAAAGTGCTTGCGAAATATGTGAGAGACAAATTAGGGGCAAATCGAAATTTTAACGATTTTAAAGACCAATCCGATATTATTTTCTTGGATCATGTAAATTATTTGTAATGAATCCAAAAAGAGTTTACTGATCATTAGGAAAGAAGTTTTTAAACCTAATCATATCCATGTCAATTGAACACCAAGAATGATGCAAATTGCGCTGGTGTAAAGCGCTGACCGTTTCGGATCGCTGCCATCTCACCTCTGTCTGCGTGGGTTCGAGTCCAAGGCTCGGCTAGCGTGGGTACGTGGGAAAGCCTGCCAGTAGCTTCTCGTGTGTCAGTGGTTCTTCCCTGGGTTTTCCAGGGTTTTTCCTCCACCAGTTATACTGGCCGCCACGTATAGCCTATCTTGTGCTGAAAAATGGCGTTAAGCCCTAGAACAACAACAGCAAATTTCGCAACGTATTTGTATCAAAGAAATTTAAAGAAAACCAAAAGATTGAAGTCATTCTGATCATGTTAGTGATTTGAACATGTCGTTGCCTGATTTAAATGTCGTCCGTGTTTTTATGTCTACCTCGTGTGAATATTCTTGTTGGATTTGTGTGTTTGTCTATCATAACATAATCGTATACCACTATATTATTAATACTAACATCCAGATCGTCGACTGATGGTGCATCATAGATGTCAGTGATAAATTCGTCATCCTCACTGTCATTGTTTTACAAACCCTTTTCCATTTCATTGAATTTCTGAAGAACATTATAGCATCGATGGTCATCCACGGATGGTGCAACTAAATCAAGTTTGTCCGATTTGAGGCATTAAGTAACAGCTGTGTTTTGCCAGATAATGGAAATGATAATGGCACGAATAGCGTTGGACGATGCCGGATGATGCTTGACTGACTCCTGTTCTAGTGTTACTGAAACGTCAAGCAACTTAATGCTGTACAAATATTATAAGTATATAAGCTTATATTGTGTTTGATGCCAAAAAGTCACTAATACAAGTGGAATAAAATTAATAACGGCAAAGAATCTTCAGCGGTACTTACAGGTACGTGCGTGAAAGGCAATAAAAAATACACATTTGTGGCTTCTCGCTATACGTCAAACGTTGGTGATATCTTAGCGACATTCGGGAAATTACGAGGAAATCATCGGGCTGAGTATCCTGGCGAGTAACATCTTCCGGGATATAATTATTGTTGCCATGGAACCAGACTTGATATTATAAACGACACAAATATCAGCCAAAACCTGGTGAATTTCCGGTAAATGCTATTGATCAACCGCTGAAGTCTATAAAACATTAAAAGTATAATGGAGTCACTGGAACACTGGTAACCTAGCGGTGGTGGTCTATCCGCCATGGGACGGGCAATTATTTGTCCGATAATTAAAAATATGGAATTATTAAAGTCCAAGAGGATACTAGAAAGTCAGAGCGGCGATTAACAAACTGGCTGATGTAGCAGGTGTCAGGCGTGATGTTGCAGCAGATTAGCTGGCCCGACACGCAATACGGCAATTTTGTCTGGCGCCACCAAAAATGGTTCAATACGGATTGTTTGATGTTAGTACTCCCAAGGAACTTTATCAGGCAGATATTTAGTTTCTACCCTATAACACTATTATAACTGGCACGTTACGTAAAAGACTGAGACGCACATGCAAATACGTGTTCACTGTCGTCCTCCTAGCGAGTAGATGCAAAGGAGCGGCATAATTATCACCTAAAACATCACCTAAGGTTTCAGATTGAACGAATTTATGAACGTGGACATTTACAATGGCCACGATTGCTATAGGCTGATCCTGGCGAAGAATGTATTAGTGCAGTATCATGACTGATGCAACAACATAACGTCAAACACAGACGTGGATACATCGTAATTCATCGTGATCAGGAAATTGTTGGGCGATTTAATCGAGCACGTGCTGAGCTATTCTTTGGATATCAGTATGCTAAGGAAATACTTTCTACAGAAACGAGTTCTCGCGAATGGGTTTCAAGACTACCAAGCGTAATAGCCGCGTTAAACAACGAAGTCAAGCGTGGAATTTATATGAAGCTCATGCATGCAATCGCGAAGAAACACATACAGGCTAAGCGGCACTCTCCCTCACATAAACCGTTACTCGATAACGTGACGGTCAGGTACATTTTATGAAGCTGGTAAACTTGAAGGTGATAAAAGAAGAGCAACTGATCATATCTGTAGCGTAACCACACATACAATTCCCAGTGTAGTAAGATCTAGGCCTGCAATCTACACACTAGTTTCGACGGCTTTTCTGCGTGGATATGTCTGTAAACAATTACAAGTAATTCACGATGATGCACAATTACCGCCAGCATTGATTCGGTAACAAATGAAGTCATTACCTCCTCGACGTCTGCTACATTCAGGACGAATCAGTATTAACATTCACTCTTGTTTGGCCGAAACTACCCTTGATTCTGTCCAGGGAAAATTGTCGTGGATCATTTGGAGAATATTGCCATGACATTATAGTGTTGCAAATCAAGCAGTGATTGTCTTGTCGTTATTTAAACTCCTTGATGAGTTCAACATCATGATCAAACTCGCGTTTATTTTTTGCGGTCAATTCGCTGATAACAAGCTAATTTTTTCCTCACCGTAGTCTTCTTAAGTTTCTGATGTTGATTATGCTCCGCAGTATAAACCATCCTTTGTAGTAGAAACATTCTAGTGACCAACTGTGGATACTGCCAGATACACTAAATTTGACCATTCGACGCGATCATCGATAATCAAAAACATTTTATCTGAGATTGTTAGTCCCTGCGATGAACTAATTATTATTGTTCAGCATGATGGCTGTGCAAATGCTTTTTCAACAGCGTCAATGGAGACAACAACAATATCATTTAGAATGAGACTTTGTATTTCCAAATATCCCTAAATCTCAGTGTAAATATTCCGTCGACAGGTATCTGCTGAGCGATAACATAATGGGACTAATACCTCTGGAAATTTTTCCTTATGATGTGAGAATAATTTATTTTGAAGTGAATCACAAATTATTTTCCTGGAAGCAGCTTTAAGATCATTAGAGCGCCCAAAATCCCAAAAATCATCAATCGCATTCGATGGAATCTCACTGCGCATCATCTTACATTTCATCTTATTTGATTTAAGTCTCATCCTTGGTTTCTGCTTTTTCGACTTTTAGTCCTGTGGTCCTCTTACATATTATCGTAATAATCGACATATTCATTGAGCCGGTCGTGCAGCGATTCTCCTGTGAATGGGGGAGGTTGATCATGATCGTCATGCATGATAATTGCCAATGATTTTATAGATGACAAATCAAAAAACATTTATACAGTATTTAGATACCGTACAAATTTCATCAGGTGATGCTCTTAGGAATATGTTTCTCACCCATTTTCCTGGAGCGCACGCATCACCGAACCATCGAAAGAAACTGTGATAAGTATGAGACTTTACATCTCTCTTTCATCTCTTTTGCAAGTTGGTGAGTTGGGGTTAGCACTAACATGTCGTTGGGGTAATCTGATCTAAACAACGTTAACACACGTATAGTTTTACCATAACCATGAAGACAGTTAAGATAAACTGTTTTATTCCGCAATACGTGATCATTAGCACTTCATCTAGCATGCCTGTGTTTGACTCGCTGACAGAAAATCAATCTGTGGCGATTCTAACAGCGTCTTTGTGAAATCGATTGAACATCGATGACAGATCTATTGATGTGCAAGCGAGAATTGAATATTTCAAATGAGCAAACAACCATCACGATAGCTGATAATAATACCTAACTTAGTTCCGTTTGGAAGGTTTTCACGCTCCCTGGTGATGAATACACCTTTTGTTCGTATCAGCAATTATAAAGATGAAATCCAAGGGGGGGGGTGCTATCCCCCGGCGAGACCTGACGATATCTGGTTCACACTGACACAGCCAGACCGACACAGGATCGGTTTTAATTATATTATTAATACACTCAAAAATATCACCGCAGTAAAATCTAATATGTTTGTGGTGGAATTTTTTTACGGTTGTGTTTGATGTGTGGGCGTTCTGGTCAATTATTGCTATCAGGGCTCTTCTACTTTGATGCTTGGAGGTATACAAGATCCTTACTTGTCCTTGCTTCTATCGGAAAGTTAAACTTTTTTCCTAACTCAGCAATATCTTTTGTTCTGGCTCCATTCTCTCCGACACCTTCAGTCCATTTGTTTATTGTTTTGCGCCGCAGATCCGTTAGAACATTTTCCAGTAAAGCGTTCAAGAAATGTCACGTGATTCTTTGAATTACACAATTTAGAATAGTATAATCGTTGG
The DNA here is from genome assembly GCA_028554795.2 of Sinohyriopsis cumingii. NCBI lineage: Eukaryota > Metazoa > Mollusca > Bivalvia > Unionida > Unionidae > Sinohyriopsis > Sinohyriopsis cumingii. The sequence goes on from JAPYKE020000099.1 coordinate 817,059, forward strand.
TACTGCATTTTGGTGAAAGATCATCAACATGCGTAAACAACGGCTGTCACATGATATGATATTTCATAATAAGTCTTGTCGATATCTGTCAGCGTCCCTGGTTTAGAATTTTTACCTAACGTGACAACATGATGACATTGTTGTGATTCCCAAACAGAGTCGGGTTTATCATGTATAATCCATATTGCGTCATTGTCACCGACGTTGGCAACAATAAAATTGATTCTAACAAAGCATCTTCCTTCGACAAGATAATCACTAATCGTCCTTGCTCTCTGGTTGTCATTGTAGCGTCGATGGAACACGGTTAAACTGTCAAGATCGAATCTAGCCTGGGATGTCTTGATCCAAGCTAATATTGAAAGACCATCATCGGACAATGTGCTTACTTCTGTCATTATATAATTAAGGCAAATATATATTCTAATTAAAGATCACCCTAGATTATTATATAATAATGTCACAAGCAAACGATAACTGCAAATGTCTGCCGATTGGATCAACAACCCCAGTGTTGAAAATCTTGGTATTACGAGTATTGCGGATACCATTCCGCAAGTGTCCGAAAAGGCAGTTTAGAACCGAAACCAAGCATAAAATGCGGTATTGGCTCTAGAGGTAAATCTGAACTTTGTTTACCTTACGGTGGAAAAAAATACCTACCTTTGACAAAGTACTATGATAAAAGAAAAGATGGCCAAAGCCACTAGTGGCCAGACTACTAGTAGCCCAATAAAATATATCTACCTCGACATAAAATCAGTAACTAAAAACCGATCATTATCATATTTTTCTTAGTAATATGAAATTTTGATTTAGAGAAAATATAATATATACTCGCTGATAAGCTCGTGGATGAACTTTTGACTTTTAATCGCCTGGTCGATGTTGAAAGTATATTCTCCTGTTGAATATTTTTTATACTTCCACCAATGAGGTACTGATTTCGGATCAGTCTTATATCTCTCCGAAGTTAGTTGTCCAATATATCCAACTGCAACACTTTCTGAAACCAGGAATATTTATAAAGATAGACGGCTTAATCTGGCGTTGATATTTCAATGGCCGCACTCAACGTTGGGTCATCTCCTGTGATAGTGGTCTTTGACTCTTTTCCCGTGATTGAAATGATTCTTCGTTGAAACTCATCGTTGATTTGCTTGATCTGATTACTTCGTGTAGGTATTATATTGACTTGCCAGTCATGTGTGGGGAGCAAGACCCTTCCCTGTTCTTATACGCAAATACTACTGAATAGTCAGCGGATAATCGTCCGCACGAATTTAATCTTATCTTTGGCAGGTTATTATAAAAGCTCGTAATTATTCCTGCGGGATTTCTAAGCTTCGATGGGATCCGGGTGCTTTGTTTGGGGGTAGGAAAACTAATATCAAATCCCGGCTGCGTTGATGTCTCTGATATGATTGTGTTATTGGTGGTGTTGTATTAGCGACAATTTGTTCATATAATGCTCGTGTAACACGTTCATGTTGGATCGTTTCGCGATCTGACATTATTATTTCCACAGATTTAAATTTTGTGGTGGTGGCGACATTGGTCGCTCGTCAACATTGTTAACGTCGGTTAAACTGTCAAGATCAAATCTAGCCTGGGATGTCTTGATCCTAGCTAATATTGAAAGACCATCATCGGATAATGTGCTTACTTCTGTCATTATATAATTAAGGCAAATATATATTCTAATTAAAGATCACCCTAGATTATTATATAATAATGTCACAAGCAAACGATAACTGCAAATGTCTGCCGATTGGATCAACAACCCCAGTGTTGAAAATCTCGGTGTTACGAGTGTTGCGGATACCATTCCGCAAGTGTCCGAAAAGACAGTTTAGGACCGAAACCAAGCATAAAATGAGGTATTGGTGCTAGAGTTAAATATGAACTTTGTTTACCTTTCGGTGGCAAAAAATACGCACCTTTGACAGAGTACTATGATAAAAGAAAAGATGGCCAAATCCACTAGTGGCCAGGCTACTAGTAGCCCAATGAAAGATACCTACGATTACCTCGATATAAAATCAGTGACTAAAAACCGATCATTATCATATTTCTTCTTAACAATATGAAATTATAAATTTAGAGAAAATATAATATATACTCGTTGATTAGCTCGTGGATGAACTTTTGTCTTTTAATCGCCTGGTCGATATTGAATGAATATTCTCCTTTGAATATGTTTTATACTACCACCAATGAGGTACTGATTTAGGATCAGTCTTATATCTCTTCGAAGTTATAGTTGTCCAATATCTCCAACTGCAACTCTTTCTGTAACCAGGAATATTTATAAAGATAGACGACTAATATATATATATATATATATATATATATATATATATATATATATATATACATATATATATATATATGGTTTAATCTGGCGTTGATATTTCAATGGCGGCACTCAAGGTTGGGTTGATTTCCTCGATCTGATTACTTCGTGTGGGTATTATATCGACTTGCCAGTCAGGTGTGGGGAGCAAGACCCTTCCCTGTTCTTATACGCAAATACTACTGAATTGTTAGCGGGTAATCCTCCGCACAAATTGAATCTCATCTTTGGCCAGCTATTATAAACTCGTAATTATTCCTGCGCGATTTCTAAGCTTCGATGGGATTCGGGTGCTTTGTTTGAGGGTAGGAAAACTAATATCAAATTCCGGCTGCATTGATGTCTCTGATATGATTCTGGTTATTGGTGGTGTTGTATTAGTGACAATTTGTTCATAAAATTCTCGTGTAACACGTTCATTTTGGATCGCTTCGCGATCTGTCGTTATTATTTCCACAGATTTAAATTTTGTGGTGGTGGCGACATTGGTCGCTCGTCAACATTGTCAACGTCGTAATCATTAATTACTCACACACATTATGATAAATATTGCTTATTGCAATAAATTCCTCATGTGACATTACACATTTGTACAGCCATGAGGACGTCATCGATGATAGCTGTGCATGCGTGTGCGTTGCTTTCGCTAACAGTTTTGTGTGTTCATGTAATTTATCAGCCGCGCACGCGATAGTTTCTTCGCGAAGCTATTAAGAATACCATCAACACTGACGGCAACACAGATTCCAATTAGGTGTTATATTTATGTCGTTGAGAATGTACCGCGTATACAATATTGCCCATAACCATGACACTTCTGTGGTATTTTGTTGTTTGTTTGTTGTTGTCGTGTGTAGGTCAAAGATATTTCTCAGCGATGTCTGGTACGAAGATTCTTGATCATATCTGTAATATTTCGCGAAATATAAGGAATTTGTGAGATTGTAAACATTGGTGTTACGATTTATTATGTAAATGCTAAGTAATCAATTTAGGCGTTTTGAGACGATTTTCAGACATCACCAAAACGTCGCCGTGGTTATTTGCTTGTATTCGGGATCCAATATGTATAATTCCTCGGTATTTTGATTTAGAATGACTGACATGGTTCCAGAAATTTTATCGGTTGAACGACGAAATTGATACATCGTAAATATCCTAAATTTCGCAGAACTGAACAATGAAAGTCTGTACACGCCGGTGACCTAATTGGTATGTTTGATTGTGCTGTTTTGTTTTAACAATATCAATGACACAGAATTTACTGTATATACCGCGTGGATGAACGGAGTCGTATGAATTAAACCCGCATCAATCTTTCTTATATTGTCAACAATGTCAGGGATGCTACTGGTTATATCTGCGGGCGTTCTTTAAGCTTCGTCAAGATCTCGTTGTGTTATAGATATGCTGTCCAACACATTTTGTGCATCTCTAAAAATATCGAGACGGTTGATTATCGTTTCGATGTCTGACATCGTTGTTGTGACTGAAGTCTTAACACTGGTTAGATCAATGAGTTTGGTATTCATTTCAGGGGGGCCTTACGTCAACGTCCATAGGGCTTCCACAGAAATTATCGGTGATTTTATCAGATTCTCCGAAGCCTGTAAACACTAATATATCAACATCGTAAGCACCTCTCAAAGTAGTTTATTTATTAACAATCGTGTTGTCAACGTATTTCGTCGTTGCGGCGTCATTGTCTATTGTTGGTTATCTCAGAAGTGCAATACTATTTCTGTTCATGTTGAGTTCACCAGTCATTGTATCATTGGTTATAACAACATGTTTATTGATCTCGTTTCTGATCGTTGCGATTGACACGTTTGAATCCCTGATTTTCCGGTGTCAGTAAATACCGGGATATTATCGACGGTAGCGCCTAAAACTTTCTGGACAATATCAGTTCAATTAATATTGCTTGTATTTAGATTTTCATAATGATCCTGAAAAACAAAGTCATTCTTGTCAACCCCAGCGAGTATCTTTCCATCAGCAAGCTCATCTCGAGTCGCATATTTCGGCACATTGACTTCAAACGGAACACGTTTCTTAACTCGATTGAGAGATCTTCCTTAAATATCTACCATTAAAACCTCTGAAGATGTTTAAATCGATAGACGGCTATACCTGGAGAGTATACAGTCGGGACGGCTATACCATTGGATGGTTATGTCTACTAACTGATATGCAACCATACAGCATGTAATATTTTACTCGGTACATTGCCAATAATGATTAACAAAATATAAAAAAGGGCCCGTTATTTCAACATTGTTATACTCTAGTGGTGTGCTAAATTTTTCAAATTGTGAATGTACTTCCTCCAATTGAATCATTTTGCCAATACACAACTAAAATTGACAGCATTTCGATTGCTAAAAGGGGATGATTCTATCTGTGTATGCCTATGAATAGCAGACTATATCATTAACGTATTATTTCTACTCTATTTTACCACTGTGTGCTGAACGGGTCCTCAAGAGCTGACAATTCAAAACAAATGATTAAGTATCAATTACGTGTTGGGTTTTTCTTCCTTTGTACGTTATGACCAAAGGGACAAGCACAATTTTACCTTACAAGCATCCAATAAATATCGTACAAATGCGAATATGTGTGTCTGTGAGTGCTCATGTTTATCGTATCTATTATACAGGGAAGCCGAAAGTAATAGCAGCACAAAAACCAATCCTTGGCCAGATGTTTGAAATGATCTGCAGCTCTTTTCATAGACAAGAATGTTACATATATAGATGGAAAATAAATGGTACTGCGGTATTTCCTGTCCACAACGCAAATTCATATTATGTATCCATTCTGCGCATAACTGACAACTTCAGCCGCGTTACGTGTCAAGTATGTTTGAATGAAACAGCAAACAACTTCCCGAGTGTAATCTGCGAACATGATCGATGTTCAGTAGACAGTGATCCGTATACGATAAATGTACCATGTAAGTTGATCTTAAGTTTTTGATTCATTGATATAAACACAGACATATAGACATATATACATGCATAGACAGGCACGTATTGATACATAGATCGATAGATAAATAATATATAAATAAGTTGACATATTTATTTAGCATTGACATGTATCAAATCTGCTTGAAACGTCGTCCGTTTGAAGAAATATTATTTTGCGCGTGCACACCTGCAGTTTATGTCGAGATGCGTTTTAAAAATATGGCCTTAAAATGTAACAAGGATGAAGGAGGACTATACGAGAAGCAGCAAGAAACGTATGCAAGCCTACAAGGCAAAATATATTACAGACTTGAACAATGAACTAAATACTAATCATACAACCACTTGTTCGTACTCGTAAAGTAAGTGTTCGAATTGTGTATTACCATTAAGACTAAAATGAATTTAGATGAACTGATTTCGACTGAATTGTTCAAGAAAATTGCGCTCCATTGTGACGTTATCGGTAGATTGTGACATGTATCGCTTGCTATCTTGTAAAACCGTCAGTCCTGTATTCTGCCTATGCAAGTAAAAGTTCATTACCTTTTCCTGCTGCATCTTACACACAATTGTCATATTCTGCACTAACGAACGCTAACTGCTGAAATAGTATGAGTTGTGAGAACCATGTCGACTTTTTTTACTCGTATTGGAAGGAGGAGAATATATTTTGAATGACAATCATTGCGTTATCTTCTTTTCCAACTTGTCTATCGCCAGTATCGCAAGTAAAACTCTGCTAGAAACTTGGAGAAAATATTTTTCAGACTTTATTGTTATTTTCTAAAGAATTTCCAAAACATACGCAATATAAAATTACAATTAAGTTTTTAAGCTAGCAGCTCTAGCGCTGTGATTGTAATGTTGTTACAAAAATATCAGACAGTACTTGTCAAAACACGCAAATTTATTAACCAGGAGGACTCGTAGAATTTTGAAACTATTTGTTTTCTATTGATTATTGCCAGACGAGCAACCCCTCCCAGCACACACACACAGTGCTGTAAAATGGAATAAGTTTGTATTGACTTCTGCCTTCTAAACTGTTCTCCTCCAGCGTTGTCTGGTGTAGTATAGTGCAACGTCTCCCTAACCCCACCACCACACACAAATACACAGCACAAGCACTAAGGCAGTTTAAAATGGACATTATTTACAGTTGAGGATTTTTTCTTTTTTCTAGCATGCAATGGAAACGCCCGACAACACTCTTATTACTGCATTGTCACGCATGATCACCATATCAATATAATGTTGTCAATTATTCTGCATCCGGATGTTTTCGATGTGCACATGCCCTAAAATAAAATTTCTAAAATCCAAATTGAGACAGATTTATACCAAAACAAGCTACAGTAGACATGACATTTACAGGTCAGCAAGTAAATTTCGTTTGCTTGTAACCTTTTTTTCCAGACGGACCAGATAATATATCGCTCAGTAGCAGAGAACGCAAGTTTTACCTCAAGGAGCATGAGATTTTCGAAATAGACTGTTTCGCCAATTGCTACCCAAATTGTATATTTTGGTGGAAGGGTCATAATACCATTTCAGGCGAGAAACTAAACATCAGCTTTGAGTTAAGAATGTCTGGACAGTACACATGCTATGTTACAAATCAGGAAACAAATATTACGATAATATCGGACCCAATTACCCTACATCATGTGGAGGACGGTAAGTCAGATTACTAATAATTTATATCGCATTTGTGTCGGTTCTTGCTCACATATTCTGTGTATAATCGCAAAATAACTTTTTGACGAGTCTAAAAGCAACCAGGATTCAGTTATTGGATATAACACCATTATAGGGTATGAAAATCGTACATCCGTTGCGATATTGAAACATACACGCACACCTGTTGCAAAGCTAAGTCCTTTTACAAATAGTGTCATTAGAATCAGTAGAACTTTGTGCTTGTTCTTCTGCCCAGCATTTCGTGTACGGTGGAATGCTGGGCAGCGGTTTCCATTACATAAACATATCAATGTTTTGCAAATTATATCAGATACACACTTGCCCATGTGCACACCCTTAGCGGGTGAAAATGAGTATCTCGTTCATATAAACTAATCATAGCTAGTATTCTCAAGATTCATCACACCTTTGTATATAATAAAATACCTGAGGGAACTATCTTTCTATAAGTAAAGGAACGAAAAGATCTTTAGTTTGATTGATATATTGTCTTCCAATTTGCTATTTTTTAGATAGATAAGCCCTGTTTGTAAAATCGGAGGATGTAGTTCCATGTAATGATATTTTCTCTCTTAAACCGTGGCCGCCGTTATCTGCCAATGATTTGATGTTCGTGAGATCATTACCTTATAAAATAGCAGCAACGATCGCTTCTGACTGGCGCTTATGTTCAGTTTGCAGAATGACTTTTTTACTCGTAAGGAATCAAGTCGTCTATTTGTATTTATCTGCAAATAGGATACCACTTCAGCAAATGAAGAAGCAAACGTGATTAGAAATTATAAACACGGATGTCAAAAAACAACTTATGATGGAGGGGATTATGCTTGTGGGGAAAAATAGGTGTGCTGAGAGCTCTTAATTTCATAATGCTTAAAGAGTGTTTACAAAGGAAGCATACAATTTAAGCTTAGCTATACAATTAAAATGATAAAAATGCTTTGCTACTCATCCTAAGACGTTTCTAACCGTACATTGGTCACCTTTATTTCAATCCAAAGTGTATTGTTTTCAAATTTAGATTGCCTGACTTGTTTTATTTAGTATCCATGTGGTCAAAACTCTAAAGTTCTGTAAAAAGGGCTAAATGGAAAGAAGTGTGGATTCAAACAATTTTATAAGTAAGTAATCTCTCTGTAAGAGACAGCAAAACTAGTTAGGTAAGCAGTGAAATATATATATAAGGTACAGTGCAAATAGTTAAGTAAACAGTGAAATCTGTGCATCCCATATCAATTGAGCGTATTATATTTTTGTATTTTCTAGATGAGTGTACTTTATGCCCAGAACAATTTCAAATGACCTCCAAATGTTAATGCATACGGATAAAATGCACTTTAATTTATTTTTCATCGATACCAGTAAACTGTCCTGTTTGTGTTATTTAGCAATCTATTGTATAGATACAGTTGTGTGTTAGGAGAGAGATTACATGTTTTATTTCAAATCCGTCTAAATAAATGTATTGACATAAGATGTGGTAAGTACAAATTAAATTAAGCGATATGATGAAGGCAAGCCAGTATTAAAAGGTGCAGATCCAAACCGTTATCAACAGCAAGATGTGACGTCACTGCAAATAAAATGTACTTTATTCACTTCGTTTCCGGTACTTCGATACAGTCGACATAGAGCTATGAAAGAGACATGTGCTGAAACAACGTGAAGTTATTGCTCACAAGAGTCTCCACTGCCTGTGACATGAAAAGACACGAAGGGCATACAAAACTTTAGGCTTATGCGATAATTGTAAAGGCAGTTTTGTGTCCAAATATTCCATGCAATACCATAGTAGCGGACAGAATGGCGAAAGGGTGAAATGTGAAAACGTCAATAAATTTCCTGGAGATGTCCACGTGAAGTGTTGATGGTATTATTTTTTGCGCGGTGGTTGTCTGTATCTTACAAAATACCCATCGAAATGTGATTAGGTGTGCTGTTTTTATTTTCCAGATTAGAAGATTTCATCATATAGATTCAACGCCCTGTATGGTTAATTTTTATTTTAAACCTTTGCTCACGCATAGACTGCTCCACTGTAGATAAATAGTCATGAAGGAATTTCTACTATACACTTGTATGATATACAATAACGTAATGTGAGATCACAGCCTAGGATGTAAGACACACATATAATCTTAAATGAATAACGTATTAATTGATCTAATTGCACTTTATGCAATTACATGGGTTAGCGTTCTTTATTCTTGTTGCGCGTGATACAAAGATAAGTACAGACCTAGAAAATCACTTCAGTATTTTAGACGTACATGGCAGTTTAGATCGATTGTTTACATTTTATACTGTGTGGTGATGGTTGTCAATTCTGTACAGAGACCGAACTATTGTAATGTTCCAAGATGGCATTATGCACACACCAAATTCAGAGTCCGTTTCTGTCCATATTGCTATTTTTGTGTGATACTTCACTGTAAAAATAACTATATCTGTCCTATTTGAAGAGTATAGTTTGAGTGTACTCTCAACTATAATTGCATGCAAAATGAAAGAAAAAAAAATAAAAATTTACGGAATCCTAATGTAAAGTACCCGCCACACCAGGATCGCAAAGACAAGTCAATGTGACCACAGTAAACACAATCGTAAACCTGTTGATTGCGTAAATGATTACATGATGCTGACCAAAACGGGTTATATCGTAAAAAAAAAAAAAAAACACGATTCGATGTTTGATATTGTCAGGTCACGAGAAGACATGATGAATGGATGTTAAATTTAACCACGAATAAAAAAAAATCTAGCAATTAAAGAAAATATTTCAAAACATCTTCAATGCTACGAAAATGGCAGCTACTTTGCTTAACCATATACTATTTATGTGTGTGACGATCATCTTGTCACGGGACAATAACAGCTAAGTATACAGTTAAACAAAACTTATTCCATGACATAGAGGTATATCAGTTTATGATCGTCACTTATATAAAGAGTTTGGAACTTTTTTCATATAATAATTTTCAAGGTAACAGAAGTCATTAAACTGCTTACAAGTTAATGGGTAAGATTAAGGCGGCTATAATAGTCAAATATTAAATGTTACCTTAATATTTTGTTTCTTTATTCTTCTATTATTTTACTTCTTGACAAAGGAATCCCTGTTTCAAGGAGCATTTTAAGGATATTACCTTCTAACGGAAATATCGGAACAAGCACATTTTTAACATAATTTTGTCTCTTTCTATACTAAAAAGAATTGTAAGGACTAATCAATAAGAACAATCTATAATACCAATGAATTGTGTGTAATCCCATTTGTTTTCATCATGAAGTGTGACAAGCTAATAAGATTATAAGTAACTAAGAATGAAACAACACTAGAATTAAATTGTTTATGAAACGTGGTTCTCAAATACTCTTACTATCTTCGTGAGCAAAGGGCCAACTTATTAATTGCGTAAATCTATATTCTTGGATCATGTGCACAGAATTATAAGAAAGATTAAACATTTTATGCTTTATTTATACAGCGATATTTCACTTATAATAGACAAAATGAAGTACACATATTATACCCCAGCCCCTCCACACCTAATTTACAGCTAATTTACACTATGTCCGTTTGGTTTACTAAGAGACTAGGAACATACATACATACATAAATACACACACACACACACACACACACACACACACATATATATATATATATATATATATATATATATATATATATATATATATATATATATATATATATATATATATCGTGTTTGAGTCTGGTACCTACATTGAATATATCAGTCAGACAAACTTAGGAGGCAGCCTGTGGTGTCAGTTATTACGAGTTTGGTATACAAGTGAGAAAATATTTCGTTGTTGTTGTTTGTTTAAATGGAGGGATTGCTATGTAGAGTAAGATCGAAACAAGATATTACCTCGTGTACTATACTGCATGTTGCAGATTGTTATACTAAAAGGTAGTTTTCAAAATCGGACATGCAAAATCGACAATCTGCCTCCACTTGATCATTATCAAAATTGTCCGATTTGATCATACAGACACATGACTACTACAGTACCAACTTCGGTTTAATCAATGAACTGATTAGTTACTTAACAAATGTCATTAAAAACCAATATAAAATTTAACTGACCACAGTGTAATAGTTCTTGTAGACAACAACATCCAGAGAGTCCCTTCGAACAGTGTGAACATAAGAAAACTCTCTCCTATTTACATCTATTTCCAAAATTCACGAACTTTTATGAAAAAGAATGTCTAATTCATTTTGTTACTTCAATCATTTGTTTAAGTGTTTAAGTGGTTGCCTATATCCACATAAATAAAAACAAATAGTGATTTCTATACGAGTGTCGAAGTCTTTATGCAAAATGAACAAATGTTAATCAGAATTTAGGGGGTAACAGTTTTTAAAATATTAAACGCAGTAAATAATGCAAACTTTGGCAAATTATAATGCGTAATAAGGCGACATTTTTTCATGTGGTGCTGCAGATGATTCACCATTACATGAAACTATTTGCGGATCTTTAAAATGGCAAATTATAAATCAGATGGTTTCCGAATCTGCGTTTATCCTTTTCTTCGTTACTGTTTATTCGCCTAATATAGTGTTATGCGTGGGAAGAGTCCAGCCAAACAATCTTAAAGCATTGGTCAGAATAAACGTTGTTTGATGATTTCTCTTCTACTAGGATTTACAGCTTCACTGATGCCTTCTGTGACACGATTTGTCAGTATAAGATGTCTTATTTTGGGATGTCAGTAGAACACGGCGCTTATTATACAGTCGATATAACTGTTTTCCAAGTGTCTCAGACCTCTTCGTTAACAATAAATTGGCCACTTCTTAACTATTTATCTTGCTTTTCCTCTTTTGTGGTGAAACTCCACTGAGAATACTCTTTTTGGAAGAAGTTGGACATTTTCTATCAATTTGATAGTTGATGTGGGGGAAAATAACTCATGCTCGATACTTCATTAGAACTCGAAATAAAAATATCGCATCATTATTATTGTTACTATATATAATTGTTACGTAATAACTCATAGCAAATAATAGTAATAGTATTTAAATTATTATTAGTTATTATTATTAAATATTATTATTATTATTATTATTATTATTATTATTATTATTATTATCATTATTATTATTATTTCAGTACTTATTATTATTTTTACTTCTGGTATTCTGGTTACTTTATATCAGTGGTTTTACAGCTATGTTGATGCTTCTATTTTACGAGACGAAAACAAGCATATATTTATATCATATATATTAGAGCTATGAGTGCATTGTAATATATATAATGTTTTTGATTTGCAGTAAATATATCTAAAATTCTCATAGTTCGAAATAACAAGTTGAAAATCGTTGAAATATATTTATTTACATGAGATAATAATATTAATTCAGTCTTATACACACTATAATAACAGTGTTATATGTCTCACCTTTCTTCTAAAATCTAAATTTATATTTGAAATGCAAATAGCTTTCAAATAACACAAAATCATTCCATAGAATTATATTTCTTAAATGGGTCACTACCGACTCGTGGTCTTACGTGGAAAAGTATAAAAGTTTCGTCACGTAAGTATTTTATTGTGTCATATAAAGTATATAATACACTGTAAGTATATGTTAGGATACTTGCATTTATTAAGCTATATCACATTCTTATCATGTATGAAAGTCGTGCCAGTTAAAATACAAGCGAAAAATTGGGACACAACAATTAAATCAAATAAAACATTTATTGTTTTACCAATTTTACCAAATAGTTCATTTTTTAATAGCATTTAACCACTAGCTGTATGATTACAATGTTTTTTGTGTGCAAATTTGCATACACGTGTACATTTTAGTTAATAAAAATACTATTGAATACACATTTGGACATGTGTTATGACTTTCAAACAAACATACAAATTGCATACTGTACTTTGTATTGAAAACTTTGTTCTCACACAGAAAGACACCATATACTGTTTAAGCAAAACAGTTTTTCAGTGCAGTTATTTAGTTTGCAAGCCCTTAATAACTTTCCATAATTGTTTCATGTTACATAATTTGAAAAACTATTTTAATAGTTGCGGACATTGCTTATCTTATCTTTAAAAAGGTATTTACAATTCATGAAAACGAAATGTACAACACGTTATGAAGCTAAGCGTTTTTTGATGTTTTATGACCTTGCTATATTGCATTTATTTTATTGCCTCCAGAGTGTGATAATACATATCTCATGTAGTTCATATATTTGCTCCATATGATACAAGTTCTGCTTATTGTAATACATCTCAATCGTATTATTATTATTATTATTATTATTATTATTATTATTATTATTATTATTGATTCAATTTATTCGTTCCAACTTATAACAAAGAATTTATGTTCCTCACGAAAGTTAAGCCTTCCCCAAGCAAAAGCCTGATTCCGCAGCTCGAAAGAACGATACAATTTTTCATGCCTTCTATTTATTACAAATTCACGACAAATGCGTTTATAGCTATATGAGTAAAGTAACAACATATCATTTGTTGAATATATTCATGTTTTACTTCATCATACGTTCTTGAATGTATGATTGCACTGAGACGCTACTTTAGACGACAATACAGTGAACAAATTTGACGATATTGATTTGTGTCGTCAAATAATTGATTATATGGAGCTCAAACAACACGTGCCCTTTGTCTTATTGTACAATACGTCTTACAGACCGCTATCAGCGATTAATGTCCTGTTTCACAATACACCAGTGTTTCGACGATTTTCATTTCATCTAACACGTACACAAAATTAGAATGCCTTTTAATTACACTTTCAGATGTCCGACAAGAACAATATTGGACTGGACCAATCGTTGTTTCTGTCTTCCTCGTCATCTGTGGAATTTTAATGTTAGTCACGGTTTGGAGAAAAAACACAGTCAGAACAATAGGTATGATTTATAACAATCTAGACTCAAACCTATTCTATTCCTACCATTTCTTTGAATAAAATAAATAAAAAGTATTAAACTGGTTATGATGTTACCAAATGGCAAATTAACGTACTTGGTCACATAAAGTTTCATTCCTGCCAGGAAAACAAACAATCGAAACGTCCTAATTTATCCCAAAATTACAGCAGCTGAAACTTATAGAGAATTAAATTTTTGAATCACGGTGTCTTAAACGAATAATATAAAACGAATAATACAACAAGAAATATTTTTTTAAAATGATATTTTCATAGTGGGCTAAATGCTTGAATCTATTTTCACTTGATAATTACTAAAGATATGACATATATGACAAATATCAAGCGTGGATAAAAACAAGCAAGCAAGGAATAACACTGACATTATTTTCGTTATTATTATTATTATTATTATTATTATTATTATTATTATTATTATTATTATTATATACAATAACAGATGACGTTATGGCTCATCAACTTCTAGGTCAATACAAATATTTTCCAGTATCAGCAACAAGCTAAAATAGGCTAGTTGAAACATAATAGAATTAAAAGGTTGAATTGCTGTAGAAACAGCCATGTAAATTTCGCAACCATAACCGTTTTTCTGTTTTATTTGTTTGTCTTGTCTATGTATTGTATTTGCCTTTGCAAGAGACTCATTCAAAGAGTCGAAAGCGCTCAGGCTAGCTAGATAATAGTTTCGCACTGTTCGTTGTCAGTTTATTGCATTTATCTTAATCAATCCCTAACACATGTGATCCATTGCTTTATCCAGTGCACTTGAAAGGATTGTTCTTCGCCATATGATTTGTATTCTTTATATATATATATATATATATATATATATATATATATATATACATGCGATACACAGCTAGAGAAGGAATCGTTGGACTTATTATGTTTTATGAATATAATAGCACAATAAAGCTAGGACGTGTCTCTCAGAGCTATTAAAACATAACTCTCTTTAAATCATGTAAAAAATGTTTCGTACTTTCATAACATTTACAGACTTGCTACGGCTGCTGATTGTTTAGATTTTATTTAAATTCATAAACAACATTGTAATGCAAAATAGTTTATATTTTTAACACGGTAAGGTGAAAACATTTCTTTTTTTTTAGATCTACTGACAGTCTTTACTGTCATTCTATTTCAAGTCACAGTCCACCATCGCTGTACAAAACATTTTGCTTACCTTAAATATAAACATAACACAAAATATTATGGCGAATTTATGACCTTTGTCCTTGTTTGAAGAAATTACAATAATGCTTATGTCGGATTCCACAATAGTTCATTTGTGAGGCACAGCGTACATGACAAATAGAACCAAAAATGTATTTGGCAATACATGTACACTGCTATATTGTTTCTCCAGGAATCAAGCGGTCTCATCTCAAATTCTAACTTTTGTTAGTCTTTGGTATGTCCCGGTCGGGGTTCAAGCCCGCGAACTCCCCCATCCGAGGCGGACGCTCTAACCACTTAGGTTACCGGAACGGTCCTGTCTGCATTGAAATGTTAGAAATAAAAATTATAACCATACCTAACCTGTGCGCTGTAACACTTCAATGTGATGATTTCTGACGATCTAGTTAAAACTCTGTGCTTATATTTGTACATGAATGGATGTTGCAGTCTATGGATCTTAAATTATTCGCTGTTTTTAATAAAAGAATGAGGTTTCAGCACTTACTACACTTTCCTAATTCACTGTCTGCAATACAAATGATTAGAATGTAACTAAGCGGTCTATATGTACAACACAAAGGACCGGAAGTTCGACAGAGCAATATGGGTAAAAGTGATCTGGCTTGGACGCGACTCTATCACAAACAGGCAGACACACAGTTATGTGAAAGGACAATTAAACATGCATTTACTGAGAATAAAAAGGGAATCATTAGAAGTAATTGATGATCAAGAACACTGCATCTTTTTACAGGTAGCATTACATTTGCATATTATTCACTCGTTCTAAACTACTGAAATAGCATGTGCCTGTGCAGCATTACCTATTTTATCTAAATGAGAGAACAAATTCAGACTGCCATAAACTGCAAAGACTCATTCATCTGAGTATAAATGACTATTAGAATAATGGTAGGCAACATTCTGCTCTCGGCATAATATAATTAATATAAGGCTTTCAAAATATTCTTGCCATCTTTGCGATATTTAAAATTAAGAACTTCCTCTCCTACCATCCAAGAAATAGATAAAAAAATAAATAAATAAATACTTCGTGTATAAAAGACATATTTAAGACTCATTTAAAGCATGATCAATTGTACATGGATATTAGGTACTAAACATTGATTAAAAACTAAGGTGTTCTGGGACAAAATACTAGACCATCCTGAAAACCATGTTCACACTTTATACTGGCTAATCGGGTTTCTTTTTTTGTTAACCTGTCACTCAGTCATTCATCAACCCATTACACTACCGTTAAAGCTTTATGGAAAACACAGGCCACAGGACAAGCACTTTAGTGGTGCCAAAAAGGCAATTATTTTCATAATTTTGGTCTGATTTTGTAATCAAATGGCAGAGCATATTTTCCTTTGAAATGTTTTGCGACCATATTTTCGTAAATCTTATTCAGGAAAGCGTATGCAGCCGTTTCTTCATATCGTCTTGAGGGCCACTGTTTCAGACCTTTTATCATACATGTTTGAAGACTTAATGTACTAAAACTGTATATTGCAACACACGCATCTAAAGACAATTGCATGTATCATACGAAAATATGTAGAATGTAAGGGACGACCATTTTGATGAAAACATGTCATCCACACTCCACAAAAGTCACTTGTTATCATATTCTTGTAGGCAGTTTTAAAGTTAAGGGGTTAAAGCATCTTCTAAAAAAAAACCCCACTGATTTGGCGCCGCAGCCAGCGACTACATCAAAATTGCTATATTTCGTAATATTCTCCGAATAAGGTGACACAAACGTCATTCTTTACTTGATCACTATATTTGTTCGAAGAAGAAAACTATCCTAATTTACATCCAGGATTATCTGTGCGGCAACAGCGATACTGTTAAATTGGGAATTAATTCCAACCCGACAATGGCGTGGAATTCACCCATAAAACGCCTTTGAAATTTGGAAAGCACATTTCAGCCAATCAGCGGCCTTCATCGTCCTGCATAGTTTATTTAATATTCCACCAAACATAGGCAGGTTCAACAGCGCCTAGAATTATTAGTTGCATGTGGCCAGCTCAACTGTCTGTCTATCTGGCAAATGCAGTTTCTTGCACCGATGAAGTTCCAGTTGCTATAAGAATTTGGTCTTATTTTAATAGACTTTTGTTTAATATTTACTCATTATATTTATTAAATACACGAATCATTAGTTAATGAATAAAGTAACAGTACACTATACATGCATAATGTGCAACACTTGATTACTATTGACTTGATTGATCTAGAAATTGTTGCAGATTCCAGAGGGTTGTTTCAGCCATTTGTAGGACCGACAGACAGTGAAGTATCTGGGAAAGAACTAGAGAGGACTAATAGACTCCTACATGTCCCAGCAATGCAAGGCAGATTATCCAGAATGGCTAAAAGATCAGAGTGTCCTATAAACCCACAAAAAGAACATTTTGGACACAACTTCCAAACCGACCCTTACAGTACCATTGATGAGGTAACATTTGGTGTTTTGACGTTATTAATCTCACATCTCGTTCTCTCTCTCTCTCTCCCTCTCTCTCTCTCTCTCTCTCTCTGCATTTTATAGTGAAGTAAATATTTTGTCTTGTCCAGAATCAAACAGTTTCTCAGTGTGCACAGCTTCAGCTCTGAAGTCCCAGCTATCATGAACATCAAATGTCTCATTTCTTTCCAGCCTATAGAAGCTACGTATTCACTGACGCTATTTTGTTCAAAAAATAAATAAATAAATAAATGTTTTGAAAACTATCTTTATTTTTCTTCAGGATGCCTTGTCGGACTACAATCACAGGATTGACAATGTAATGAACGCAACTTCACATGAAACCAGAAGGAGTAATGAACATGTATTCTATGAGTATGCCTATTCTATAGAAATGTGTCATGTTGAGACAGCCGATGTACATCAATCTGATGAAAACTATATAACCCCAATCAGTGATATTGTCCGTTTGTTTGAAGTATTTCAGCATGAGGAAACTGATGTGCTTGAAACAGATCATGCCTACCTAACTGTAATCGATGATTCTGTAAATCCTATTGAAATATGTCAGGTTGAAGAAACTGGACACGAGGGAAACACATGAACATACCTTACTCCAGTTAATGGGTCAGAGGCAGGATCGTCGAATTACTAAACAGGTTATGATTACATATCTCGGGACATGCAGAAAAAAATGTTTTATATTTGAAATATCAGCTGTCCCATTTATCTTTTAATTCTAAGTCAATATCCCATAGACGCTGAGAACATAGAATGATATTTAAGAAAAACAATTGTGTTCGCAAGGATAGAATACATTAAACACGAAGCGAAGAAATAAAATTGATTAACTCACAGGACGTTGAATAATAGCAAGTTAGTGAGGTACAACTTTCATTCATATTAAAAGGAGTCATGAAAATATTGATTTTATATTAGTCGTCATGTTCTAGTTGAACACCCATACCTTTGAATTCAGTATTGTCAAAATATATCTATTATAGCATATTTAAAATAGAATTGCGTGTATCTTATCATGTTCTGAAACGGTATAACTGGAAATTTATTTTGTGAATGGCGTATTTATGCTGGTAATTGTCTCCATCACTGCAAAATTGATACGATTGTCTCAAAAAATTCACAAAATATGTGTAAGACCTGAGCTTCAAGTCACATGATCTGTCTTATTCCATCGTTTGAACCTGTGTCCAGTTTCCCAAAAAAGTGTCGTAAAACCAATGAAAAAAATAGTTCCTGAGGCAGTCTGTTGGTATGATTCACAAATTTCATATGCTGTATTGTAAGCTGTTTGTGGAGGCTATAATAGGAATATATAGAGCTTATTAAGTTTAATTTTGAGGTACGATGAAAACAATTATATTGTCTACTGGAATGATCAGAAATTATACCTTATGTTATATATATTTAATTTAATTGTTTGTCTGTTAGTTTTAAATTTTCTTGTTTCATTACATGTTATTGTAATGTAACATTGTTTGCTGAACTTGACTTGTCCTAAATTGAGTTCATTTCTGCTTGACCTGATCGACTTTTTTTTATATATTTCATTTATGTAAATAACTAATAATATCTTCATCATTCTCTATGTGTATGAGCTTAGCAGGTTTTTGGAGATTCCTAAGTGAATTTGGTAGGCTATTGTGTTGTAAATACACAAGGTTCATTAGATCATTCTAGAAGGTTATTATCCATTACGTAATGGTTGCTTTTAGAAAATGCAAATTGTGACCTGAGGTCAAACAGAGAACTATATTATCTTGTGACTATGAGTACTGCACCAGTCGTGCTTTAACATCTAGTACTTGAAGTTGTATTATGTTGTGACCAGTTTGGGCTGAATATTATTTTCTTCAAATTGTTGAATTGAAGTGATTATTTTCTCTGGAAATACAAAAGTGCTCTGACAAAATTCTTTGATAAAGACATTCAATGTAATTTATACTCATTTCAAACCTGGAATAATATTTATGTGATTCAACAAGAGACACATGAGTAATTCGCAGGCCATGACAGACACGTCATCGTCTTCAATGTTGGATCTCTTCGGGACTTGATCTGAGTTTTATTCAGAATATTTTATTACTAGGACTTGTGTCTTTAATTCTTGAATTATTTTTAGATTTATTTTGCAATACCGTAAGTTCTTTCTTCTCATTTTTCACGTTGTATTGTAGAGAAATAAATTGTTAGTTAAATTTTACAAAGCTTGTTTTCTTCGCTCTTTTCTGTTACTTATTTTAAGAGCATAGACTCGTAACAATTAATATAAGGAAAACTTCTCTGTGGTTTACAGATTAATTATATAAATCAGGAACGATATTTCATTATTATTTCCTTTGTAAAGAAAACATAAAAAATATGAAAAACGTTTTAGGTTACATTCTTGATCATTAAATGATAGGTACATTCTACATTTTAATATAGTTAACACCCTCCATCTTTCTTCCTTTGAAATTGCATAGAGAACACGAAGAGATGTTAGGGATATTTGTATCACCTATTACATTTATGATATAGTTGCATTCTGGGTTTATGACGTTTATATTTTAATTTTTTACATTCAGTGGCTAGCTGGAACTATAGTAAAATACATGTGCAGCAGGTGTAGAATTCTCATTCGTGCGACAAGTCGGGTTGCCTAGGTCCAGTCATTAACTGTTTCGGTCAATTATACAACGAATTAATTTGAATGGAGGTCACAAAAGCATAATGTGATAATAGGAATGCAGATGTCCTTTAGAGATAAAATGAACGACCTAATTGATGATTGGCTCAATAATATAGGAAGGTCAGAATATGATTGTTAGTTCTCGTACAATAGTAGAATTTAAGTTGTTAGAGAAACGTTTAGTCTTTAAAATTTTGTTGATTTGGTACGCATATAGACTATATAAGGGTATTAAATACGCGCGTTTTTATTCTTCAGTTCATATGCAGACTTTGTAAGAGTCGTGAGAGGAAATCGAAATTTGTTTATGACATGTTCGTTAGACTTACAAATTGGAAAATATATTTTCTAAAACAAACAGTACATTGAGTATTTTTCGACATTATTCAAGGACTTGAACATTTAAATAAATTAGTTGGATTATGTGAAACGTTCAAGGTCTTCAGTGATATTTTACTTTGGCGAGATTACCTAGAAGAAAAAACGTTTGGATTTAGAACAGTGATTAGTGAATGGTACTAGCACGTCAGCACATAAACACACTATAACTTCATTCGGGATACCTTTGGACAGTTTCCGGGTTAGTGTGAAATTGATAGTACAATTTAGGTTATTGTAGGAATTCATATACTACAAGTTATTCTTTCACTTTGTTGATTTTATATTTGGGGGAAATAAATGTATATTTTGAAAAATTGAATGCTTGTTCGGTTATACTTTGTCTTGTCACATACTTTAAGCCACTAGGCGTAGTTCCAAAAACAAAGTCGCAGAGATTTTGTTGACTTGTTTTAAAAGTTGTGGTAATTATATAGAAAGACATTTCCAGCTGATATAAAGGAACTGAACTGAGGTGAAATAACATAGCATTCCACGATATATGTGTTAAATAAATTCTTGGTGTTTACTATATTAATGTTATAATGAAGGAACTAAAGAGAAAAAGGGGAAGCATACGGTGGGTAGATATAACATGGTTTTGATGATGATGATGACATATTTAAATGATGATGGCATTTACATTCCGAATAACCGAATAATCGTAGAAGGTAACATAATATGGTATTGGTATAATTACCAACACCTTTAAAACACGGGGGAGGAGGAGGAGGATGACACTCCCTAAGATATTTATCTGTAAAAAAATAGGTAATCGTCATAATGTAAATCTGGTCTTCGTGATAGATATCATCATAATCAGCAGCAACAGCATCATCATAATCACAACTACCATCGGCATCATCTAATTTGTACTCTGATCTTAGTCAAACGACTGGAGCCAGTTTTAAACGTTGTAATTAGGGACTTTTTCTCAATCATCCTCTCATTGATGAAATAAACCCATTTACTACATACGATTCCTGAACAGGAGCCAGATGTTCTATGATGAGTACCCTCTATACAGCAAAGACAAGGTAGGACAGCCGCCATCTTGTCTTCCCTACTGTAGTTAGAACATTCTCCATACTATAGTGATGTTGTAAATGAAATGAGTTGGGTGTATTCTCTTATATAGCCCAGATGGCAGAGCGCCTGTCTAGAATTAGGTCTCCCATTCGAGCTTTGCGAACATTTTCCGTTGTGGCATTTGGTGGACAAATATTAAAGAGAAAATGTGCACAGCCAGATCAAGACAGGCCCCTTTTCGTTGCATTCTATCAGCACTGGATTTGCTATCTGTCTAATCGATCAGTGTGATTTGTTTTCGGAATCTAGCATTGACGGTACAGAATCATGTCTTGTGATCCATATTTGTGGAACGACATTGATTTTGCTTTAAATTATCTGATACTTTCTATTTAGATTACTTTGGTTTCTCTATATTATATGACTTATTTCGACTTTTCTATACTTTATTTACGAATTTCTTTATAGTTTGTTATTTTATCATAATCACTTTGGTTCTTGACCCTTTCAGTTCCAATGATTTCATGTCTTTGCAACCTTTATGGTACCGTGTTATTTGCTTTTCCCTATGAATTATTTTCAGGGCAATTAATGCCTTATTTACAATGGAGTGATGCTGTAGAAAACACCTCTTTGTGTGTTTTTGTTTCATAGACAGTATGACAATGTGAATTAAGTGATCAGAACTAGTACTTAAATATGCCGGAATTTATGTTTCTCAAACTGATAAAACAATGCACTATAGTTCAAAAGGTCCGCATAATAACCTATAATTACGAGGTTTTGTGGGTTAATCCCAAGTCACAGGTACTCGATCCGATTTTGACATCACTGCTGCTTGAGTGCTTAGATATAATGTTGTCATCATTAACCGACATTATAAACACTTCATTTAAAAATCTTAAGTCTTCACCATCGTTGACAGAATAGACCGTTCAATATTATTTCACTATCTCCAGTATATATCTGGTATTCACGATACAAAATTACTAAGGTTCAATCAATCTGTATTAGTACACAGGACACAAATTGTGTCCCTAAATAGAAAACATTCCACCCCAGATGATCTGTATTTCCCACAAGGCTCTGTTATTGGCCCAATTCTCTTCATTCTATACACTCAACCGCTCTCAAGTATAATAGATCGACATCCGTTGTCTCACCGACTATATACTAATGACACTCAAATGTATAAATCTAGCTGCCCAATTGACACTGAGGCTACCATCAAAGACGTAGAAAGTGATGGATTATATTAAACAAACTGCAGATAATTGATGATAAAACTGAAGCCATCCTGATCACAACACAAAAACTTTCTCATTCACATCCTTTACCTCAAACAATAAGTATCAGTAGCAAAAGCATCAAACTTACAGCCAGTATGGAATATAGGTGCCACTCTCGACAGTACACTTTACATATGCAAGGCTGCAAATTTGGAGCTGAGACCCATCAGCTCCATTCACAATTGTTTATTAGATTCATGCCACTAAAACTCTTGTCTGTTCCTTCGTACTTACAAGGCTGGACTATTTTAATTCACTTCTATCTGCTTTGTATCTACTGCTTAAACTAAAATCATTCAAAACACGGCTGTTCGGATCATCATTATGGTGCGAAAATCTGGGTACAACTTCATAAGCTCTGTAACCTTCGCTGGCTACCCATTATATCCAGATTCAGACACAACATATGTACACTATGTCATATTTCGTTGACAGGCTCCAGTCCACTATAATTATCGGACCTCATCTGGAAATTCGCAATCCTCTTCCAACACTCGCATTCTCATTATTCCCACTGTTAAAACGAAGTCATATAAACGACGTTGATTTGTGTACCAGGGCTTGATACATGAAACAAGTTGCCCATCGATAGTAGACACAAGGACGCCGTGATCTCATTCAAAGGTGCTCCTAAACCTCACCTATTCTGAGTACAAGAACGTTCTTAAAGACTTAATAATGTGTGCTTAACTATTGTTAGCATGTTTTTGTTTTCTAATTCATGGTGTTCGTCTTTGTAATTTTTATCGTTGCATATGTCTTTACTGTGAAGTGGTTAGAGCTTCTAAAGATTAGGCGGTGTGTTAAGTCCACATTATTATTATTATTATTATTATTAATTTATTATTTAAAATTCTGAATAGCATGTTCCACTTCTGCGTGACTTTCAGGCCATATATTATGAATTTGGGTGTTTTGCCCGCTTGCCCCCAAGGGTCACTGCAATCCATCTCTGCCTCTTCCCATGTCTTACTTTACCCATACGCTTCCCATGCGACTAATGCATGTTTAGTAACCAGGCAACGCACGCATGTGGTGAGTCATGTGAGGGGACAGAGGTCAGTGAAGTCTGTCAGTGCCCACAAGGGTCCAGTGGACCAAAAGCCCCGGTATTTATACTACTCTACTTGCAATGGAAGGGTGTATTGCACTCATACAGGCAAGCCTATGGCAATGATCAATACAAGCACTGCCAGCTAACGTAGTTTCGATCGATAACCAGTTCTCTTTCTGAAGAATATTTTTTACGCGACTTTTATAGTCTGTAAATCTGCAACAGCGTTGCTTCTTATTTGTGCTTTATATGACTGTGATCTTCCATTTCCATCAGAAGAGGTTCAGACTCACCTGGATAGATTATTTTATCCTCGACTGTCTCCGAGTACATATACTGCTGGTACTGAGACTGCCTTGTATGGCTGCAAGTAATTTGGAATAGACGCGTATTCGGGAATGCAGTCACATCCAAATTATTTTGCTAACACCACCAGAAACATAGGTTACTATCTAAATAACGGCGATATTAATACCGATTGTTCCGTCTACAGTGGCGGATGTGGTCATGTCTCCGATCACACCAAGACCAACAGTTTCTGCCGCAGCAAGATTGCAAATGGTACATACGACCAAACACACGAGTTTGTATTTCACGATCAACTCGGTTCTCTTGGGGATTTCATTTCGCAGCTGTTGTTCCACTTCGATAATTTTGTTCACGTCGGTACGACGGAGGGTCTGTCATAGTTCTTCTATTAATAATACAATCACGTATTTTAACTGTATGACAGTCAGGCTTCGTCCGGTGTCATCATAACGCGCAGGCGCAATGCGCACACGAACTTCTAAGAAACTACCCTTTCTTACAGACACAATTGTCATGCAGCTATTAAACACCTTAGCCTCTGGATTATTTACATTTCTTGCGATATTACAATCTATTCGTTTGGCTCCCTTTTTCACGCCGATTACGCCAGCGCCATTTACATTTAACGATCGTCTTTGCCCAGCAAATGCATCCTTGTTGAATTTCAGTTGACCATTTGTGTCATTTACTGCTAGCCGATCCAATTTTGGTTCGACATAATTAACAGGAAATGTAATCGGGTTGGATATATCGGTAAATGCAGTCGCATCGTTGTAGAAACATTCCGGTAGAGGGTTTGCTGCTGTAGTTTATGTCTGAGAAATTTCACGTGCAAGTGCGATGCTTCCAGCCTGGCATCGAGTTAGTAATGATACAACCGGGTTATTCCAAATCTCAATTTCTACTTGGCCTTTAACAAAATTATATGACAGTTCATGCGAAGGTTTAGTTACATATCTCTGACGCAGATATTCGTCGTCAAGTGGAACGAAATTGTTAACGATGTTAGCATCAGCCGCCAGCTGGTTGAATACCTCGCCGATAGATTACGCAACCGTATAACCGCGGTCAGATTCCATTATGTATATAATAATGATAACATACAATCATCGGTGTAGACAAACGTTGACTACTTCGAATTTAATTTCATCTCCGGTCACCAATGATGTTGATAAGGCAACTGTGTAAAAATCTATGACAACACTGTCAGGCTTGGTCATTGGTAATATTAGTCCTACGAGACCAAAAACCAATATGCAGCATATCATTTGTCAGCATTTCCATTCGACCCTTTACATCCATTTATGATAAGTATATCTGATCCGGATTCGCCCACCTTCAAGATGTGACTTTTAGGTCTATCGAAGTTGTTTCATAAAAAGGAACTAAGAGAAGTCGAACGTTCACTAAGACTGCCTCGCCAGATATTTCTTCTCCTTCTTTGATTGATTTTCCACCGATTTGGTACTATGAAGTTATTACACGTGGTAGTGATGTCGGTGGTTGTACATCAACGATTTTTGATCCACACGTTGTTTTGTTGCTGCATTAACATCACCAACATGGACTTTGATAAACGCAACCATTGCTAGTAAGCTCAACCAACTTTTTTTTACCACAAAGTCGCCTTAGAGCTTGATAATAATATCATGAATGTCTACGTTTCACGTTTTCAATTTGCCTGTTTGATCTTAAAAAAGTCACAAATTCATCTGGATCGACACCAACAACAACAAACTAGTAACTCAGAC
Organism: Sinohyriopsis cumingii; assembly: GCA_028554795.2. Taxonomy (NCBI): domain Eukaryota; kingdom Metazoa; phylum Mollusca; class Bivalvia; order Unionida; family Unionidae; genus Sinohyriopsis; species Sinohyriopsis cumingii. The sequence goes on from JAPYKE020000099.1 coordinate 843,234, forward strand.
ATATTCGCTTTGGTGGCCAATCAGCTCAAATCCACATCAGCACTAGTTCATTGAGCTGAGTAAAGACTGTAAATGTTGATAGACATTGATGTATAATATATGTACTTTTATGTGAAATCACTAAGTGTTTGCTGTGCTAGTGAACGCTCCAGTGCACGCAACGCTTCAGTAATAAGATGAAACGAATATGAGGCCATCCAACCGTGTTTGTACTGGCATAGTCTAATGAGGCAACGGTGTTTACCATACTTGGATGAATAATGAACAACTTCAACTGGCGGTGCATGTCCCTACGAGTCAAAATACAAACTATGTTGAGTTGTTTTGCAATCCAGTGAGTGCTAGGTCCTGTTGGTGAATCCAGATGCCAGTGTGCATGACATCACCGATGCGAGTTCACGAAAATGCTTGATCGATTTTGCCATAGCGAGTAAATTAAGATTGGACAGCAGACATGTCAACGGCATGATCTTCTGCGACTTGGTAATCGAGGCCCTTTGACGGAGGATATTCGGCGGCTCATCTCTGGTAATTGAAGGCCTAATCCTATTTGATGCAGCCACCGACCGCCTTTATCCAAGCCATTCCTGATGCAGTTCCGACAGCCCCTGACACTGCAGCATTTGCAACCGCTAGAGCCACTGCTGCCAAAAATACTGGAATCGCTGCTTGGAATGGAAATATTCCACCAATCTTTTCATTTTTGTCACCTCTGACTTGGAGAATTTTAATGTGACTGACGCGTTGTTGTATTTGGCCGCAGAGAAAAATTCAGTGTGACCCCGCAATTGTTTTTGAATGCGTGTTTTATTTTCGCAAGTTGATTTTTAGTAAGGCCGACCCTCACTTTCGTGATAGGACACGATTAATAAAATATGTAAATGTTTAGTTATGAATTGTTCACAGGTGCATCGATGCCCCTCATTCGACTATAAGCACCATCCTACAACATTGTCTTTTCGGAAAGTATCATAGCATAGCATTGATAATCACAATCAGCGTCACCTACATTTGGATGAAAATATATGCTGACAACGGATTGCCTGAACAACTCCAGATGTTTCAGTGCAAAGATTCAGATTGAGTACAGTGTCATGAAGTCATGCTGGGAAATCTGCCAACCAGTGTTAATGTTTTGATGCCGGTACATATATGACCACAAATCGTAATATGCAGCATGATTGTTTCTAACGTTAAACCGAATTTCTTCAGCAGGTTCTTAATGACCATTTCTCCACAAAAGCTTCGTTACTTTTTAGTCGTCAAATATTCTGCAATGAGTTTGGACATTGTCTCGATTTGTACGTTCAAATGCCACAAGCACATGTTTTGGTGCAGAAAGACTATGTTGGGTACTTATTTGGCACGTAAATTGTCCTGTAATAGAATGTTGGTGGGTGTGCCTCTATGGTATGCGCAAGAAATGACTACGTTGAAGTGATTCCCGACTGCACAACTGTCAGGAAACGTTGTCCAAAATGGATTCGATTTCCCTTCCATCGATGGAATAATGCGCACTGTTAAACAACGCTATCATGCAATTGTTAACAAACACCACCAAGGTAGTGTAGGGATAATTGTTACCATCATTCTCTACACGTTTTCATTCAATTGCCAAAAATGACTCGCATGGAAGAAAAAACTAGATGTGTCTTGCACTTACAAGTCTATTTTTAACTGTTTGGGATCCCGGGCAGGATATGAGTAATACGAGAAATCTCTGTTTGCTTCTATCTACCAGCACAGGCGCTCCCAAGTCAAATGCTGGATTAAATACCTCCTAGAACTGAGCCATTGCATAATCTTCTAGCTTCCAAGTATAGATTACTGATACCAGTAACAGTGTTGTTCTAACTTCGCATGTAATCTGGCTTCAGCTTGTAGCCAGCGACCTACCCTTGGCCTTCAGGACCCTTACAGCAATCCCTCGAATTATATCGTTTGTTGGTAGACAAAATGCTTCCTTTTGCTACACCAGTCTCCATTGCTGGTGTGCACTGTAATAATTAATAGCCAGAATGTTACTTTCTTAAACTTGGATTAAAGCACCAATACGGCATACACTACTAGTTTCATGTCCACAAGGTGGGCTATTTAATCGTGTCAGGGAATGAAAACTCCCCCACACGCGTTTATTCATACAAAGTATGCTTCTTCGTTTGTCACATTTCGGGACGATTAAGCCACTGTGACATAGCTTTTAAAGATGTATGAGAACTATAACGCACACATACTCATCATAATACCGACTGTGTATCGAACGTGAGACGCCAGGTGAGGATTAAACTATCCACATGGCCTCACCCTGGTTCCGTGCTTACACGCTGTTCGGGGATTTTGGTTATTAGACAAGCGGGAATCGGTACACACGCTTGTCTTTGAATGTCGTATTAGGAAAGGAAGGAAATGCAAAAAGTCGACCGGAACGACACTGAAACTCTATAGGAGTTAATAGATCAGTTTCTGCCCATTTATACTAAATGGAGTTCCCTTTTGTCAATTCCGTGTGAGCCGCAACTATAATTAGAGTCACGCTATGCACAAGTTATAAATTTCCCTATCTCAGAAATTAGAAATTTTTGGTTTAAGTGTACACAAAATTCCAAATAAGTGAGCAAATGAACGGCCAATATGACCAAGTGGACTTTTATTCCATCATGTTCAAATTCGTGAGATAAAGTTTGAATGCCACATATGGTGTTATCTAGTATTACTGAAAGGGGTTTTCAACCATAAGGGAAAACCCTGGCAAGCTGGAATAAGCCATAAAATGGGTTGTTTTATTTTCACTTCGGCATGCCAAAACGCTGACTGGTTACATCATCTCCAACTGCCTCGGCCACACTACTGGTTCCATCGATTTTCAACCCTGGGAAGGGCACAAGGTCAAATATCTCCGAGAGTTGCTCCACGACCTTGACTAGTGTAGAGATGGAGTAGCGATAGTAATTGCTAAGGATCCGCACTCCACACTTCCGATTTTTTGTTGTTGTTGCGGCTTCCTCGTTTTGATCGACCACTAGGCTACATGCTTGATTGTGTTTATGAAATGGGTGGTTGTCATTTGGTCAGTCACTGCATCTTGAAGAACCATATCAATCAATGGTTGTTTGTCTTGGTCGATCTCTTCCTCTTCTACTTGGTCTACCTTTTCTCTTCCTCTACGTCTTGTTGTACTCTACAAGAGCTGCTTTGCATGTCGAGTTCTGATGCAATAGCTGGTTCAAGGCTGTCGGTCTGGGTATTCCGCTTGACAGTTATGACTTACCGATTCCTGAAAAAAGAGTGGGGCATGAGGTACCGGTCAAAACAGCAGATTAGTCCCTGGATGCAGGTTGAGAGGGTTTCAGCTGGTTGAATAGATTGAGACGTAAAGATGTTGCGAGAGCTACACCGCCCTTCCGTTCACCTCCTATATCTCCTCGCTCTGATCTCCTCCGCCGTCTCCGTAGATAAGCGTGTACTATCGTCCTCATTATATCCACCAATAAAATAATGATTCTCTTTACTTCGGCTCGGAGGCTAAGACTCGAAGCTAGTACTTTTACCAAGGTCTAAAGCGCTCGTAAAGCTGGTGAAGTTATAACAGCGCTAGCAGGAATTTTATAAGGTTCTTTGCCACTTGTTGCAGTATTACATACATACATACATACATACATACATACATACATACATACATACATACATACATACATACATGCATGCATGCATGCATGCATGCATGCATGCATACATACATACATACATACATACATACATACATACATACATACATACATACATACATACATACATACATACATACATACACCAAACATACAAAACGCACACAATTACACAATTAATATCATTATGCCGGTTTTCCCTCCTGTAACCTCTTTTAGGCCATCATACAGCCTCTATCCCCCATGATTTAGCTAACGTGAAGCATACTAAGTTCAACCCATTGTTGATTAGCATTAATAATCTTCGAAAGTAAACAGTCATGGGGGATAGACGTTATGATTTATATCAAGATCGAAACAAGGCAACTGTTCTAGCTGTCATGATGAAGGTATGCAAGAGCAGGTCAAGTTTAAAGATGTTTTTAAGGATGTTATATAGGAAAGAAATCAGAAGAAACCACTTTTCAGAGAATATACACATTTTATTACAAACACGCAGAAGAGGAGCGACACAAGTCCCGAAAACGATTTTCAGAAGCTACTACCAAAAGTAATGTAGCGAAAACTGTTGAGGACATTTAATAACACTCCAAGACATTTTATATTATTGCATAAAAATGCACAAAGTCTGGTCCATGCTCGAGTTAGCGTAATACTCAATGATGGGTCATTTGAGTTATGTTGGGCTGATAGTTGCTTGGAATTTAACTTACGCGTGTTTGCAGATGAACTTATAGCTGAGTTGGCAAAAATTGTTGTTGTGATTAAAAAGAACAGAGAAGGCCTAATTTCAAATTTCGAGTTACCATAAAGAATCATAATGGAAGTTGCAAACGTTTTTATCCAACTAACATTGAAATCACTACCATTTGATACAGAGGTGGAGGTAAACGTGCGACAGGTATCCATACTTAACCATTTGGAGAAAATTTGTGAATCCTAGTTAGAGAAACTACCACACATATATAATGGGATTCGGACGCAACAATCGAACAGGTGTTTGCCTTGGAAAATGTTAACTCTGAGGCATAACATACCACAATGAATATTGTAAAACTGATAGTGTTACGTACTGGTCCAGGCGCTTAAACGTCTTAAATGTGGCATGGGAATGAAATCACATAACCAAATATGCCGTCCATGTGGATCCGTTCTTGAATAATATCAGGCATGTAAAACAGGGCACCTATGACTGCACAAAAGCCTTGGATCGTATAAACACATGTGACTGCAGAGACATATAAATAAATAAATGGCACACTAGCTAGAATAAAAATTCTAGTTTCATAGGCGAACGGTGGGTCAGAAAATCACGTGGCAATTATTCCACGCACATACAAACCAGGTAAGTGCGCTCTTAAACTGTTAAAAAATATGATTCCAGTAATCGCATGGTTGTTACAAAACTTTGACCACTCTGGAGGTAAAGTAGATTTTGCACTAAATACGCATTTAGTTATGCCGATTAAAACCAGTAATGACGATTTTCTTAAGTTATTACGTACACTATTCATACGAGATGATGGGTGTATCACTAGCGATAATTACGTACGTTTTCACCTAAGTTTCCCTTATCATGTTACGGAAATTTACGGCAAGTAACAACCAGTCGTAAGTGGCAAGTGTTTTCTTAAGTATGTTTGCGAAGAGCGACAGTCACAGTGAGAGGGATGTTTTGAGATGCACCTGGCATTCCAATATGTACCGTATATAACGGGCCGTTCTCTATTAAAAAAATCATATTTATAAACGTTATCTGCAGAAACAAATAAATACGTAAAAACCTAATATGCATATGATACGTTTTATTTCTCGATTATCCTGAAATATATAAACAAGCCAGACATTAAGTCATCAATTTTAATTAAATTCATTAAAAACTATGGCAGTAATAATAATAATAATAATAATAATAATAATAATAATAATAATAATGAGGACTTTGTATAGCACCTAATCTTTAGAAGCTCTAAGCACTTTACAACATTAGACAACACCTATAAGATAAAAAAAATATAATGATATGATTACAAAAACAAAAACAAACACCATGAAATTAGAAAACATTAAAAAACATGCTGATGATATTTAAGATAGGAAACATTATTAGGTCTTTAAGTTTGTTCTTGCAGTCGGAATAAGTGAGTTTTGAGAGCCCTCTTGAATGCGATGACTGTGTCTTTGTGTCTAAGTTCAGTGGGCAATTCATTCCACGTTGCTGGGCCCTGGTATGCAAAAGAACGCTGTCCATATGACTTTGTTTTCATAGTGGGAATAATGTGTATAACGCTTTTATATACGGTATGTCAGCGTCAGGAAGTGCATACATACAGAGAGGTGTTCCATCGAATGTGATAACGAATATATTGATGTTAGTAAATAGATAAATCAAGATGCTGAAAACGTAAACCAGATTAAACTAAGTTCTTTTAAATACCTTCTTCATGGTACGTATAATTTTGCTCTTTTTCGTGTTTACATGTGACAATGTCAACATTTCTACTCTTTATTGTAATACTAGCTATCTCCTAATGTTGTTGTTTTGGGTTATCGTCATTTTCTCCGCGCATGATAGGAAATATATGGCGGTCTAATACCCTTTTAAATGTCTATTATTCTCCGTATACAGGTAGCAGTAGGTCGGGGAACCCATCCACTGACTGCCTCACCATTTAGTATAAGTGCACATTACTTCACAGGGAATAATGGTTAACACTGTAGATAGTATTATATCCTAATGACAAAAACAACACAGAATTTAATATTAGCTACGAGAGAGAATGAGAGAGAGCAAGCAAAAGATAAAAAGAAAGTATATAATATAGCCATTTTATGCATGCACACGTATACACACCTACAATTATACACACACAAACACACACACACACACACACACACATATATATATATATAATAATTGTTTATTATCTGCTATTGATAACGTGACAAGTTTTACTTGACCTTGTCCAAAATCATTCTCATTTTTTACTTGACCTGAATTGTTGATTTTGGTTTTCTAGTAAATATGTTTATCCCAATCTGAGTCTAGAACTTTGGAAATCCCTTATGACATACCCGGTTTACCTATTGTTTACTACACATTTTGTGTTGCAATTTTAGTAAAAGACCGTTAATTATAGCTAGCATTTTATTTTGTATCATTAAGATGCTTCTGGAAGTTTCATTTCCATTAGATAATGTAGTTTTGTTTATAAAGTGCTAATTGTGACCTGAGGTCAAGTAGATGACTATATAATATTGGTACTGAAAGGATAATTCATTCGTGCCTAAGATCTAAAAGAATCGATTTGTATTATTGTTGTATACAAGTAGTTCTTTTGAATTGAAATTTATTCAAGAGATTTTTATCTTGAAAAACAAAATTGGAGTTTTAAGAAAATCCCCGGAGTTACATACTGTACATTTATCATGTAACTCAATATCTGCTGAAAATGCATCAGCCCAGAATGCGTTCAAAGTATTTCTTACATTTGTCATAAAATCTATACCAAAAGTGAAACACATCTCGACATTTGGAATAGAACTTGTTAAATTTTCTTTCCATTTCGGTTTAGAATGATAGTTTTTCACATCCAAGTAGGTTTCAACAAATTCACAAGCATATTTACATCTAACATTTCTAGAAAGAGAGAGAGAGATAGAGAGCGAGAGAGAGAGAGAGAGAGAGAGAGAGAGAGAGAGAGAGAGAGAGAGATGTATCATTTTGAGACGATGCCTCAATCTATCGAAATAGATCTACATCACGTCCCACTGTACACCATGTAATTTTATCTCACGTTTTGAAGAGGCTATAAATAGAGAGGGGTTGTTAGAGCAAGAATGAATAATGATTTTTTTCAGGATTCGGTCTTGATTATCAAGTAAGTTTGGAAGGTTGTAAGGATTGAATAAAACGTCATATTTACCTTCTCGTCTTTAATGATGGTCTCGGATGGTTTTGTTGTCGAAATCGACTGTATGAGGGCCTTTTGTACATTTATGAATTGAAAGGAAATTAAAGTCGATAAATATAGTGAAAATCTTAGACAACCATTTTGGTATAGACAGCTAAAGAACTATAGCGTAGCCGTTATCTTCAACAAGGAAGTTAAATTATGTTTATTCATCGACTTCTATTATAGCTCGAAAATCTCTCTGTCTCTTTGTCTCTCTGTCTCTTTGTCTCTCTCTCTCTCACACATGCAAGCATGCACAGAGTTACTGATTTCCCATTAGGCAGACGAAGCAGCTGCCTGGATAGAGAGGAAAGAAATATCGGCAACAGCAGACTTTAAAGTATAAAGATATGCATGTGTTAAAAAAAATGTGTTTCTTTGCATATAAAAACATTAGTTACAATTTATATATTATTTTAGAAAGTAACGGTCTTATTCTATTTCGGATAGAACGGGGGTGGGGATGGTAGTGATGCAATTCTGACAGCGCATAGGGGCTGCAAAGTCATAAGTCCGTCGCCATACACACACACACACACACACACACACACACACACACACACACACACACACACAGACGCACAAACACACAAACTGTCTTCTTCAATCTGACCAATACGTCAAGACATTTTTTGCCGGATATTTTCTGGGATGAGTTTATTGCATTTGTTTTTATCGTCGTCATCTTCGTCTACATCCTTTGTAAGTATCTTGATGTGCCCTGTATATTTTACCGATTTATTATCTATTTCTCATGTAAATACGTAGCTTAGGCCAATCATCGCTAGTTCGTCCGTTTTGGAGCTGTCAAAGCTGCTAATGTACTAGTTTTACTATGACAAGATCAAACCGTTTAATCAGCATCGGCACAAGATGCTGTACACTAACATTGACTCGCTGATGATGGTACGGATATCTTTTTGAAACACGCCTGAAAAATAGCGTCAAATGTTCTGTCGTTTAAAACTTTCGAAGATTATATACGTAAAGCGTATGTTGCGTAGTGAAACAGAACCCTGAACCATAACAACACCAGTGCCATGAAAGAAGAAATTGACAAAGCTATTGAAAAGGTTCTTGGGACGTTGGAGAAATGCAACAAAGAGAGAATAGGGATTTACTCTCCAAAGATGTATCCAAGTCGAGGTACATCTGTCACAACATCAACCTTTTCGTGGAATTAGTCACATACCAACACCAAATTAGGGGTCACCAAGGTCAGTGATAAATGTAAAGAATTTTGACAATCGATGTTTTGAATGGGCGTTTCTGTCCGCGTTATATCCGGTTAGTGATCGCCAAGATATGCCTTCAGCACCTGGGTCAACTCAGCTTTGGTAATATCGAATATCCTGTGCAGGTTATTAAGGCTACACTGAACAAATTTGAAACCCTTAACCCAGGTATCGCTATTAATGTGTTTCTTACGAAGAAGGCTTTTATCCTCTTGCGCTATCCTCACATAGACAATATGGACGAAATCAGATTGATTTCTTGTTACTGAGTGGTTCAGAGTCGGTGTTGCACTATGTATTTATAAGGAATCTTGCTCGGTTGCTTAACCATCTCAGTAAACACGCGCACCATAAGTTTCCATGCAAATTTAGCACCCAACAACTGCTCACTGACTATGATGTTTACTGTTGTGGGATTCGTGCAAAACCGAAGCGTTCTATTTTTCCAGAACCTAGTATAAGCATTCTCTTATTTACTTGGGTGCAACGAAAGATGAAATTTCTTTATATCATTTACTCAGTGAACTTTGAATGTATCAACATTCCAGTACACAGTTCTAGTCCACCGACACAACTCAAGTCGCTGACCAACAACACTGCGGATTTGTTATGTAGTTGTAGGTGTGACGGGCAAGCTGAACCAACAGTCTTACATCGTTCAAGGCATGATTAAGGTGTTTCTTAAATCGCTCGCGGTTACGGCGAAATGGATTCGACAACATCACTATTCACCAGATAAATTGATTATGACTCGATTTAACATTCATGATCTGTCCGCAGAGTGTCATTGCAGAGAAGAAGGCTTTTTTCTTCTTCTAATCTTGCCAAAATCGGTTACTTTAAGATCTGTAAAAACGATTTACCGGCCAACGATGCCAAAGTCTGTGATCATTGTTATATCACTGGCACATATATAGAAGCCGTATACAACGCTTGTAATCTACAGCTGAGAATTTACCCAAACAAAACTGAATTCCTGTAGTGCTTCGTAACTTTTGTGGGTATGACAGGCACTTGATAATGAAAGCAGTAATCACGGTGTCACAATCACAAATTAACGAAATCCAAACCAACATGGAAAAATATATGACGTTTAGGCTCGGATAAGTACAGTTTATCGATTCATTGTAGTGTATGAATCCCAGCTTGGTCAAGTTAGCAAGCAATCTAGCGGCGGAAAACTTCTTAATCACTTGTAGGTATTGTCCGGCCAATACGGACATGCTGACTAGAAAGCGCGTGTATCCGTACGAATACATGAGTAACAGGGACAAATTTGCTGAAACTCAGTTGCCACCAATTGAAAAGCTGTATTCATCGCTGACACGTGGAAGTTATCTCAGAAAAAGAATACGAGCACGCGAACAATATTTGGTCTGTATTTGATTGCAATAACATTCATGACTATCAAAATCTCTTAGCACAGATGTATGTCTGCTTGCTAATGTGTTTGAGAAACTTCGTGACACTGAAATTCAAATCTACAAGTTAGATCCCACGCAGTACTTCACATCAGCGGGAATGGTTTCGGATGAGTTGTATCCAAAACACCGGGAATGGTTTCGGATGAGTTGTTATCCAAAACACAAACTGAGTTTGAATTGATCACTGACATTTACTAGCAACTGTTTATTGAGAAATCTCTTCGTGGCGGGATTTATGTGGTGAGTCACAGATATACGTGCACGAACAACATAAACATGGTCGGATTTTTTCTGCTGCCCCTGACAGTTCCATTATTTATCGCTTTAAGAATAACATTTATGACTGGGCAATGATGCATCCGTTGGTTTCAGTGGATTGATCATGTACACATTGACTTGCAGAAACACGTACGTGATTAATATATCAACATGAACCACTGATTCTGCTTTGAAGTTGACCAATAATATCCTGAATATTTACTTGATTCACACAATGACTGTCCTCTGGCCTCAGAAGTGTCAATGCCTTGTATGTGGCTTTCTCTGAGTCAGTGCTCGATCGCCGATGAGTTCGGATGTATTTATACCAAATGCATCAAAATAGTACTACGTTGTAGAACAAAATAAAACTATGTAATGCATGTATGAAGGCTCAATCATTATGTGCAATTGGACATGCGTGCAACCAAGATCCATCGAGTGCTTGAATTTCGCCAGCATGATACCATATATACAGATGAATACATATCTGAAAACTAGGGTTACCAATGAGTTTGAAGTTCATTAACAACTCCGTGTAGGGAAGCCCATGAAGAATCTGCACACACGATTTTGAGTTGACCTTGTCCGTCACTGTGAACAGGAGAGGCTTCGAAGTCTCATTGCTAACCCGGCCTTTAAATCCAGAAAGTCATTGATGGCGGACTTGGTGAAGTTCATAGTAAAATCTTGAAACTCAAACTGACAAAACCAATCATCGCTAGTTCGTCCGTTTTGGAGCTGTCAAAGCTGCTAATGTACTAGTTTTACTATGACAAGATCAAACCGTTTAATCAGCATCGGCACAAGATGCTGTACACTAACACTGACTCGCTGATGATATGATATGTGCGTAGACATGGCACAATGAAAATGATTATCCGAAAAACACCAGTTGTTTAGTTACACCAATAAAAATGGTGTTTGCAAGTTCAACAACGAAACCGCTGATAAACCAGTCGCGCTGATAACCAGTCGAATAGTATGTTGGAGTGCGACCTCAAATGTAATCGGGCTATATGCCTCTGAAAATAAAAAGAGAGCAAAAGGTGTCGCACCATTTAAAGGAAAAGGGTCTATAGTACGAAATGTCTTCAACAACGACCTGATTTTGCTCACAAGGTAATTATTATACGGTGTCAGAAACATCACATGGCTGTTTAACGATGCACTAAAATGAGTTTGTCCCCGCTTGATACCAAGCGTTGCATAGTCTCCACCTAAGCCTTGGCTATCATGCTCGTATGGTTGACACATCAAACTGATGCACTAGCGTGCTAAAGCAAAATGTTAATAGCAGTTCCGTATTTGCTGAAACGGCTTGCAAGTCCTCACCCACAAATGTTTGTCCGGGAGGCTTTGTTCCATTTGTTACGGTCTCAAATGGTAACGTGTCACTCTTCTTAGAGTATTAATCCGTTTCGAGATCGCAAACACATCGTCGGACCACACAAAGTCAGTTACATGACGTTGTCCACCGTCTAACCCTCCTGTTGAAAACAGATACCGAGCAAACATGTCTACAAGTGGTTGCAATGGTGGAGTCTGTGCGATCATTGTCTGATTAAATGTGACAGTCTTTTGCCTAATCGCACTCGCTGTTTTTAATTCAGTGGTACGTGTGACGAAACTGTTTAGTGCTCCTATGACTAATGAAAGTCACACTACCACTCTGCGCTCTACAACCAAGACCTCATCAACAATTCGTGCACGTACTCATCACCGAAAAACCGCTAAGCGAGTATGCGATTAAATCGTTCCAGAAAAGTTTGATCACGATGAACGTTGACATGTCCAACACTAACTCGCACATGGTGCTTAGTCAACAGCGAGATGAAATATCCAAGAAATCTTTTCCAGGATCTACTTGTAACTATCGTGGCCGTATGCGTGGTCCGCGTGCATAAATGATTTTGAGTGCATCTTTGACATGTGCGGTATTTCTTTATGTCAACGGCTCCGCTCCTTTATATCTGCTGGCAACCATCGATAATGGTAACGAACTCATACAAGATCATGTGGCATCAACCCGATCAACTTTATTGGGCATTTGGACATCAAACCATCCACTTGAATATTTTCTTCGCACTGGCATGTAAATTTGCCACATTGCTTGCTTGGCCAACCATGTTCGAGCAGTCCCATAAGTGACCTTAGCCACACTTGGTAATATTTATCCGGCGGTTTCACCTCTCCATTATCCGTGCGGACTGTAGACAAATTTTGATAATGTCCGACTTTTTATATAAATGTTCGTTTGCATTAATATAATTTTGCTTTTAATGAGTGCCTCTGAGTGCAATCGTGGCTTTCACACCTCCTTTGACGACACGATTTGCGATTTGTTTCCCAGCACCTGGTCCCTTAACAGCATTCAAATCATGAATGAGATCGCTATCGGTACTTTAACGTACGAAAAAACTGTTTGATGCTTTATAAGCAAAGCCATGTCGGTAACACATAGAATCATCGCGATTCACAGGTGCTTCCGCAGACTTTGGATGGCTGTTAGAATCGAGTCGTATATCAAGCATTGTACCTGGCAAACAGTAATTGTATCTATGGATGTGCTTTTCACCGGGATATTACCTCCATGCTGTTCCCAGTAACTTTGTTAACACAGCAGCGATATCTTCGGGAGTTTTTTTAAAACCTGACCATGCGCGTGAGATGCGCTCGCTACCCCGTCCACGATTGACCTGGAAGGTCTAATAAACGTAAACATCTTTTATCTACACTGAACACAAAGTCTAGTAATCGCAGCTGGGTCGAGAAGTCAACAAATCGTTGGTGAATATAAACAGGCCGCTTTTTTAAGGGTTAGGGTGACCCTAACCATAATCCAAAAGGCACCCGTGTACTTGATGAAGACGTCAAAGAAACACTTGCTAGGACATCACGCGTACCACCTCAATGCAAGTCGCATATTTAAACACCACCTTAATAATTTAATGAAAAATCTCGCCAGGCGAACTTTACAAACCCTATAGATATCGCTCTTAACAGACCTTTCAACTGGACAAAATACACAGTAAAACCGCTCTCAAAGGCACATTCAAAACATAAATGTCGAATGGCCTACAATTGTATTCAAGGTTTTTACTGGAAGGAAACAATGTACTGGTGAAAGATGGTCTCAATTTGCAAAAGCGTTTAACGCACTAGCGAGCGGGAGGGTAGAAGAAGTTGAAGCTATATGAAGATACTATTTGGCACTACACACAGTAAGTGATGAAATTCCACAACAACTTCCCAGGGACAACATACACCAATTATGATACACAGGAGGATCTGCAACTACGGCAAGAGGAACAAAGTGCATATCAAGAACAATAAATACAGATACAACAACAAAACGAAGCATAATAGGAGAAATATAAAAAGTGGTTAGATCAACAACCTGTAGGAGAAATTCATACAATAGAAGAAAACAGAAAATCGGTAGACGAACGAATAAAAAATATAAAGAAGTCAAGGAAGGAAAAGTCCTTTTGGACTTTTGTGACCCTATGGATGTTTCGCATAGATTGGAAACACTTTTGGGATCAGTTCGTGCGGGCAACAATGCACTCGATGTCATTAACGAGGCAACATAAATTTGCTATTGCCTAGTCACAAACGACATCATCGAGAGAAATACAAATCGTGCGCTGATGCATGAACGTGATGAAGATATCAATGACAAATAAAGGTCATACACCGATGATGAGATCTGAAATGATTGAGACAGTGCGTGTTTTGCTTGAAATCTATGCTCGAAGATCACAATCTCATCAACGAAGCCAGACATTTTCTGTACCTATTACCTCCTTCGAATCACGCACACTTGGGATCGCACTAGCGTCGCTGCAAGTGTATTACAGGTGACCTCATATCCGATCAAAACCGTCTGGATGTCTGCCCACGAATAATTTAGTTTTGCTGTCAGCATACACTGGAGCCAGGAAGAATAATTTTGAACATTCTGCCAGCTCGTACTACATATAATCGATTCATGAAGAAATTTGACGAAATTTCTATACGTGCCAATGAGCCCACAATCAGTCTTGTCATCGTAACAGATTCACAAATTTATTTCGGTTGACATTAAATGGTGATTATTAAGATATGTTTTAGGTTGGCCTGACAACATTTCAGATGATAAACAATTCGGACATATCGGATATCATACCCGCCGATATTGAGAGGTTTACCTCAATGACACAGATCAAAATACCTTGTAACGCTGTCAGTGTTGGAACTATAGGCGTAGTTGTTCAATGTTATGCAGTGTTTGAGTTCATACCAGCCGTGAAACCAGGTCATTTGATATCACTTACGCCTGAGACATCTTTGTATCTTCCCTGTCATAATAATTCGTTGACAAATATCCGTTGTACCGTAGTGGATCATGACGGACACTGATCTGCGCTGAAACAGAGTTCATAAAACTGTACATTATTGATCGCTCTGGCATTTAATGAAACAAGAATCGTACGTGGACAAGCGGGACCAATGCATGTCGCTAGCGCGGGAAAACCAGTTGTCACTACATGTTATGGAATTATCATCGGTGACGATATTCTTGGATTGTTTTCATGTGCACAAAATATGCTCAGGGCTCTGACCTCGTCGTCTGCAGAAATTGCTAAACAATCTCCAGAGTTGATGATAGTATCAAAAGTGCCGATTCGGATCGGATGAAGAATATTCGCCAACAGTTGAAATTATTGATTATTTATCTTGGTACAGACGACAATCACTGTTTATTCGAGTGTACCAGTACAAATATGGTGTGATGGACAAATATGAGATCTTCTTGTCGTTGAAACGTTCCCTACTCTTGAACATTCACCAACCCTGCAAGCAGTTATTGATTTTACATTAAAGTATACTTAATTTATTATATGCTCATTTTGTTCTCCGTTAACTTTACATTGTCAGAATCGTTCAGTGTTTTACGATATTGCATAATTTCATATTGCATTCACGTGCATAAATGAACTACTGTCTATGGTAAACAAACAATGGACGCAAACGCCGGCACTTTTGATTTGTAAACAAATACTGCACACTCGCGTAATAGACGCTTTACGTTTCGTTTGATTAAATTTGTTTCTGAATGAAGTAAAGCAGATGTGAACCATCACATACCAACAGCTTTGGCATATTCCGCGTTAATGTTTTGATACAATGTTTCGGATTTAGGCTAGCTGTACAGTAGGCGCAAGAAAGGGTCCTTACAAATAACATACAAGTGAAAAGGCATACACTGTCTTCTTTAGCTGGTAATAAGAATGAATTTCCTCGTAATGTACTTTCTTCGTCCTGCAAATCCGAATTACATGAGTCATGTCGTCTTGATTACACATTTCGAAACTGTACTGTAATTTCGAATATAAGTGCAATTACATCCTCCTTACTGCACTCAAAATGAAAAAGAAATTAAATTCCATAGCGTCTTTTTGATAATTGCACTTGAAAGACTTCATATTTTTTCCACATTATGATTTCAAACATTCAGTAACAGAAACAGAAACACACTTGCAGATGTCAACACGTTTCTCAGTCGTTTCTTCAATCCGATGTATTCGTGTAGAATTGTCACATATAAATCTAGTCCATAATCACGAAAGTTTGTAGAATCGAAAACAATAACAAAATCTATTCATTCCAGATCAAATGGAAAAGTTGTTGCAATGCGCATTCATTCACAATATGACACCAAATTTCAATTTTAATTTTTTATATATAAGTAATGGAACCTGACCACAGTGATGAGGTTGCAGAATTTAAACCAACAAGTTGTCATGTATCTATAATACAAGACAAACCTCAACACTAAGAATCTCATTGAAATTGAAATTGCTCTAATGTGCTGGCGTGTATACAGCTTTCTGGTAAAATGGTGCCATTTTTAATGGTTTTGCCTCTTTGTTTTTGACTATTCGTTAAGTACCATGGGCTAATATGTATATGATAATCTACCTCTTGGTCACTATTCTCCAATGCCTCAGGTTCTGTGTTTGTTGGCCGTAAATAATAGAGCATGCACCCCATCATATCATCCAATCTTAGCAAGAGATTATAATATTGGGACAAGTTAAATGTAAGGTGAGATAAGTGAATGTTCTGAAACCACCTGTCCAAGACGAGTGGGTGGAAACAATAATTGATCAGCATTGATATTCAATTTATTTTTATAGTTAATACTGTTTTTGCAAATGTAACATAATGTGAAATGTTTATTTTCGTTTCCTAAATCTGGTTCATCATAAATTTAAAAATTCACTGTGGGTACACTTTACAGTTCCAGTTCCCACTGAAGTTTTGTAATTTTCAGTTCGTTAGTTTTCTTTCTTGAGAAATCTTCACGGTGTGATATTTGTTAGCTTCTTGCTAGATTTTATTTGGTGTAATATTTTAATTGATGCCTCAAAATGATAACGCATGTGACTAAAAGAAGCAAAACCAGCAAGTTTTGTAAAACTTAACAACCAATTTAATTATCAATGTCATACAAGGAATATTTAAGAGGTACTTACAGTATAATGAATTGAATCCAAAATAATCCTGACAAATTCTGTTGAAGTACTAAAGAATTGAAAGTTCCGTATGAATTTAAAATCGACGAATATACTGGTCTGCCAACAGTCACTACATGTCAAGATGGCATTGTCCCAAACTCCTTTGAATATTTACAATTTTCCACTTTTTATTTTTCATCTGAATGATCCAAACAAATGTTCCCCCTCGCAAATAATATCTGAATACAATATAAAACGCGTCTACAAACATGATGTTACAACAAGAACACAAGAAATAAGAATAATAAAACTGCCCAGTTCCAGAGACTTATATATAGGCGAAAAGGCTGAAACATAGATATTATCACTACTCTAACGAGAAAAATTTCAAATTTCCAAAATCGTAAAAGAAGTCTCTGTATTAACTCATCCAATGGGAATTAATTCTTTTAAGATACCACCTAACCGACATGTCCAATGTGAAAAAGTCCGAAACCTGTAAAGATATTTACTGATAATCGTATTATTAGTACCTCTCAACACGTATATAAACATCTATATTTGGATCCTATGCATGTGTGAAATTAACGAAAGAAAATTACTACCATTTGCAACCATAAATAGAAACTACAAAAGTATGGATATATGAATATATAACAATTAAGACTAGTAAATGATAGACCCATGAAAATGTCAAAATTAAATTTGCAAGAGATAGAGTCATGTGGTAACATTCTTGTAGGATATTTTCCCCATTAGGTAACACAAACATGCAGTTTCTGCAGGTGGATGTTAGAAATAAAATCTAGGTTACATCGACAAGATCAGCTAGATATTACAGGACTTGCCACAAAATTAAGTATCTCATTGGGGGTCATTGTGTTCATTTTGTTTGAAATTTATTTAATGAGCAGGCATGTAAACAGCTATCTGGCGAAATGTTGTGACGTTTCCCAGCATTTGTGTCAATATTTGTTTGGGATGATATCTTACATTGACCCTTTTTTATTTTTCCAACTTTTTCTTGGGGATTATCACATATGAAAGCCTAGACTGTTTACATAATACTTTTATGCCACTTCCAGCAGCCTTTTGTGCTGAGCAGCCACGTCGACGTCAGACTCCCAACATCATCACATTTTAACATTGTTCTCATTAGCGAAGAATATAAACTTGCAATTTTGGCGGGGATTGATAAGACACCTATTTCGCTTAGACCAACAAGTTGTGTATCTGTATAATATGTCAACAGCTTTCTAGCAAGATGGCGTCTTTTCATTATTATTATATGACATTCCTGGTGGTCACTGGTAACGTTAGCTATGTTAAAATAAAAGAAGTAGTGAATAACTTGTTGGTCTAGGTTTACATTATGTTTTATACCTCTGATCTTGTATCATGACCAATGTTTGGGATTTGTTAAATAGATGAGCCACTGGCAGTGTAGCATGCAAAAAATACTAAATTTGGATAAGTATCCAGCGATATTAAGACCTAAGTGCAATTAAATTATACTGAATTGCAAGGAAAGTACATGTAACTGCTGCTGTTTGTGTTTTTATGAAAACTATTTTATAAAGTTTTGTCTGCATTACCAACAATGGAAGATAAGAGATTAATAATGAACGTTAATGACATTCTGGCCAACATGGTTTTTAATGTGGTTAAAAAGTTATATGAAACAATATATTCATTGTATGTTAATTTACCAGGGTTTATTATGGAATGCCAAAGGTACTCGATGGTGATTAAAGATATTTCCCTATAATTTCCTAATTGTTACAATTTAACAGTGCCTGTTAAAACACTTTTATGCTTGGTTGTTAAGGCTTTATCTTCCTTGTATTTCATTTCTCGTTACTTTTTTGTATTTATTGTTTTATAACTTATCTTTAATTGGCCACTATTACACTAATGTGCTGTTGGACCCTATTATATACATAGATGTTTCCATCACCATCTGTCATAACTTAACTATATACTTCATATTTGTGATTTTTGCAATGGCAATCATGTGCTGAATTTAAGCTTAAAAGTGAGTAATAAGACATAGCTGGTGCAATTTGTAACATGCTGCTTGCAGTAATTTAAACAACTATAGCACCTCCAACGTCATGCAGGTAGCTTTGATTCTTATCTCATTTGCCTGCATCAGCGAAAGTAAATCCATAACTTGACCTGCAGTTATTCAGTTCTGTCTTTATTCCAGATTTCAGTTTAGACCTTTCATTTAAAGAAAATAAAATTCAGCCCAAACTGGTCACAATATAATACAACTTAACGTGTCAGATGTTAAAGCACGACTGAACTTGTTATCAGAACATCAGTTATACACCTAATTAATACGCCAAACAGATTCACGGATGAGGGTCAAAAGCTCGTCCTTATGAAAAAAAGAAGTTTGTTTACCAATGGACACATGCTTAATGACACGTAGTCCAGGTATGACCTAGACTCAACTTACTGATTCTTACTCTGAGAAAGATAATAAAAAATTAAAAAAATTGGTTGCCAAAACTGTCACTGATTTTATAACAAGGTCAGTAACTAGATACAAGGTTTCTATTATTAATTGTTTACATGATAATTTTCCATTAGGAACGAATATAAACTTTCTATTTTTGTGTGAGGATGGTAAGGAATAAATATCTAGGTTAGACCAACAATTCGTCATGTATCTGTAGATTAGGGACTTATTTACAGTCTGATTTGAAAATCCTCGTATGAGCTGTCATGTAAACAGCTTTGTGGCAAAATGGTGTAATATTTGATGTTACTTGAATATATGTATGAGCATGTAAACAGCTTGCTTAAAATATGGTGGTCTATGATCAATTGTGTTCCTTTTATTTCTTTTTATCTGACATGGCTGCTTGTCACTGATCATCTTTGCTAAGTCAAAATAAAAGAATTTTACAGGAACCTTTTGGTCTAGGTTTATACCATATGATATATATCTGATCTTGTATCATGACCAATATAGAGGGATTTATTAACATGAATAGACATTGGAAGTGTACTGTGTAAATATATCCGCAAAGCATGCTAAATAAAATTCCATACATAAGAGTGGACATTTAATAAAATAAAAAATCCAGTATTTCTGTTTTATACTTATTGTTTGAACAAGGTGTAAGAACTCCAACATAGTCACAAGCAGATTTTCAAATATGTTGCAAGGGAGTGTGATTATGTGAATCGCACAAACATTGTGTAAATTCGTTAACTTAGAGACCAGGGGTGTGCGATGATTCCCATAAATAAGTTTAATGTCGCAGATAGGAAATATACTTTGCACAATATACAAGTTTAATTCAGCCGCCCAACCTTAAAGTGCTTGTCACGCCAGTAGATGTATTTAGTCTCAACATGTTTTTTTTTTTTTCATAATTGCTTACCCGTCTGGGTTCCTCAGCTTGACATAAATGATTGTTAAACTAAATTTGATTGCCACGGTGGTTGTGCCCCAAAACAAGCATTCTGTCATAGTTTGAATCTTGCATCAAGGAGGCTTTACAAATGCATGTTTATCGTGCAGGCTAGCTAGAAAACCCAAAAGGCTGATTTGAGTTTGGTTCATCTGTAGTTTATGATTGTAGCTGGCAAATACTGGCTGATGATCGTGATGAGAGTTATTTTTAAAGTTAGGACGTATATCACATTATTTAAGCTTTTAAAGCGTTAACGGAGAGACCAGTGAGTGATTTTAAACCCCGAAAATGGTGTCAAATATGGGTCCGATGTAATTGCTAGATGAACAAAAGCAAATTGCGTGCATGTCATCCCATTCATTTTAGCGGTATGGCGAAATCAAATGTAGTTAAGGCGTAATAACAGGCCAAATTAAAATCCAAGGAATTTCAGAGTGTTCAATTTTCAGTAGTTTATAATTATCTAGTCCCGCTGGATCTTTTGGTACAAATCCATACAGCCCTAATATACGGGTTAAGACAAATTTAATAAATAAACATCTAAATATGAATTTAATAAGTAAAATATATTTACTTGATCATAAATGAAAACGCAGTCTATTTCATTAAATGACAATACAGCCTTATATAGCAAAGGAGTTAGTAAAGCTCTGATTCAAGAAAATGAATCTTGGGCAGAACTTATGTTAATGAAAAGTCTTATTTTGCAAACATTTCTAAAATACCAGTGAGCTTGGAAGATTATACATAACAGCTATAAGTAACATCTGTCTAAGCTACCTAAGTATATGCCCCTCCAGACCGCAGACTGTAAAAGGGGTTCTAAATACAGAACAATTGTATACACAGGTTAATTCTTGTACAAACAGGTGCAACATATGTTAAAGATTTGCAATTCATTAGAGCTTAAAATAGTGTCGAAGAAATAAAGAGAGCTGAATATTGAAGTTTTAGGTAAATATTGAATTATGGCCATTTCCTCACCACCTCCTACTCCCACCTTAGTTTTATTTTTCTCACAAGGAAGAGCGTCTCCATTTATATAATATCATGGCAGCATCTGTGTGACCGTGGGACTTACAAGTAGGGTGTAAGTTGCCACATGACGTCTTGCAGTACAGAGCAGAGTTAAACAAACTTCTATTTAGTAAGTTAAAAATACAGATATCCAATTTATAATTAATATTTATCAAATGATTTCATGATATATAGATACAAGTTTTACTGTGCAAGTTATTATCAGCGAATAAGTTTAATTAAATTGTGTTGATTGATCAGTGCAAAGTAAATACATGTAACAGCTACAACTGGATGTTTCTTTCAAATGTGTTTTTAAAGAATTGTCTGCATAGCAATACTGGCTGATGAGAGATTTAAAATGCACACTAATGAAAGTTTGACCAGAAGGGGTTTTGTGATTCATTAAAAGGTATACGAGTCAATAAATACATTACATGCTTATTTACGAGAATTTACAGAATACTAAGACTGGCTTAAAACACATGCTATTGTATACCCGTTGTCTTTGACACAAGGTTTCTTGGGTTCATGACTGTTTTCTTGTACAACTCTGGCAACGTAGCATGTAGATATTTTGACACCCTTGTTCAGTCCATATGAAATGTTTGTTACAACCCTTGTGTCAGGGCCATGGAAAGGTTGGGTTTGCGACGTATTTGCAATATTGCATGTGATCTGACATGATGAACCATGAAAGTTTACTCGGGTCGACTCTAGCCAAAGGTGACAGAGTAAAATGTGAGGTATCTGAACATCATTGATTGGATATATTCACACTATGTAGATAAGCATTTCCATTTTGTCTATGATATGATCAAAGTCTTGAATATCATCTCATCAGAAAACAGCCAAATTAATATACAGGCAACCCGTTTTGTTTCCATAAGTGGGATTTTATATTTTTGAGGTACAAGCCCGCGGAAAATTCCTCGGCATTGATAGAGGAATAAAATAATTGCACTGCGGTGGATTGCATATATCTGTTTCATTCCATGTTTCTTTTATTTTAGTATGTACTATTATAGTTGTTTTCAATTGTTTTTATGTTCATATTGTATATTCGTGATGCCTCTTTCCATTTGTTTTAGTGTTAGTGACTGGAACTCCGAACCAATCGGGGAATATGCAAATTACATAGGCAATTTGTTACAACACATTACATTAGTTTCACGAATAAACTTATACAAATTTAATCTATAAATGGATTGTATCATTGTTATAGCTTTTATTACCATGAAAATGTAATTTCGTTCTCAGTTTAAATGTATTTTTCTTTGCATTATCTTCACACTGAACGTATCGTGCATTGGCTTTACACTTAAATTTAGTTTGTTCGTTTCCGCTTATTTAAGCAGGTGAATGTTGTCTGAAAATGTGTTTTGTTCATTTCCTGATTCGCGACTTACCGTTGCAATACCTGGTCTGCTTTGTTGGATATTTGGCGTCAGATTTATTTCAAAAATGCGAAGTTTTACTTATTTTCCAGTTTATCTGTCACATAGTCGATGCTCTTTTCTGGCAGTGTAAATTATAGATGATCGATTTTATTTTACACACTTACACCAAGCAGACGGAGAGGAACACCGGCAGAAATATATATTACAAATTAAATACATGTTATGTGATAACAAAATAATTTGATATAACCTGTATTCCAAAGAAAAGAATAAATCGAGTGCTGGAAAATCTGTAGGCCTGTGTCAATGTGTTGATGCCGGTCCATGTACGACCACTGGATGTGATATTCACGTGATTGTCAATGTAATAAATAATTCCTTCGGTGGGTTCCTGATGCCTTTTTCAAGGCAGAAAAACTTCAATCACTCCTGACTTGTCAAATATCATTGTACTAAGCTCTTGGCTGTTACTTCGAGTTAACACGTGTTTTGGTTTTTCAGTCAATTAACAGGGCTTCGTATCGTGTCTGCGGTGGACGCGAGAAATGACACCGTTGACGCGATTCAAGATCAATCACATCAACAGCATCTTACGGTTATCTGTGGGTGGCGAAGGAATTAGCGGTGTTAACTACAATATTTATGTTGACAAATCAATTACACCAGCAGCAACTAGTAAACGTTATATTGCGTACTTGTCACTGCGCTTACGGTTTAATTTTACACTGTATTTGGCACCTAAAGTAACATTGCGAACATATCTGCAAAACAGGAATATATAACTAAGAGGAAATGTATACGAAAACCTATGAGTCTCCCTCACATTATAGTTGACGCTGTAGAAACCCAGATTTAAAGTGTGGGTTGATACTAAGGACTACTGCTGGTTGCACATCTGCTTGATTGTTCCATGCATGATTGCGAGATCGACCATTATAATACGGTTTAGGATCGGCATGATTGAAAGAGTACTTGTAAAATTATCATACGGGGCAGCAGCTTTGAACATCATAGCTATATCTGGTGAGACCGAGAGTCGTCGAGGTAACGTCAGTAGCCTGCCCTAGTAATTCTTGTTTTAATGGCCCCAGGTGCCTAGAAGGATATTTGTAATACTGAAAGTATTATGTTAAATCTTTAAATCAATTTGTGCTCTCAGTATCTGTTGACATTCAATTTTATGTTGCAGATCATCATCATCATCCAATCAATATTTCCACTTGGAGTAAATTGATTTCTGTAATCTTGTGGCTTAAAAACCAGCTCACGCTATTCATTCTCAAATCTGTCTTTCTTACCCCACATCTTTGCATTTCTGTTTTCATGACAATCTGAATCGCTATGTTTTAGGTTTCTTTTTTCTTGATAGCCGATCATTGCATTGTTTCTATTTTATATCGTTCATCACCCTCTGTTTCATGAGAATATTTACGATTTTTATCCCTGTCTCCAAACAGATAATCCCTATTTTCCCCCCGATCCCCTCCTCTATCCCCTTTTTGGTTGTTTGTAAATCTTCTGTTGGAGACTTCCTTTCTTGTTCATGTTTGCCATCTGACTGGTACAAGCAGTTGCCCTTTTCGTGTTCCCCAGTTTGGAGGACTTTCAGCTGCTTGTCGCTGGTGTCTCCTCGGGAGATGGTGTAGGAATCATGTCCCTTACTGATGTACCCCAGCTAAAATTGCTTGGTGGTCTAACAGCTGGCTCAGTTGACATAGATACCGAAGAATTTTCAATGTTACTGTTTATGATTTGTAGTTGTAGCTTTTCTACTGTATGTAGCAATGCCACCATTATTGGGTCTGTAATCACCACTAGCACAATTCAATTCCCCTGTTTCATAATGTTTCTACCATGGCATTTTGATTTGAATCACCCACCTTACCATGTTTCCTTGGCATAAACTGAACTTGACCTTGTCGGGGGTAAAATACCTTGAGCTCGTAGAATTTTAGAATTAGTAACAGCATAAACGTTTTGCTAATTTTTTGTTTCCGTCGAGAAAAGGCGTGTAGAAGATGAAGTTGATGTTTAGGAGATTCAGGTGTACGAAATTCATAAGGAACATGGAGGTCGTGTGCTAGTTACGTGGGATTGACATACACGTTTCCTGGTCTCTTATCACCATCCCTATTATTGCGTCTGTGCGTTCCAATGTTACACCTTGTCATCTCTGCCTTCAAAAATGTTGTAAGCTGTAACACCTTCTCAGTATTTGAAATTGTTAGAAGAATTTCCATGTGGACATTTATACACAATAGGCGTAATTTTCAGTGTAAGTCGTGCGTGCGCTTGGGTACATTTGACTAGCAAGGTTAAGTTCAACAAAAGACTTACCTTTTGCAGTCATATATAAGTCAATTACTTCATGGAAACTATCATGCAACAAATACTGATCGTGTGAAGCGTTAGTTATGTTTGGAGAGGATTTACATAATTTTAGTGATGGAACAATTACTCTGACATTCTCATGTACTGGACCCTGTCAGTCACGACCAGGGACTCTCTAATGCAAATGTGTATGAAAAACTATGGAATGCACTGATCCCAGTGTCGTATTTCACTTTGTCTTCTCTGCCTTCGAAAATGTTGTAAGCTGTAACACCTTCTCCATATTTGAAATTCTTAGAAGAATTTCCATGTGGACATTTAAACACAATAGGCGTAATATCAGTGTAAGTCGTGCGTGCGCTTGGGTACATTTGACTGGCAAGGTTAAGCTTAGCAAAAGACTTACCTTTTACAGTCATATATAAGTCGATTGCTTCATGGAAGCTATCATGCAACAAATACTGATCGTGTGAAGCGTTAGTTATATTTGGAGAGGATTTACATACGTTTAGTGATGGAACACTTACTCTGATATTCTCATGTACTGGACCCGGACAGTTACGACCAGGGACTTTCTAATGCAAATGTGCATGCAGAACTATGGAATGCACTGATCCAGTGTCGTATGAAGAGTCTGTTAAAGCAGTGTTCACGTTATCCATCTGTATAGAATCATTCTGAATGTTGTTCCCTTTTCCCTAAAGTGTGACCCTGATCTTGTGTTAGATGAGTGATAATCTTTATCTCTTCGCAGTGAATCCAATCTTCCAGACTCATACCTGACTTGTACTAGCTCCGAGTGTGGCCTTGTTTATAGAAAGTCAAACCTATTGCTCTCCTGTTTATTGGTCTTAGTGTCAATTAATACTTTCAACAACTCTACTGGTATGACTAAACTCTGGGTCAAAATTAGAACTTAACATTTTATATCCTGCGTGGAAGTGAAACAAGTAATGGATTATGTTTAAAATTATGTTTAAAATTCCCTCCATGAGATGCGGCAGTAGAAAGTCTATTTTTAGTTTTGGTTTTTATATGTTTTCTATTTTTTAAAAGCAAATTCTTCAACTTTTACTGTCTGTAAATCCGCACGGTTCTTTTTTGTGGTCGGAGTTATCTGTTATTTTCCATTTCCGCAAGCACCGTATTTAACATGTCGTCGAGATGAGTAATGTCCGTAAATGTTGGTTGATATTTGTATAATGCTAACCGTACTTTAATTTGAAATCAATAAATAGTTGATGTGTTCGCGAATGCTCCAACGCACGCAACACTTCAACAACAGGATTACCGTATATTGGGCCATCAGATCGTGTTTGTACGTCTGTAGTGAAATACAACTATGGCAATGGTTATCGTCCGTGCGTGGTTGAATAATTAACAAATTTTACCAGTGGTGCCAGTCCATGCGTGTAAAAATATACTAGGTATGTGAGCGATGGGTCCTGTTGTCAAATCGAATACCACAATACCGACATCATGTGTCGGCGCAAGTTCATTTCGCATAAAGATATCACAAAAAAATTGTGATTTAGAAATCACGAGTAAATGAAGACTCGTCCACAGACATGTGAACGGAGTCATCTTCTGCGACAGGATAATCCAAGACATCTGCCTGATGGTATTCATCGACTTGTTTCTGGTAATCGATGACCTTACTTTATTCGACTGCCAACTGCTTTAATAAGAGCAATTTTACTGATGCAGTTCTGACAGCCCCTAAAGGCGCAGCTTTTGCAACCGCTGAGAAGAATGGATATATTCCACTGTTTTATGCATTTGTGTCATCTCAGACCTGGATTATTTTAATGTCATTTGAGGTAAAATTTTGCTTGGCAATATTGAGCTGAGCGAGTTGTGTTGTGGTCAATGACACGGGGACATTTCCTGATAATTTAGCTAACGAAATTTCAATGAGACCCAACAATTGGTTTGTATTGGTCTTTTGACTTCCGCAAGATGATGTTCATTGAGGCCAACCTTCCCTTTGTGATAGGACATTATTTACATACATAACAAGTTTAATTATGAATTGTATGTATTTTGCACAGGTGCATCGATGATCCTCATTCGACCACCAGCACCCTCCAACAACAGAGTCAGAAAGTATCACAAATGACAACGATAACCATTAGCAACAGCCACATCTACCCTGGATACGCTCTTTGGTTATTATCTCGCTTTGTTAGTTGAAATGCAAAGAACACATGTTCTCGAGAAATGGGACCATGTAGAATGCTTATTTGCCACATAAAGTGGCCCATTCTTGACGTGGTTTCTAACTGCCTAAACGACTTCCTAAACGATAACAAACGTGATTCTCTAACCATTGAGTAGGATAACACAAACATCCAAGAACCCAATGTTTAATAACTCAAATTTACTAGCAGAACTTGCCGTACGCAAAATTGGATCGTTGACGTTTTTCTTATGAAATAAGGTGACTTTGTTTTAGGTCCAAATATAAAATAAGTAATAACTTGTGATGGACGCTGTGCAATTCCAAAGTTAAAAGTTGGGTTGCGGCCAAAGTGGTGATAGTTGCACAGTTTGGTTCATAAAAAGCACGGTCAGCAACAGCTGTTGTGTACGTTCTATGATCTGACATATATTTAATGATTGTTTTTATTGTTATATTCATTTGTCCAAACCCGCACGATATTCACCCCTGAAAGTTGCAGTGAAATCAATGGTGAGAAAACTACGGAGCCTTAGTGATCCGAGCAAATATATCACAAAGTTCATCCCACGTGTGTTCGGGCGACACAATAATTGCAAGAAATATATCCAAGGCCATGCGCGAGAATGCCACGAAATATAATTAGCATGTTGCAGTTGTCACTGATCATTTTAGGTACATGTACGTATCGTTGAGTCAAATAGATGACATCGATGCTTTCGTGTCGGCCTCGTAAAAAATATTTGTGCGAGACTGACTTTGTGATCAAGCATTGTCGTACACTACAAGATTATTTTCCTTTGCATCCAAATTGTCAATCGTAGGCGCATTGTCAATGAAGGAAAAGACATCAATAGAAAAGACATCAACAGAAGCCTTGCTTCTTGTGGTGCTACTACTCTTGTCACTCAAAGCTTTCTTAAAATCCTTTAAAATATGATACAATAGTTGGTCATCAGCCGATGGCGCAATCACGTAACAACCAATCAAACTTCAGCCATATTAGAATCTTATTCAACAACAGTTGTGTTTTACTTGATCCAGCTGGGCCAATGATTAGAATACGAGGTGACTTTGGAGAAACGGAACTTCCATTTCCATCTTCATGGTTGAACGGGTACTGCCTGTGTTCAGTAGTCAGTGCAGATGAAAGCATCTCCATTGTCCTTTTTCGCGATTCCATTGAATAAATACAATACAATAATTTCTTTGTATGGTGTAGTATGTCTAACAAAAGCACGTACCGCAAATCCAACTCGAGTTCAAAGACTTAAAGGCCGTACTGCGATGTGTGCTCGATGTGGAGCAAAGAAATGTACGTTTTTAGAAAAAAGTCGTCCACGCGTGTTGCTAATAATTCTCGGCGGCGATTGCGCGGCTGCCCTAACAAATCTACCAGGAACACCATGGAGTAAATACCCTTGGGTAAAGCACATCCCTGGATACAATTACTGTGGACCTGGTACGCGGCTGGATATACGAATTGATTCTAACAACCAGCCAATGCCGGGTGAAGCACCAGTAAAAAGTGTTCATGCTGCGTATTACCAACATGACCTTGCTGACAAGGCATCAAACGATATCCGTGCACGTCGACGCACCGGTGTCGATCTCATCTATGACTTAAATGCAATCGCAGGAGCAGGTGAAGTAGAAAAAATCGTAATGCGAGTCGCCATAAGAGGTATGAAGCACAAGATTACACCTGGAAGCTCTGCCTACTGTGGCTGTCATTAAAAGAAACTAATATTAATACAACCAATGGGCACAAAACGCCGGACATTATCAAAATGTACTACAATCCGAGTAGATATTGGAGAGGTGAAAACGCCAAGGAAACGTTAGCCAGTGCATCGAAGTTCGTTCATGGAGGTGCTTGGACATGGTTGGTCAAACAAGCCTTGTGGCAAATTTACCTAACAGTGCCAAGAAAATTTCACGTGGTTGTCGTGATATCGTAATACGAAACGAAGTTCATTGAGCTGTTTTGTTATTTCTTCCACGCGATGGTGTCCTTGGTCGACAATTGTAATTTCTGTATACAAGTACGCGTTAACCGTTGTCGGTGTTGGCAGCAGATACAAAGAAGCGGAGCCATTAACGTCAAAAGGTTATTCTAGTGGCACAAATGCGGACCACACATATTACCACATAATTTCTCGGATCTGTTCCTGCGTTTCTAACAAAACACCGTTTGAGAGGTTGTGTTGGACACGTCAACATTTATCGTGACCAGTCTATTGCGGAACGATTTAATCGGCCACTCGTGGAACGATTCTCAACCATGAATAAGCGCATTACGTGTAAATGAGATCTCGAAGTCCTAGCCTTGAATTAGTTAAAGCAGCTCTAAACAATAAATGGATTTAAACTAGTCAATGAGATTTGACAAATGACAATAACATTTATTCATAAAATGATCTCACAGCTGGTACTGTTGGAACCACTCGGAGACAAATTTGCTCGGTATATGTATGCACCTGGAGAGTTTGGAGATGGGCAGCGTCGTGCTACTAACGCGGTATGGTCCGTCGATGTGTGCACCAAAACCTCCCAGCATAGCATTGTGAGAGATCAAGTGCAAGGTGTTTCAGCAAATACGGAACTGGTAACAAGATTTATGTTATCATGTTGATGCATTTGTGGACGTGTCATTCACAATATCATGATTGGCAAACAAGTAGTTACTGATTTCGTCGGGGATCAAACGGGGACAAACTCACTTGGATACATCAGTAAACAACCATGAGATGACGATATCACGTCGGTCTCAACGACATTCCAAGCAACGTCGTGCTGGAGATCTTTTTGTTCAATAATCAGTGAAACACCTTCCGTTTTCTTTTTATTTTCAGAGCCTTCGTCCAACCACAATCGATTATGTTTTAGGTCGCAGTCTCACAAGCTCTTCTACTGGTTAACCCCAGTATTCGTCCTTGAACTTACCAAAACCCTTTTAATTCGTGTTGATAAACAACGGATGTTCATTTCTGATAATTACTGGTAGCAAATTCATTGACTAAACATGGTTGCGCCCTCTCCTCGTACACGTCCTTGGTTGAGATACACATTAGCAGGGAGTCAGTGTCGGTGTACAGCATATTGACCCAATCTTAGTAAAATGGTTTGATATTGTCATAGTAAAACTCCAATATGAGCAGCTTCGACAAGTCCAACAAAGACGAGACAATCAGGATTCGTTTTCTCAGCTTGAAATTTAATTTTTCACTGTGAATGGCAAGAAGTCCACCGTCAAAGATATTTGTTGATTCAAAGACTTACAAGCGATAAGCCTTCAAAGTTTGTCTTCTTCACTTTTACGGACATGATCAACTCGGATTAGTTTCCGCATATTCTCTGTGGTTTTCCAAACACTGATTTGCTCTTAAGGTTGAAAAGGTTTTCAAATTTATTGATGGCGTTTGTTCTCAGGTCTTTATTCATCTGGATATACTGTAACATTTAAGTGTTATGGTAAATTTCAAACACTTGATGGCTCTTATCTCCATGAATACTCGTGCGCAGATACAGAAAGAGTCTTCGTACATTATGTACATACTTGTGTTTCGTCCTGTGTTTTGCACTAGTTTAGTGCATTCAGTGTTTACGTCTAGATTCATCAACGTTTGAACCCTGATACAGAGACAACCAAGTACCAGGCACCTACAAAGCTTCTGGTGCCACCTGATAATCTTTCTGCGCATCATGTAGATGTTCACTGTCTTCTGGATCAACTTCAAAGATGTATCAGTGGTCGTTATTGCTGTTGTAATCGAACACATGTTTTTGTACGTTAATGTGAGGGGACAGTCTTCTGAAATCCACCAATAGGAAACGTTTGCATCATCGCCGAACTATAGAGGTTAATCTTATATAGATACATCTTGTGATTGTTAGCAGCAGTGGGGTCATACCCGTTTACGTTTAGATTGTCGTCGCTTATATATGTGACTCACCATTTATATCCTTCCGGAAAGAGCGCTCAATAAACAAATTCTGGTGAATGTCGGTGAGCAATTCCAACTCGATTTTGGCTTGGGACAACTCATTCTAAGCCATTCACTATGATCCAGCTTCTACGTGTGCATGGTAGTATCACGAACTTTCTCAAACACATCCACGAGCAGCGGCACGTAAGTGCACAGATACAGATAGAATATATTTTAATGTGAGAAGAAATTTACGCGTCCGATATGTGCTTTTGAATCAGTTCTTTAAAATTTTTAGCAAGCGACTAATTGTAAGCTTGCGAGGTTTTAGAGTCAACTAGTGTGTTTAGTCCGAATCATTTTCGGATACGATTCAAAGGTTATGAATTCACGTTTCCAATACTGAGGTCGACTTTAAAACCATCAGATTTCACTTTCAATTTCACCAGCCGGACTCGGTAGTCTCCCTGCGTATAAAGAAAAGTCTTGTTCGGAAGTTAGATACGAGCCAACGATATTGTTTCTGCAGTACAACGCATTAGTTCTAACGGATATGGCTTGTGTTGAGAGTGTAAATGAAAACGACGTCTGTTAAATTAAGAAATCGTTTGAAAAATATGTGATGGGCTCTTCGTTTTATGAGCTAATATCGTTAGAATAAGCATTACTATTTACGCCTCGTGCAATAGTAAGTATCGAATGTAATTATAGGCCAACCGTATCTTTCCAGGTCGATCATTCAAGATATTTAGTCATTTTTCCATATTAGAAAACTCTGTTCTGAACTAGTGCAAATTAAAACTAAATAGCTTATCTCTCTTGAATTCAAAAGCACGCAATATTGACCGTTTTGATATATAGAAGACTTTATATATAGCCTGGGAAGGATTGACCGATGCCTACCTAGCGACCTGACTGATCTGTGCAGGTACTGTACTCAGTCTCAAAAGCGTACTAATCATCCATGGGTTGTACAAAGAATGAGTAATGACAATCTGTCGGGTTGTGCCTTTCGTACCATAATGACCTCTGATGTACGTAATAAACCTCCATCCCCCATGGATCGTCACCTTTGTGAATTAATAAAGCTAGTCATCCATAGGCTGTGTATAGAAAACAGGTCGTTTGCCAAGTCATGAGGGGATAGAGGATTTGACGTGCATCAGCAAACCGACACACTGACACTACTCCTTATAATTTGAATGTACAAAGCAAAACTTGTTTTAAACTTTTCCTTGTATTGAAATTATTGAATATATTTCATAAATATGGTTGGAGAAATTAGCACTCATGTGCTGCTTCTCGTTTCAACTTGATATTTTAACTTACTTTGTATTGAAAATTGATGGACTGCCAAGTACACCTATGGAATTCACATCGCAAAGGAATTTTCACACAGAAAAGCAAAATTAAAATAACATGAGTGCTTTGTTTGGTTTTTACAGCACACAAATATAAGTAGGTTACTTAGTGCCAAGGCAAAATGTCCCAAGGACACATAACCCCGGCTGATCTGATCCGATAGTAGGAATCAAACATACACCTGTTCCATTGCAATTCTATCATTACTAAGCACCAATCAACCACAGGTTCTGCCTCAGTTAGCTACGTCTTCAGTTCTGTTTGCACATCTCACTCACCCCCAACACGGTAGTGTATTTTTTGTTTTAAAAAACCCCACGATTTTCAGTAGTCTAAGGTAATAAAAAAGAAAGAGATACATTATACATTATTTGACCATCAGCATATGCCCCTAACTTGTAGTCTGCATAAACATTAAACAGTCCTGCTTAGACCCCAAGTAAATTGTATTAAACATTTTTGACAAGCTTGTGATAAGAAGGACAGATTTTATTTAACTCAGATTTTAGTGCAAACAACGAAACTAGTTGACATGCAGCTCTGTTCGAATAAAGGACGAGCCATCTGCAAAACGCAGCAAAGCTAATTTAGTTTGTACACACTGCAAACACCACACGGGCATCAGTCATTCTTGAATGTACGTCATACACTAATCTTGTCATCAGTCATTCTGGAATGTACTTCATCCATTAACCTAGCTTTGTCACTAAGTATATCTGACACTCGCTCAGAGAAATGCAGATGCAGACAGAATGGACAAAATTTCAGAAACAAATTTTGGGGAAAACCTGAAAAACAGTAACGTTTCGTCCCTAATGAGTGCTAAGATGATCACAAATGATACTTGCATTACCTTCAGTTTTAACACACACACACACACACACACACACACACACACCCACACACACACACACACACACTGTATTTTTGACATCAGCAAAGACATAATTATTCCACTGTCATTCGACTTCAAAGGCAGAAATTTCAAAAACTTGTATTTATTCAATGTCTGCCTGGTTGTAATTATATGAGTCTTGGAACACGTGTGGTGATGGTATTAGACAATGTTAAATCTACCAGCTAATTCTTTTCTAAGATACTGTGTGCCTAAAGATGTGTATTTTAATCGCAGTTGAATTTCTGGTAATTTTCTCTTAGCTTATTTGAAAAGAATACTTATTTTCAATTATGTGTCGTCACTTCTTTTTTTATGAAATTGTTGCATTGATGTTGTGTATAGTAATTTGGAAAAATGCACCTCAAACACTTGTATTTGTTTAGTTAGTAGATCAGGATTAATGTGAAGTGGCCAGAGGCTAGTCAGTAGACTTTGATAATGACAAGCAATGAGATAATCAGTTTTTAATTCATGATTACAATTAGAAATTGTGTTTTGGCTCAATGTTGTTTATTTTATTAACTCGAGAGAACGCAGCCAATGCAGCAATAAAATGGAGTTGGAATTATGCGATATTAACCATTGATAAACACACATGTATACTTACTGAAATATTACATTTGGAACATTTATAAACGAAAATTATAGTTTGTGTATTGTATTTTGATGGTAGTAACACATTAAAAATCATTGACATTGATGTCGATTCAACTGTAACTTATATTTTACCCGCCATAAATAAGAAAAAAAAAATTGTTTTAAAACTATCGATTACAATAAATACGCTGGACTGCATAACATGAAGTCAATCAGTAATAAACGTAGAGGTCAGTCAGTATGCAATATCCTCTCTGCGAAGCATTAACTTCATGCAGTGCACATTTTAGGATTTAAATGTGTTGAAATTAATGTTTGTCCGAATTATTATACCGTATGATCAGGTGATGAAGAAAATGGATGAGATAATATCAGTTTGTGTTATGTATGTATGGAAGGATGTAAGTATGTATATATGTATGTATGTATGTATGTATGGATGTATGTATGTATGTATATATGTATGTATGTATGTATGTATGTATGTATGTATGTATGTATGTATGTATGAATGTATGTATGTATGTATCGATGTATATATATATATCGATGTATATATGGTATTGTGCGAAATATGATCACAATAGAATGTCATGTGATGAAAAACAACTATCACGTCAAAAAACTTAACATATTCCGCAATATGGTCTGCAGAGGAAAAGACATCAAAAGACGTGTTGTCTACTCAAATTTCATTTAACACACCTAATTTTCTAGCTGGTTCTTGTAAATACTGTCACATTTATTAACGTATGATCTGACTTTTGAGTTTATTTTCTTCCACAAAGATACCTTTCTTTTTTTTTTGATTGGTTTTCATCTACACTCTAGACACATTAATATCTATATCATTGCTTTACGAAAACACAACAAGTTGATTATGTTGGCCTATGGAGCAACTAATAGAATAAGAACGTGGAGTTCTATGAAGTTACCAGGTAGACAGGTAACGTATTTAGGTCAGGGGTAATTGGAGTAAAACGCCTTGCCCAAGTACAAAAACTGGATAGCTGACCCAGGCTGTTCCAATATAAAGTTTCGAACTCGAATCTTTTCTATCGTGTCTCTGACACGCTAACCGACGCAATTTCACTATTTTAAAATGACAATTTACGCGTCTTGTGACGTGGTTTTCACCTATGATTGCCACTTTAACGTTGTATATTAAATATCTAATTTACCATTGACTACCATTCATGGATTACCGTTTATTTGAAATAAATAAATAATATGGACGATATTATAGGAAAAGTAGTTATTACATATGCAATATCAAAACTAGTAAATTATCATAACACTCTTTAGTGCCTGTTATCATCACAACATCACAACAAAATTAAATATTGACGGTTTCCTTTCAAAGCTAATTATATTCGTCACTGAAGGCAAAATCGGGATATTTGGAAAATTTGGGGTCTCTTTGGGGGATTAGTTTCTGTTTTAACGCCGATTTTTACGTTCTATTAATGATACATATTCCGTTTCACTAGATGTCAATTGATAGAAACGAGACACTACCAAAGTGTTATTTAGTAAACTGTATGGCCGATGTGAACGTATAAAAAGATTGCAAATATAAATGATACGTGTCTGTATAAGTGGCAATCCGAAATTGTCAGCAAAATTAACTATTATTTCCTACTTGCAAACTCTCATGTCCATGACGAATTACCGTCAGCTTAAGGACATCTTACTATCAATGGAATTGTGTTAGATTTTAATATGTAAGACAGGGTTCCACTCCACAGATTTATTCTTCAAAAACCTCCATATCTGCGTCCAAAGTAAGAAGCTCGGTGATGTTAAGTAAATATTAACATAAAATATTATTTGATTTAAGTCTTTTCTTAAAAAGTGGCGTTGGTGCGTAGAAGTAGGTCTAAGTGTTTATTTCATCGCAAAATAGTCACATAACAACGTTTAATATTAATCCTGATATTTTGCTTAAAAAATACATCGCCAGGTAAGATATCGTACTGATCTTCAATGGCAAATTATCATCATTCATGATGACCATATCCAACTCCAGCCAGATTTCAGACAGATTTAATGGCTTAGCAGAGATCAGGGTCAACTATCACAATTTAAATTACCATCCTTTAGAAGCAACAGATCTTCAGAGAGATCTGTATTCCCACATAAGAAAACTTGATACAAATATTGCAAAATGCAATTACAAACTTTAATAAAAAAGAAAATAGCTCTATAAGTCAGGTACAAGAAATTGGTAACTTGCCGTTCACAGATTGAAGTCGCAACGGTATCGTTTTGATTTTATTGCTAAATAGATCCTTATTTCTGCCATGTAATGGACAATTTTGATCCTTGTTGTCGGAAAACAACATTTATTTTAAAATCATTACTACTTAAACTGTGATTACGAGAAGCAATTGCGATTTTGATTGCTTTCTGTTATTCACGGGTTATCATATAAATCCTTCAGATAAAACATTGTCAAAGTGATCTTTATAACTACTGCATGTTAGTTCATCATCTCTGTGTTGTGATAGCTTGAAGATTCAGTTAACATAGTCGTCATTTAGGGTCTGTGAGAAGGTAGCAGATAGAGACAAATTCACCATCTTAGAACGATAAGGTAGGGACCGTTTGAAATGGTGGTGATGCTGGTTTGTATCCTTTAATCAACTAATATTTCTGTAAAACTCCTAGGGCCGAAGAGGAGAGTCTCCAATGTTGTCATTACTTAACAAGTAGCAGCAAGAGAATCGCAGACCCAAAAGATGGTGTCGACCTTGGAGGGACCCCCTCATCAAGGCCCCAAATTTTTCGACTCATCACAGTGGGGTCCTAGTATTTTAGTTTGGGGTAACAACACGTTACATTACTGTATATACTGAAACCTTGTGTGTGATTAAGAATTAAGTCGTTGTAATAATAATAATCTGTTGAATCTCATACGGCTAAACTAGCTAGACAGCAACTAGAGGCATTTAAGAAATATCTTCAAGTCCGTGATTCTGTCAAACGATGGTTTGAAGAGCGTCAGGTGGCTTATGTGGAATTCACAGAAGGTACAGAACAGTTATTTAAACCAATCGTGGAACCAGCCCAAACAATTGTAACAGCAACTGAGGCAAGACAAAAACTATTGAGATATTAACTGCTGATATTGATGACCTTCTTTATCCCCCACTACCACCAGTTCATTCACCACCCGAAGTTCAACGACCACAACCACCAATAGGTAGAACTAACATAATATATAAATTTACTGAGGAAGGTATTGAGGGCATTAAGGATCCATACCAAGTTCTGTATATTGCTGGGTTTATTAAGCGATCCACGGAGATGGACTCGACGATGTTTATTGAAGATTTTACAGAAGGATGTCCCCAACAGCTATCCCTAGTGCAAAAGATTTAGGCATGAGGGCCATTGATAGAAGAAGAAAAACATAACCGGAAATATAATAGCTGGAAGTGGTCTAGCACATCGTCATCGATGATAAACCACTTCTTGATCGATGTTAGAACAACGTTTTAAACAACAGCGAATATAAATAAAAATGTTTCAGCGTGTATGCTATATCCAAGTTGACATGGACATACCAGTGCTCAAGGATGAGTCTGTACGTGATTTCAATATTATTCTTATGAAGCAAGAGAAGCAAATCAACGTGGACGAATCGAACTACATGACCAAGATACACTATTACATCTAGGTGTTTCTTGCCCGCCAAGGCATTCATTGAAGTTCAGGGTAAACTTGTGAAAAATGAAATTACCGCAACTAAAAGATGTGCATTCTTTAACAATGGTATTATAGCGTTGGTTGACAGTACCAGATATATCATTGATGGTAGATAAATTGGAGCATGTCTTGATATCGTTGGTGTTGTTACGATAAATATCAAACTGTCCCAATACAGCTATGACCATTCACGGTCTGCTTACCCATCCATTTTATTAATAATCATGAGGATAAGTAGGATCCAATGGTACAATTAGCAACCATTCCCGCGCGAACGTTGCCAACAACACATTTAGAATCCGCCGTATAGACAATAATAACAACCAGACTGGAGTATGTTACTGCTAACACAAATGTTGCCGGCAACAATAATGATATCAGCGATGTCAACGCACCAGGAACTCGATATTGGTTTTCCAATGTCCAATAAGAGCACCTAATTGTCGCATGCTTGAAGTAGCACTGGCACGATTATTGTTCGCCAACTACCAGAATAAGATCGATTGGTGAATTAGAAGTTAACAAGTTGCTGGTTTTCGCATATAAGAAACGGGATAGGGCAGAGGAACCCTATTGGATCATCGTTGCAATTCCAACAGGATCATATCAAATCGAAAAAATCTGTGATTAACTTCAGCGTAAAATCAAATCTATAACGGGAAAGATCGCTATCGATGTACATCAGCCAACGCTGAGCGCTGCCATTGAGATATCAACGCCCGATTACGCCCTTGACATATCTAAGGCGTCGATCAGAAACTTGCTGCGATGGCTGCTGGCAGCACCAGCTTATGTTGGACCAGCAGAACCACAACGATCCACAAGAATTTTATATCTGGTGAAATATTCACAGGGAAGAAACTTGAGTTTACCATGCAGGGTTGTAGTAATTATATGAAATAACTTTCTCCACGTCTGGATTACAAGTGGTTATGCAGACCCAACAGGGATATGTTCCTTATAGCTTTTCCTAAGATGACCCACCAGGTCAATGGATTGTGTCAGTGCCCGTTAATCCTGTTTATTTACGATGTCATAATTCGTCGCTGTCACGAATAAAATTCTGTCAGATCGATAAAGGTGGTCATCTGTTTGACCAACGTAGCGACAAATTAACTTCTAGTTTGTATGTGCGTGATAGACCTTGAATGGTCAGCCGTGAAGCGGCCCACTATGAAACTGCCAAAGACTAAGAAAAAACAAAATAGCGCATTTCGTCTCCAATAACAAACAACTACAGCATATCATTTTTGGCCTTTCATTGTTTTTTTCTACTCTCTTAATTTTGTTGCTCTGTTATTCTTTTTTTTTCGTACTGATGATATTCTATTCCTCCTTGGATTTGGAATCCTTGATGTATTCCGACACAAGGTTGTTTAGCTGTCTCTCATATTGACGAGACAGCTCTGATCGTATTTTCTTAATCGCGCTTGCCAGTGAAATAAATTTAGCTATCATCGGTAGCAGGCAACATAGCCAATGACTATTCCAATACTCGATGGAGTAATTTGATAGTACGATAATCTGCCGCTAGAGTATATCTGCCCTCTTCCCGGGGTTGCTGTGTCATTTCAAAATCGTTCTTGAATTTTCCAACATCAAGTTGAACCGCGAGGCTATCTTGTTCTAACTGTTCAATTTCAGAAATAATCTTGTTAATATTTTCCTGATACATTATATCAAAAATGCATTTATTTAATTAATGTCGTCTATATTCATTAGATGCAATAACTGCGTTTATTTCATTAAATGCAATATACATTCATTAATTTCATTAAATGCAATAGATGCATTAAACTCATTAAACGCAATAAATGCCATAAATGCAATAAAGTTTGTACCTGGTGACACGGTGACTGGAGGTGGTATTGTTGAGACGCTCGGAAAATTACCAGAAACGCCATGGGCTAAGTATTCTTGAAAAAAATCTATAATTATTGTGGTCTTGGAACTCGACTTCATATTCGACTAGACTAAAAAAATCAACCAAAAAAAAAAAAAACAGGCGAATTTCCAGTAAATGCGATTTATCAAGCGTTCCATACTCATGACATCGTGTATAAAAGTAAAGATCTGTAACAACAAATCGACGCCGACATTAAGTTGATTCACACGTTTAAGTCTAAAACAATATATATACGAGAATCACTCGCGAACTGGTTCATAAGATCGGCCATGAGTGGTAAGTTAACCGTGGGTGCATGCAATTAATTGCCCAATAAATAATAATAATGGAATCGATTTACTATAGTCCAAGAGGATACTGGAAGGTACATGAGCGATTAGCAAACTTGCCGATGCAGCAGGTGTCACACGTGCTTTTGCCGCAGATTGGCTGTCACTCCAGGAAATATGGCAACTGTATCTGCAACGTCAATATGAACGGTTTGATGTCATCACACCCAACGAAGTTCGTCAGGTAGATATATTGTTTTTACCACATGACGTCATTGGCACATCACCTAAACGGCACACATACACATATGCGTCGACTTTGCAAGTAGATACAAAGAAGCGGATTCGTTATCAAGTAAAGCAGCAACTGAAGTTGTAGCCGCGTTTGATCGATGCCCTTACCTGTTACCTGTTGATCTTGGCAAAGAATTTCTCAATGTAGTAATATTGCTAGTGCAACAACATAACGTTAAAATCAGACATGGACACACCGCATTACATCGTGATCAAGAAATCACGATTGTTATTTAATCAAACCATTGCTTAGCGAATGTTTGGACATCAGTACGCCCATCAATTACTGAGCAAGAACTTATCTCGTGAATGGGTTGCGAGACTGCCTCACGTGCTAACCGCGTTAAACAACGAAGTCACTAGTGAAAATGCTATGAAATATATCGATGCAATCGTGAAGAAACACATTTCGATAAAGCAGGTAATTCACTGACAGAGTCCAGTGCTGGGCATCAACGTGATTGTCAGATATTTGTATGAGCTTGGTAAACTTGAAGGCGGTGCAAAATTAACAGTAGTTCCTGTCTGGAGTGTAACCACACATAACATTTCCAGCATGGTAAGATCTACTGGCTGGCCTGCAATCTACAGACTAGATTCAACAACTCCTCAACGTGGATTTGTCCGTAGCAATGAGAAGTAATTCCTGAAAATACACAAATACCAACAAGTTGGATTCGCGCTAAGAAAGGACGATGTCGAGCGTAATTCTGTTGTATTCAAGACATGTAATTACTACTTTTTCGCGTGTGTGGTCGAAACTTCTATCAATTCTGTTTACTGTAAAGTGTCCTGCGTCATTAGGAAAATGTCGCCATAGCATTATTGTGTTACAGCAGGCGCAGTGATTAATCCGCTTCATGATAAATTGAACATCAAGATCAAACTGGTACTGTTTTGTAGTCTTCTCGCGCGGAACCAGCTAAATTTGTATTTATGCTGCCGGGGGTGAGTGCTCCAGTCGATGGAGTCTCGTAAGCAACCTTGGAACTGTCTGTGACAATTCTGCGCAGTTGAAATATTTTTGTAACTCTCGATACCGCAAAATATAAAATAATTGACCATTGTATAAGATCATGGACAATCCAGATCGTTAGCCCCTGCGACGAATGAATTGTTATTGCATATCGCAGAGTATAGCACGATAGCTAACATTTTGTAGCCGATATAGAATGCTCAACTTCCTGTTCAGGAACTTGAACGATATGATGAAGAACGAGCTTTTGCTATGTATCCGTTCCTGGAATCGTGACTGAAATAATTTGTCATCGGTTATCCGCTGAACGATAACACAATGGAAACGGATCCTCTGAAATCTTTACCGTTAAATCTAAAATAGTATACGTTGAAGTGATTCACAGACGTTCTCATTAGGTCGCCCTAAGTTCAATTCATCAGGGACGTTTAGGAAATTACACTAAGCATTGTCTCATACTGAATCCTGTCCGGTTGAAGTCTTATTAACGTTATCGTCTCACCTAATGATTCATCGCTGGATCTGTGGTCGTGCAACATTTCCCCATAAGCGTCGACGTATTGTTTTTAGCTAGGTGTGTTGCGATTATCCTATAAACGAAGGATGTTGTCCTTGACAGACGCACATGGTAATTGTTTCTTTATAGACAGCCAATCGAGAAGCATTGTTGACATGTCATTTGAGACCGTTCATATTTCGTCCCATATGATGATTTTAGGAATATATTTCTCACCCATTCACGTATGAGTCCACTCATCAGCACGCCATTAAGATAAACCGTTTTACGTCTCGAGATTGGATCATTCGCTGACGGACTCCGCGACGGTTGTGATAATTTATGGTTGCAGTCATACACCACAGGAGGTATAACATCAACTGATTCAGAATGATTACGTATTTGTTTGCGCTTTGTTATCCATTGACCCCTACTTGTGTTAGCTAAGCCAACAGTAGCGTCCTCGACGCCATCGCCGGTGACATAGCCACTAGCGTCTTGGATGCCGTCGTTAAATGGTTTTCACAAGATCCTTATTTGACCTACTTATATAAAACGAATCAGTGGCGACTCTAACAGTATCTTTTGGAAATCTGTTGACCATCGATAACAGAATTATTGACGAATATGCAAGCATCGAATGTCTCAAATGAGTAAACTGCGGAGAATCACCATCGTGGTAACTAACGTTTGTGCCAATACTTGTACCGTCGTGTAAATTTGCTCTTCGCCGTGACATCAATACACCCATTTCCACCGTATTTGCGATCACAAAAGCAAGTTCTGCTGGGTCAATAATTAATCTTGTACTGCAGTGTTTACTATTAATTTACACAACAGATGTAAACTTACCGATACTTTTTCTCCAGATAATTTTATCATCGTGCGCTAGCCAAACCGTCTTCGCTTGCCTGTATGAAATTATCACAGATGTTGCTGTCAGCAATGTAAGAATCTTAGCATCAATCATATATCGTAATAGCACTATTGGAGCCCAACCACGTTCGTCTTTTCCACAGCAATCATTAAGATTTGCACTGGTATCTCGCTTATCAAAACGACGATGAAACCAAATAGGTATAACCGGATAAGTATTTGTTGAAAACTCAAATTATTTGGTCTCAGCAAATCCAGTCAGATGGTAGTCGACAAGGAGTGGACCGTCTATTTCTAATATGGTTATTTTGTGTGTTGGATGACCTAATCGTTCAAGTTACTGATTACAAACACCATGTGCAAGTAAACTAGCCAGATGAAAAACAACATTATCAACAGAGATCATGTTGGATAGATTATATTTTGTGTTCCAGAGACCGCCTTGTCCACACTAGACACAAGATCATGCTATATCGTAAAGGAATTCTTTTGGAGTTGGACGCCATAAAATGTTTTCTTGTGCTATATGTGCAACTACAGAAGTGATTGTAAGACAATTACTGAGTAATTCGTCTATACTGTAACATCATCGTGATATTTTACCGCAATTTGTTTCATCACGTGTTGGAATGATGATGTCCGATAAAGTTGACCCGACCGAGCACCAACTGATCAAATGATTCACCATCAGAATCATCGGCTGTTCCATCACTGTGAAATAGCCAGACCGATACAGGGTCAATTTTCCTAATATTATAAATCTCCTCAGCAATATCACCGTGATAAAATCTATTTGCTTTCTCGTGGAAATAGTTACTGCTTCAGACCACGCGTGAGCATTATGATCTACTATTGTTATCGAACAGACTCGTGTTACACATTTACTTGAGTTATACAAAACATCGTCAGTTATTGTTTTGACTTCTATCGGAAACTTCCCACCACTGCGATGTCATCTATGCTAGCACAGTTGATAACACTATCGGCCCGGTCGTTTACTTTCTATTCGTGATTCTGTTAGTCCATTTCATCATCTATTGTTCATAAAATGTTATATTACCCTCTGAGCCACACAGTTTAACGAGCATATTTGAATAGGTTTAAGAGCATTAATATCAGGATCGTTCAGACGGTATAGTGCGTAAACAACAGCGGATACTAGATACGCATAATGTGGCCGGTCAATACCCTTCAGTGTACCTGGTTTATAATTTTTGTCCACTTTGACAACGCTGTTATGTTGTCGTGATTCTTTAACAGGGTCGAGTTTATCGTGACTCTGATGTTCGACAATAAATTTTATCCTGAAAAAATATCGTTTTTGTGTCTGCGATATTGTTAATAGTCCCTGCGCGTTCATCTTTCATTGTAGCATCAATGAAAATGCCATCGTGATCCATCCGGAATATTGAACAAATATGAGCAGCACCATCGCGGTTAAGGTCATCTTTGTTCATTCTGATGTAACTGTGTAATTGTAATTCAAATGGCAGACGTTTTTTCTTATTCGTTTATCTATCGAAATCAAATCAGGTGATGTATTCTGGTTAAATTATGGCCAATCTTTTTCTCTCT
The DNA here is from genome assembly GCA_028554795.2 of Sinohyriopsis cumingii. Lineage (NCBI taxonomy): Eukaryota > Metazoa > Mollusca > Bivalvia > Unionida > Unionidae > Sinohyriopsis > Sinohyriopsis cumingii. The sequence goes on from JAPYKE020000099.1 coordinate 887,525, forward strand.
CGTTCGAAAAACTTATTTGCTTTATTTCAGGTTTAATAGCGGCCAATCTCTCAAATTCCATTGAGGTTTCTAACGTTTTAATCTGGGAACTCTAGTATAGCTCTGGTGAGATTAAAATACTGTTTCCTCGATTGTTCTGCTGCTGTCCACTTGCCCATTATATAATTAAGGCAAGTTTTTCTCTAATATAAAATAACTTTCTCTAGTTAGATATTATCAGAATATTATAATATGACAGAAACAAAACTGATTGTAAGTGTTTGATGATTCTTTTCAATAACCCGTTGTATTAAACCCTGCGTTAACTATTATTGTGGAATTCATTTGGCCGTCTTTCGCCGTAGTGGTTACAAAAACCTCTTCTGAAATGTGGAATCGGAGTTAAAGGGAAAACAGAATTATGTGTCATATATGGTGGACGAGAATATCGAGCATTAAAGTGATATTATGATAAACAAAATGTGTGTGGTGACATTAAAATAAAAGACGCCATAGGTATTTATATAGATATTCCTCGTTTTACAAATAATGTTATAGTAGAGAAAAGGAATTATATACAATAGAGCAAGTTAAAAAAGACATTAATGTTTGAAAAAATTAAGAAGCATCCAGTTTTTACTAACTACGAAGCTAACCGACCAGGTGTCTTCGACACTGTCGACTAAAGAAACCTCTCGGTAATGTCAATAAGATGGGTTACCTCACTATTGGTATTGGAATTAATGGAATTAAAAAAATAAAACATTATCTTTCTCATAGATTTGTATATGATTCTTGTTATCAATCACATCAACTCAAATATAAATGATAATCATGTAGAAAACGTGCAGGCGATTACTTCGAGTGACGATTACTTTTAGTGAAAATAGCAAACGAGGAAAAAGTGGAAGATGTAAAAGAACACGACCAGTTACATCAGAGAAACGGGATAAATAAAAGAGATTTTATCAATATCACTGCTGGAAAATATTTTGAAATTTACCCAAAGTATATACAATTTACAGCAGATGGTATATATATAACACATATCTTTCGAAAACATTGAACTAAAAACTGAAATTTCCTGATATAGTTTAATAATATATTTTCCTCACAGCCTACATACAAGCCTCGGATTGGCATTTGGTAACAACAAAAAATAAAAAAAAAATTAGGCCACAACTGCAGCATGGAGGCGTTGTTGGCTGGTGGTAATTCGTATCATTTTTGTTGTTTTAGGCCGGATAACAAAATTGGGGCCTTGATGGATGGTCCCTCCAATTTCGATGAGGAGATGATTGCGTGAAAGAGATGTAGTGATAGAGAGATTAGAGTAAAAATGAGAAATATAAGCATGGATATCGGCTGGCAGCCTTGCAGCCTTGCATACCTGTGTTGTACATGTTGAACCAATCGTTACAAAATGCCATGCATACAGACATATATTTTAGATGCTTCATAACAATATGTGTGGTCATTCTTGACCTTTTTTAAAATTGGACCAATCTAAATTTTCATGAAAATTAAACATTTCTGCGTCAATAAATAGATTAATAAGTTTTAATTCTATCATTTTATCAAAATAAGTAATAATATCCAGGAGAAAATATCGTACATCGATGGTAAATAAACTTTTAAAATATGTGTCAGAAGCATTACACATAGATACAGCATGATGCTATCACATTTATAACCATATGATTATTAAAAAAGTTTAAGGTGAGATGCGAAGGGAAAAATGCAAGACCTTAGTTATTTTTATGGTTGAAGAAAAAATCATCACGACTTTGAACTCTAAATTATGTTATTTTGGCGTATGTAATGCATCTACGATATAAGACAATACTGCATATTAGCAAACGTATGCGTATAGAACAGGCAAGCATATTATACTGCATCGTAATCTATATTATGAAAATATAATTGCTATTCAAAGTTCATTGATAATTCGTGATAATTGGTTTAGAAACTTTGAAAGTTTGTTTTACAGACATTGGTTTGTTATGTAGTTCTTCAAACGTGACTTTCTAATTATTGAATAGTATATTTTTTCCACATATGTCTCAAATGGGACGTTTATTCCACAGGTATCTCACCATTAAGCTTATTTTCTAATATTGATACAAGACTTTGCCCTATCAATTTTTAACAGTGGTGGTAGTATATTTCCCAGAAAGACCGTGTCACTTTTTCTGCAAGACACCATTCGAGCCATAGAAAGGGCAAATTGCATGTCAATAATTTGTATGGAAATTGTTCGCTAGTGACGTAGAGCTACAGCAGCGCCCCCAAAAAGGAACATTGTATCAAATGGTTTGGATGAAAAGGATACAAGAAACAGTTTGCAAGATTGAAAAAGCTGAATCATTATGTAGACTGTCTGAAGTGGCAACCAGGACTTGGATGGATTGGCACTACCCATAAATAACCGTCAGGCCCGAGTTTTAAGATAAAAAAATTTGATCTAGCCGGGTTGGATACACCTCAAACCCAGCATAACTAAAATGAAAACCAAACACAAGGTTGACAAAACCAAACATGCGGAGAGAGGGACGTGCTAAGCAAACAATACGGGAAGGGAGATACCCGACCCTATAAAAACTGACTCGGGGGGAGGGGAGGTTCCTGGAACAAATTCCCTACATGTCCATCCCTAAAAAATAATCTACATAGGCACTTTTTATTTATGAGCAAAAGGGCATGAAAGAAACACAGAGAAAGACAGAGGCAGAGACAGAGTTTAGAGATGTGCGATATTACCGGTATACCTGTTCACGGGAGTGATCGTTTCGAGTGGTTATTTCCTGTGATAGGTATATAAGTACATTCAATGAGGCTCGAATGTCCATGAATTTCCAAGTTATCTGGTTACGACTTAAATTATATTAGAAGCATACCCTAACAGTTGTTGACAAAATTGGTCCAAAATTATTTTTTAAATTATTGTTATGAAAAGTTGAAATTGTCACATTAATTTCAAATATTACAAATATAATTATATAGGATTGACGTAGTATATATGCTAATATAGAGGAACGATGTGACTGTGAAATATAGTCAGACCAGGATTTAGAATAAAAATGGAATTGAGTTTTCATTATGTACAACCGTATCGTAATATGTTTCAGGACAGCAGTTTTGTTCAGGTAATTTCTATAGTCCACTAAATAGCTTTTCTATTGTTGAATCTATCTATTACATTTGTACTGGCTCTCTCTCTGATAAACATCTTGCCCCGGAAGACAACGTCCCACTCAATTTCCCCAGTCTATAACATAAATAATGTAGCAGCATTATATTAACTTTAGAGTAAGCCTAATCAACCCACTTTAGTTACAGTTTTATATGACAAGTTTTATAACATGGTATAAAAACCATTTAATTTCCGAGGGTAGGGGTTACAGCGACTTCTTCAACCTCAGAAGGATTGGTATTTTAATAAATATAATGGTTTTAATATGGAGTTCGTTTGCTTTAAATCAGTTTGAGTCAGTGCACAATATTTTTCGACTATGCAGGACCGGTAATATAGAAACGAAAAGCCAAGCAATAATCCAAGTCTACTGCCACAGAAAATTAAATTGCTGGTCACTATACAATTGCCGTATTCAGTGGTACTGATGGTGACTTGTTAAAAACAACACAAAAGTATACAAATGTACGTGAATTTTATGGTATCCAGCTCTAATGTACACGGATAATAAAATACGAATGTACTATATTCACCTTCATACGTATGGGCAGTAACGCATAACAGATGTCCTTATTACACCTAAGAAAAATGTACAAGCATTTCATTCATCAATACTCAGTTTATACTGTAGTTGAGCGATATTTGATGTTCTCACGGGACGTATTGAGCTTTCGACGGTAGCATGGAAATCACATGACATGTTCAATTGCCGTTCGAATCATCGTCAATGGCAACGGCGATAATACAGAGAAAAAGATCACGTTAAATTAAAATTACTAAAATTAAATAAGTTATTATACCAGAGGTTGAAGAAAATATAGATATACATAACAGTAAATATATACATACATATATACATTTATATATATGTAAATATATATATATATATATATATATATATATATATATATATATATATATATATATATATATATATATATATACATACATATATATATAGATACATATATATATATATATATATATATATATATATATATATATATATATATATATATATAAATATATATATATATATATATATATATATATATATATATATATATATATATATATATATATATATATATATATATATATATATATATATATATATATATATAGATATATATATATATATATATATATATATATATATATATATATATATATATATATATATATATATATATATATATATATATATATATATATTCTGGTATGTATATCTATATTTTCTTTATACACAGGTATAATAATTTATTTAATTTTAGTAATTTTTATTCGTGGTCGTAACCTGTATAGAATATTTTATTTTTGAATTGTGTGCCCAATTCGGCTATGTTGAAAACGCAATTTACGTAGGATCTATTGATATACGTTTACGTACGTGTTGAAAATTCAAATAAAAATCATAATAATAAGACTTAAAATGGCACCAGTTGCGTAGCGTATCAGTTACGGATGGCATATATGGAAGTTTCGAAAGGAATTATGCGGATTCCCATTTATTGCATGACGCCATGTGAATATACTTAGTTTATCGTAAATCAGTAGTGAATGTTGTCACATGAGGACTATTGCGAAATACAGTCGCAATATACGGTGGATATGAGGAGAAAATTAAACTTTCAGCTGCATTCTGATTTTCCGATTTCAGGAGTCACTCACACATTTTGTGTTCCTGATTTAAGTCTGCAGACGTGTATTTTGTTGTAGTTCTATGTTTTTTGAGAGGAAAAACGTTTGTTTGCACTTTTCAATGGTGATAGAAAGTGCTCATTATTTACACAATACTATTATTCTGGAATTGTTCTAAATTTTTCAAAACATTATAGATAACGCAATCTTGAGAAGGTTACGGCTCTTGGAGGACCCTATATTTCCGAACAGCTCCGGCTGCTCTAGTGGTTAGAGCGTCCTCCTCAGATGTGGGAGGTCGCGGGTACGAACCCCGGCTGAGTGATACCAAAGATTTGTTAAAATGGTACTAGCAGATGTCTCGCTGGGCACTCGGCATTAAGAGGTTGGTGTTAGGACTAGTCAACTTGGTGTCAGGATAATGCGACTTAAAGTATTAACAGACATAAGATTACTAAGTCGAAAATGGGACACTCAAATGGTCAAGTTCTAGAGCCACCTTAAAATGTGGTCGATCAATTGCCGTCTTTGGCACGCTTGACGTTTATTTCAAAGCATTTATTGCCATAAATAGTAACATTCGCGTACTTGAAAGCCATAACTTGTTGTAAAATAAAAGTCACAGATTATCTTTGACTTGTTTTAACAAACATATTTTAGCAAATATTATCAGCAACTGCATAAAATGAACACGGAGCAGATAAGGCGTTGATTTATTTATGCCTGGATTTGAATGTGAATATTATCATTTGTATTTTAATGGGAGAGAGCATGAGATTTCGACTTCGAAGTTTGATGTATTCCCGTTGCTTCACCTGGCACTCGTTGGTTTTACAAAAACGTTATAGGACACGACACTATCACCAGCATATCTAGGCAGATGATGCAATAAGCGTGTAAGCTATAATATTTGAACTGCCACCATTTTTGTGTTCACACCTTTGAGGTCAACCCAAAGGATCATACCTCTAATGTATGTATCATACCTCGAATGTATGTCGATAGCTGCCGTTGCGGCCACATCGGTTATATACGGAACAAGGATTGCTTAAGAAATTAAGGATAATTAAACAATGCGTTATTCGTAAACTAGCCGTTGATCTTACACAAGAAATCTTTTTAGAAATAAATTTGTTTTATTTTCATGTGGAGAAATTTCCTGCGAGAATAAATGTATGATTTGTTTCTGCAAATACCTGTGTCGACGTTCATCCAAAGCTTACCTTTTTCTCGCATAAATAGCCGAAGTAGTTCAAAATGCGTGTTTGTCAGTGGAACATACATCATAGCAAAGTGTTGCCGATCATAAAAGGTAAAAAACAAAACTTTAATATGATCTAGTTGTTATAATTTAGTAATGCTGTGTTTGTTTACGTATTGTTGTAAATAAATGCTCGTGTATGCATCAATCATTCTTACTCATTGACGAATGCATTTCCTTCTCTCTGCTTTTTGGACCACTCTTTTGGCCTGTCATGGTCCACGACTTAAACGAAATTTTAAAGTCTTCAAGTAAGGCTAATACATGTCCGAAAAGTAAATGTCACATGATAAAACTAATGCAAACTTTTTTTTATGTGGTTATTGTAAGGTTTTATCTGCCCAATATTTTTTTATTCACATCGGTAGTAATTTTGTTCTTGGGTTTATAAATCATTTTAGAAACCTTATTAAATATCTGTATTCACCAAGACAAAATGAAATAAAAGTTTGAAAATTTATGCTTTGATTTGACAGTTTTCCTTGTTTTAGCATTACAGTGAATACTTCATAGATAGTTGGAGATTTCTGTGTGATGACAGCTATAAATGCCATACACGATGTGCACTTATTTAATTGTATGAGAGGATGTTTCTTCTTGCTGTATGAAAATGAAAACTGCGCAGTTGGAGACGAAACCACCATTTGAAAATAGAAATTGATGTTTCTGGTGGCTTAGTGATGACGTAGATCACCCTATCAGTATTTAGTCGCATGTGCAGATGTTGAGCCGTTTATTCAGTCAGAGGAAAGAGAGCTTTACACAAACAGTGCCAATCTGGATTATGTTGCTGACAGGATGGATTTCATCTGTTTTACAGTGTTAACACTGTTCTTGTTTCATGTAGAGAAAAGTGCAGAATGCAATAGTAAGTACAGCCGTATATGTTCCTTCTGAGATAAATCTATATGTTATTACAGGTCATTTTTATTTATTATTGTCGTGCAAACGCTGAAGTATACCAGGCTCTCCAATGAATGGTACCTGAAACATTATTGTTTAAAAGTGTAATATGTAACGATGTTGTAATTCTAAATGATGAACTGTGTATACGAAGATACATTTTGTCAGAGAAGTTTCAAATTCACTGTACGCTTCTGTGCACAAAATATTTACGAATACATGGACAGTGTTGATATTACTTAATTTCTCTAACATCATAAAATATGTTGGATGTTCTTATCAATCTCATATATAACTCGGTAAGAAAGATACACGAATCTGTGATGAAAATCGAATTGAAGAGACAACATAGAGACAAACAGCCATACACATCCATTATCGGATGAATACTCATAACACTGAACAGGTGTGTGTGGTGGACATTGTCTGATCTTTCTTGGGATTCTTTCCCTTACGAACATATCAAAGTATTGATTAGTACTAATTGATTATCTTTTCATTAGGTACTTGAAGCTAATCATATTATTTGTTCCGTGAGAATAATGTTATTGTTGTGAGAAATACACAAGTAAAACACTATGATTTTAAACTTTCATTAAACATTTTACACGTTCATTTCTTGAATGAAACCCAAGCATCGGAAAACTATTCCTGTATATTTATCTTGACAGCCTGAAGATGTCGGAGATTTGTAGTCTTCGAAACAAACATTATTTGTGTATCTTAAATCAGCATCAAAAAAGCAACTTGATGTTTAATCACATGTGAGATTCTCATTGAAACGTCTCAAGTCACTCTGTTCATATTTAGCAGTTGGCTGTTTGGCTAACTCAGACTGGGTATGTTTTTGACCAGTCGTTAGCAAACGTGATACCAATCTTACACAACCATTTGAGCGTCAAATGATTCTTCAAAATATTAGAAGCAGCTCAAGAATCAATGTTATTGATAATAGAAATATCTTCCATTATGTAGCGAACATAACATCAATAACATTATAAAAGAACGAAAAATCACAATAGTATGCATATATATCAACTGGAAATTTATAATCCATTTTATGGTAGTTGTCCCTACATTATGATTTCACTACACCGATGTTCTAACCACATATGCATATGCCTACTAACCAAATAAATGTATGTTCAGCTGCATCTCCTGTTTTGAATCAAATGTTAAGCTTGGATTCGAATCCATTTTGTTAACTCCCCGGCATATAATATAGGGGTGCATAAAACCCGGACTCGAACGTGTTCTATCCGGCACTCAGGGCAAGTTAAAAGAACACAGACATCTGACCCGTGAACGGTAATTATATTAAAGAAATTAGTGTTTGCAGCCCTCAAGTGGTCTTAGAAAATGCAATCTGACCCTTGGCCGAAAAAGGTTGTGCACTCATAATATAATATTTTATTTCACATTTGCGTGCCACTCGCAAAGTTAGCTTTTCTTGTATGTAAATTCTCCCCCAAACTGTTAGGCAAACTGGACGTTTTTAAACTTGTTTCGTAAAATTATTCCAACAGCCTAACAAAGAGCGCTCCTTGTCTTAACATAGTTGTTGCAAGAAATGAAAGGGAAAGGTGACCAAACGTCCTTAACATTGACAAATATTTTATTGTCACAGTCAGTTATGTTGCTAAATGTATTCATTTAACCACATACAATTTGAAGCATTTTCTCTAGGTACGGATTCTTGGCTGAAATGTTCCTGATCATAAGTAATATGTTTTTAGTTTTGTTTAAAACATACATTTTACTAACACAATTGAAAATTGCGATGACGCAGATTCGTTATCTTCAAGTTGAATAATTAATATTTTCTTGATTCTTGATTCACATAGTATACCACCGACAATTTACATATCGCTTAATACTTGTTACCACCTTTTCTGATGGAGAATGTTATCTTCGTAATACCTTATATCCATACTGAAATATTTATGCTGCTAAAACATGACAGAATAGTGCATTTGCGCAATAACATCACATTGCATATTGTCATCACAGAAAGACATTTTTAAGAAAGATAAAAAAATTCACAGTTCTTCTTTGATGCAACAATATAGACATGGAATGGAACATATTCTAGCCAGTTTAATAACAAATGATTTATTATACTTTTATGACAGAAACAATTTTATTAAATATTCTAGAAGAGGGCATTTACAGTTTCCATGCAACTTACTACTGAATATTCCTATATAGTCAGAAGCAAACATTGCGACTAGATAGCAGTACATTCGTAACCTCAATAATAGACTAAATAGTATTGCAAGTTCTAATTATCTTTACAGTTCGAACATTTGTTTCTTATGAATCTTTAAGTCTACCGAATCAAAGATAAAAATCATTCCAGTCGTACTCTTCATCATTTAATATTGTCATCACGAAGTTTCGTTCAACTTGCCATAACTATATATCATTGTCCCGTTAATTCCTTCTTTGGTAGTGCAAGCTGCTGAAATTTTGTTTTATTTTGAATTTTAGCTGATGATATAGCCGCTTTCACTGGATGCAATGTTTCGCTTAAATGGACATTACGGAATATATCAACGGAAGTCGACGTATTCAAAATCTACAATTCGTTGGAAAACGTGACCGCCGTTTATGCTGTTGCTTACGATTGCGTTGTACCTGACAATTTATCCACGTCTTGCATAGCAAATGGTAGTGATGATGAAATTATCATATTGCTAACTATATTCAATGTAACTGAAAGACAAAGTGGTATATATACACTTCGACAGACGTTTCCATTAGACACAAAGCGTGTCATTTCTACAAATCTTACACTTATCGGTGAGTCCCAAACTTCCATGATTAACAAGTATAATTTTTTGCGATAAACCTATACAGAAAATTCAGTATTCTATGTATCCGGTTAGTTCTCACTTTCTTCAAGACAGTATAAAAATAATGATGTGGCAAATGGCAAACATTTTCACCATTATAATTAGCAGTATTGTTTAAATATCCTAAGCAGAAAAGTTTGAATTACTATTTATTTATTTTCTATCTGTAGTCAGTTCCCCTTTTAGAAATCATGCGCAATTTTGATCGAATCACATATATTATATCGCATAACTACTATATGTATCCATCTCCGGTGTGGATGGAAACATCATGACATGTATAGCGTATATGGGACGATTTATGAATGTATTGACCTTATAAACAATTTTTTATTTTATCGGTATCATATATCCTTTGAGAGTACATTAGGTTGCGTTAAAGATTGCAAATTTTGAATGAAGTCTCAAAGAAGTTAAAACCATGTGACTATTTTAACAAATCATATCTTGACTTTCAATCAATTTCATTTTCTTCAACACAAGAAACATCATTGTTCTGTTAGTGTTTCAAGGATTTCCAAACCTAAGATTCTGACATTCAGACCACCAGATGTTTTTCATGAAATGATCCTTACATTTTGTTTTCATTTCTAATTCATAAAAATATGTTTTGACTTTGAGGAGAAATACAATTTGAAAGTTATCTTCATACCCCAAAAAGGTCAAAAATAGAGCTGGACTTATGTTAATCACTACTAATGCCTGATTGGGTAATTTTCAATGAAGGCGTAGTCTTGAGGTAGTGGAAAAAAGTTCCGATAAATGGTAGAAATTTTTTTTTTTTGTTAATACAAAATTGCTTACGTGAATACAAGAATATGATTTGATTTAGTTCCTTATTTTGACATGAACATTGATTTTGATTTATGCAGGATTTTAGAATTAGATTTAGCACAAGCAACAGGGAGGCTGCACAGACCAAATATTCTGTCCAAAAAAAGGCTTACAGCAAAGCTGCTCATGCAAGGATGTGGGAGTGGGTAGAAGCGAGTATAGGCCAAACATTCGACACCTTATTTCGTGAAAATAAATCTGATAACAAGATTGGGGGCGCAGACCTCTTCGTTGTAGGTTCTTAAAATTAACGCTTCTGGAAAGTGCTTGCGAAATATGTGAGAGACACATTAGGAGGAAATCGAAATTTTAACGATTTTAAAGACCAATCCGATATTATTTTCTTGGATCATGTAAATTATTTGTAATGAATCCAAAAAGAGTTTACTGATCATTAGGAAAGAAGTTTTTAAACCTAATCATATCCATGTCAATTGAACACCAAGAATGATGCAAATTGCGCTGGTGTAAAGCGCTGACCGTTCCGGATCGCTGCCATCTCACCTCTGTCTGCGTGGGTTCGAGTCCAAGGCTCGGCTAGCGTGGGTACGTGGGAAAGCCTGCCAGTAGCTTCTCGTGTGTCGGTGGTTCTTCCCTGGGTTTTTAAGGATTTTTCCTCCACCTGTTATACTGGCCGTCACGTATAGCCTATCTTGTGCTGAAAAATGGCGCTAATCCCTAGAAGAACAACAGCAAATTTCGCAACGTATTTGTATCAAAGAAATTTAAAGAAAACCAAAAGATTGAAGTTATTCTGATCATGTTAGTGATTTGAACATGTCGTTGCGTGACTTAAATGTCGTCCGTGTTTTTATGTCTACCTCGTGTGAATATTCTTGTTGGATTTGTGTGTTTGTCTATCATAACATAATCGTATACCACTATATCATTAATACTAACATCCAGATCGTCGACTGATGGTGCATCATAGATGTCAGTGATAAAGTCGTCATCCTCACTGTCATTGTTTTACAAACCCTTTTGCATTTCATTGAATTTCTGAAGAACATTATAGCATCGATGGTCATCCACGGATGGTGCCACTAAATCAAGTTTGTCCGATTTGAGGCATTAAGTAACAGCTGTGTTTTGCCAGATAATGGAAATGATAATGGCGCGAATAGCGTTGGACGATGCCGGATGATGCTTGACTGACTCCTGTTCTAGTGTTACTGAAACGTCAAGCAACTTAATGCTGTACAAATATTATAAGTATATAAGCTTATATTGTGTTTGATGCCAAAAAGTCACTAATACAAGTGGAATAAAATTAATAACGGCAAAGAATCTTCAACGGTACTTACAGGCACGTGCGTGAAATGCAATAAAAAATAGACATTTGTGGCATCTCGCTATACGTCAAACGTTGGTGATATCGTAGCGACACTCGGGAAATTACGAGGAAATCATCGGGCTGAGTATCCTGGCGAGTAACATCTTCCGGGATATAATTATTGTTGCCATGGAACCAGACTTGATATTATAAACGACACAAATATCAGCCAAAACCTGTTGAATTTCCAGTAAATGCTATTGATCAACCGCTGAAGTCTATAAAACAATAAAAGTATAATGGAGTCACTGGCACACTGCTAACCTAGCGTTGGGGGTCTATCCGCCATGGGACGGGTAATTATTTGTCCGATAATTAAAAATATGGAATTATTAAAGTCCAAGAGGATACTAGAAAGTCAGAGCGGCGATTAACAAACTGGCTGATGTAGCAGGTGTCAGGCGTGATGTTGCAGCAGATTAGCTGGCCCGACACGCAATACGGCAATTTTGTCTGGCGCCACCTAAAATGGTTTAATACGGATTGTTTGATGTTAGTACTCCCAAGGAACTTTATCAGGCAGATATTTTGTTTCTACCCTATAACACTATTATAACTGGTACGTTACGTAAAAGACTGAGACGCACATGCAAATACGTGTTCACTGTCGTCCTCCTAGCGAGTAGATGCAAAGGAGCGGCATAATTATCACCTAAAACATCACCTAAGGTTTCAGATTGAACGAATTTATGAACGTGGACATTTACAATGGCCACGATTGCTATAGGCTGATCCTGGCGAAGAATGTATTAGTTCAGTATCATGACTGATGCAACAACATAACGTCAAACACAGACGTGGATACATCGTAATTCATCGTGATCAGGCAATCGTTGGGCGATTTAATCGAGCACGTGCTGAGCTATTCTTTGGATATGAGTATGATAAGGAAATACTTTCTACAGAAACGAGTTCTCGCGAATGGGTTTCAAGACTACCAAGCGTAATAGCCGCGTTGAACAATGAAGTCAAGCGTGAATTTATATAAAGCTCATGAATGCAATCGCGAAGAAACACATGCAAGCTAAGCGGCACTCTCCCTCACATAAACCGTTACTCGATAACGTGACGGTCAGGTATATTTTATATGAAGCTGGTGAACTTAAAGGAGACCAGAAACCAATGGAAATATAGAATAATAATAAAAGTACTATAGCAGAAAACCTTATTCTGAAGTATCATCTGCGACTGTAATGCCGATATTTAAATATTGGCCTATCTTCTAGGAGCTGAATTTCCGTGATCTCATATGCAAAATTTCCGCGCCTATTCGGTTACTTTCGGGATGTGACGTCATAGTAGCGACTCCAGCAGCCCAAGTGGGAATTGACAGAGTAAAAGACAATACCGTTTTGCGTTGCTTACGGGTGTAATAGAACATTAAAAAAAGCCTGTGGACATATTTTTCTTTTCCGGAAGAAAAAGGCATCATGAAAGAATGGGTACATTATTACAAACGAGTCGATTTCAAAGCAACACCATACAGCACTATGCGCTCGTTACATTTCTCAAAGGAATGTTACGAGAGGGATCATGAAAAAATAGCAGCTCAAAGATACGCAAATGCTAGGCCTAGACTAAAAGTTGGCGCTGTTCCAGACATACCTTTGGACATTTTAAATCCTGGGAAAAGAGTTAAACGTGTGAGTTACGAAAATAGGCAGAAGGACGAGTAAGTGACCACAAAATGCAACAATCAATCCACATATCTTTTATCTAAAACAGCAGTGCTAAAAACAAATCTGATAGCCCTACACCCTGGGCCCCTTCTGGTTTTAGTTCCATCCTATCCTGTATTCAAAGTGAGGTGCCCGTCAGGCTTGTCGAAACAAAAATTGTTTGCCTGAGGAAACTTTGCCTTAACACGGCACAATCTAAATCAAATCACCACTGTCGTAGGTGAAATTTAGATTTGATTTTGATCAAATGGAAGCTTTGCTAAAAATAAGATTCTAAACCTGTCGTGTTTCGAGAAAACACAATTTTCAGTAATCTTATAAAAATTAAATTTAAAAAAAAATGCATTGTACACATGTAGTATGCATAAACGGTAATCTGTATTAATTGGAACTGATATAAAACTATTCCTTGGGCAGTTTAAAAAGGAGCGATTTAAAAAAAAGGTCAAAGTTTCACATTAACTGTCTGACAATAGAACGGGGAAGGGACTATTGACCCCCCCCCCCTTGCCCCAATGTGCGACCGCCCATTTGACGTGCCTTTTCTCGCTGTGATATGCCTTATTATTCCCCCATGGCAAGCCCCTTTTGCACATTCTGGTCAGTTCTGGCTAAATTGCAAAATAGCTAAAGTTTTGATTTAAGTACGCAAACAATAAAGCCGGTGGGACTAATGAACAGAATCCTTATCCTTACATTGATCTTGTGAAAAGGACTGCCCTTCGGACATACTTCAAAGAAACCATGTTCGACAGTGTGAGTATGTGTAAGCACCAGCAACTGATTACCAAATAAACGATGCCTATTTTGTTGTTACTTACGATGCCATGGACATAATTTTAACAGTTCAAATCTGCAGTCACAAGTTACCGTACTTGTGGCAACTGTTTTTCCCACGTTTTATGCCCTACCTTATTTCCTGTGGTTTAAGTTTTAATGCATGTAACACTGTTTGCTGAATAAAATATTTATTCAGAATTACTTCTTTAGGGCCACATATACTGCATGGTATATTTTATTTTATTCCTTGTAATTTAATCATGGTAATTAAACTTTTCATATACGGTAGAGGAATGTCAGGTGTTAACTCGCCGAGTTTCCTTGGCGGAAATGGAGATGCGATTTTGTTTGCAGAGAAAATTTCAACGTGATCATTCATTTACGCTAAATGGTGACAATTTGATTCTTTTAATTATTTTTTTTTACTATAGTACTGTTGTTGTTGTTTAAAAAATCTGAAATTTGCTTGAATAATGTTTTATCTTCACATTCTATTTACTGAAGAAGAAAAAAAGAAGAAAAAACTGTTGTATGATATTAATTATTTCGTCCAGTGCCGGGTTTAGACGTGTGTGCGTGTGATTTGAACTTTTAATGTAGCTTTAACAATTTTTCAGTCATATCGCTACGATGTCAGCAGTGTGGCAGTTTAGACTGTGGATTGCATACGTTATATTTAAAAATGGTTTGGGGTTGGGTTTTTTCTTCTGACAAATGAAAATTGACAGACATAATGTAATAATCGGGACTTCGCTGCGCAAAATTGAGAGATATTCGAGATCGGGATGTAGATGAGGAAATACCCCCAAAATCGGGAGGTTTTTCTCCCGGCTTGAGAGTTGACAGGTATGAACTGTCCGAGCTTGTGGAATTTCATTCAGGACTTAAGTTTATTTAAGTCACCAGCCCGGGGCCTGTGCCTAACAAATTTCTTTTAGTACTTACCAGTACAGTACATAAACTATTATATCAGACTACAGATTCAACTTTTGAATGTGCAACCCAAATGTGGTCTCCTGTCTGTCTCTCTCGCCAATGTTTATGTTTGTATTCGAGGACTCGCTAGTATAGCGTCACGGTACCACGTGATCTGTCGTCTCATTAAAACTCGGAAAAACTCGGCAATTTACGGAATCGTGGTATCTTCCACGCAATATAATCACTACCCGCTTACGATATTTAATTTATAAACATTGCAGTCGAATTAAAATCTGTAGAGAATTACATACGTAAAAGGAAAATTTTGATTTCTAGTCTCCTTTAAAGGTGATAAAAAAAGAGCAACTGATCATATCTGTAGCGTAACCACACATACAATTCCCAGTGTAGTAAGATCTAGGCCTGCAATCTATATACTAGGTTCGACGGCTCTTCTGCGTGGATTTGTCTGTAAACAATTACAAGTAATTCACGAAGATGCACAATATCCGCCAGCATTGATTCGGTAACAAATCAAGGCATTACCTCCTCGACGTCTATTACATTCAGGACGAATCAGTATTACATTCACTCTTGTTTGGCCGAAACTACCATTGATTCTGTCCAAGGAAAATTGTCGTGGATCATTTGGAGAATATTGCCATGACATTATAGTGTTACAAATCGAGCAGTGGTTGTCTTGTCGTTATTTAAACTCCTTGATCAATTCAACATCATGATCAAACTCGCGTTTATCTTTTGCGGTCAATTCGCTGATAACAAGCTAATTTTTTCCTCACCGTAGTCTTCTTAATTTTCTGAGGTTGATTATGCTCCGCAGTATAAACCACCCTTTGTAGTAGGGACATTATAGTAACCAACTGTGGATACTGCCAGATATACTAAATTTGACCATTCGACGCGATCATCGATAATCAAAAACATTTTATCTGAGATTGTTAGTCCCTGCGATGAATGAATTATTATTGTTCAGCATGATGGCTGCGCAAATGCTTTTCAACAGCGTCAATGGAGACAGCAACAATATCATTTAGAATGAGGCTTTGTATTTCCAGATATCTCTAAATCTCAGTGTAAATATTCCGTCGACAGGTATCTGCTGAGCGATAACATAATGGGACTAATACCTCTGGTAATTTTTCCTTATGAAGTGAGAATAATTTATTTTGAAGTGAATCACAAACTATTTTCCTGGATGCAACTTTAAGATCATTAGAGCGCCCCAGATCCCAAAAAATCATCAATCGCAGTCTATGGAATCTTACATTGCATCGTATTTGATTTAAGTCTCATTCTTGCTTTCTGCTTCTTCGACTTTTAGTCATGTGGTCCTTTAACATATCCTCGTAATAATCAACATATTCATTGAACCGGTCGTGCAGCGATTCTCCTGTGAATGGGGGAGGTTGATCATGATCGTCATGCATGATAATTGCCAATGATTATATAGCTGACAAATCAGGAAACATTTATAAAGCATTTAGATACCGTACATATTTCATCCCAGGTGATGATCTTAGGATTATGTTTCTCATCCATTTTTTCTGGAGTCAACGCATCACCGAACCATCGAAAGAAACTGTGATAAGTATGAGACTTTACACCTCTCTTTCATCTCCCTTGGAAGTTGGTGAGTTGGGGGTAGCACTGACATGTCGTTGGGATTATCTGATCTAAACATCATTAACGTACGTATAGTTTTACCAGAACCATCAGGAAAATTAAGATAAACTGTTTTATTCCGCAATACAGGATCATTAGCACTTCATCTAGCAAGCCTATGTTTGACTCGCTGATAGAAAATCAATCTGTGGCGATTCTAACAGCGTCTTTGTGAAATCGATTTAATATCGATGACAGTTTTATTGATGTGCAAGCGAGAATTGAATATCTCAAATGAGCAAACAACCATCACGATAGCTGATAATAATACCTAACGTAGTTCCATTTGGAAGGTTTGCATGCTCCCTGGTGATGAATACACCTTTTGTTCGTATTAGGAATTATAAAGTGCAGTTCTGCCTCGTCTTTGATTAATGGTGTACAACAACGCTTATTGTCAAATGAGGTTCCATGTGTAGATTTACTAATAATTTTTGGGCTTTTGTCTTTTGCAAATAATATTTCCTTCTTGTAATGTAGCCTATACGACATTATTGCTTCACTCACTGTCAGCGATGAACAGATCTTCGTATCGTGCATATACCTTAACGCACTATTGGAGCCCAACTGTTTTTTTTATTCTTTACACAGTTGTCTCTGAGATTTGGTTAGTTAAAATGACGAACAAATCAAGCATGAAAATGACTGGATAAACAGTCTCAGCAAATTTGAATGATTAAATCCTAGCAAATATTTTAAGATCAAAATCAGGTAATGGACCATTTATCGCAAAGCGAGTCACTTCATATGTCGGATCCCCAAATCTCTAAAAATAAGGCTCACATTCATTCACTCCAAGAAAGCTTCCGGAAGAAAATGCAACCATGTAAATCGAGATACCGTTCTTGGAATCATATTTGTATTCCAGAGACCTCCATTTCCAAGAATTCCTCGAGATATTGGTCGCAATGAATTTTTCTGCCGGCAAAAGTGAGCAAAGATAGATGAGATATTACAACAATTATACAGTATTTCATTTACTTGATATGTATTTTTCGCGTATTTTAGTGCAACTCGCGCCATTTGCACATGAAGATATTCCGTACGATAAAGTCCACAACACGGTAAAACAAACTGAATAAATCCGGGGGTGGGGGTGGGGGGCTAGGCCCCGGCGAGACCTGACGATATCTGGATCACAGCCAGACCGACACAGGATCGGTTTTAATTATATTATTAATACACTCAAAAATATCACCGTAATAAAATCGAATATGTTTGCGGTTACGGTCGTGTTTGATGCGTGGGCGTTCTGGTCAATTATTGCTATCATGTTCCTCTACTTTGATACTTGGAGGTGTACAAGATCCTTACTTGTCCTTGCTTTTATCGGAAATTTAAACTTTTTCATAACTCAGCAATATCTTTTATTCTGGCTCCATTCTCTCGGACATCTTCAGTCCATTTGTTTATTGTTTTGCGCCGCAGATCCGTTAGAACATTTTCTAGTAAAGCGTTCAAGAAATGTTACGTGATTCTTTGAGTTACACAATTTAGAATAGTATACTCCTTGGTACTGCATTTTGGTGAAAGATCATCAACATTAGGTTCATTCAACGGATAAATTGCGTAAACAACGGCTGTCACATGATATGATATTTCATAATACGGCTTGTCGATATCTGTCAGCGTCCCTGGTCTAGAATGTTTACCTAACGTGAGAACATAATGACGTTGTTGTGATTCCCAAACAGAGTCGGGTTTATCGTTTATTATCCATATTGCGTCATTGTCACCGATGTCGGCTACAATAAAATTGATTCTAACAAAGGATGTTCCTTCGACAAGATAATCAATAATCGTCCTTGCTCTCTGGTTGTCATTGTAGCGTGGATGGAACAATTGCCTTTACGAATCCAAAACGTTGACCAAACGTGCGCTGCTTCATGTTTCCTACACTTTTCCTTGGTCTCAAGGATACGACTGCGTGATTGCAAATTTGGTATTATGGGGCGTTGTTCCTTATCGGTTAAACTGTCAAGATCAAATCTAGCCTGGGATGTCTTGATCCAAGCTAATATTGAAAGACCATCATCGGATAATGTGCTTACTTCTGTCATTATATAATTATGGCAAATATATATTCTAATTAAAGATCACCCTAGATTATTATATAATAATGTCACAAGCAAACGATAACTGCGAATGTCTGCCGATTGGATCAACAACCCCAGTGTTGAAAATCTTGGTATTACGAGTATTGCGGATACTATTCCGCAAGTGTCCGAAAAGGCAGTTTAGAACCGAAACCAAGCATAAAATGCGGTATTGGCTCTAGAGGTAAATCTGAACTTTGTTTACCTTACGGTGGAAAAAAAATACCTAACTTTGACAAAGTACTATGATAAAAGAAAAGATGGCCAAAGCCACTAATGGCCAGACTACTAGTAGCCCAATAAAATATATCAACCTCGATATAAAATCAGTGACTAAAAACCTATCATTATCATATTTTTCTTAGTAATATGAAATTTTGATTTAGAGAAAATATAATATATACTCGCTGATAAGCTCGTGGATGAACTTTTGACTTTTAATCGCCTGGTCGATGTTGAAAGTATATTCTCCTGTTGAATATTTTTTATACCTCCACCAATGAGGTACTGATTTCGGATCAGTCTTATATCTCTCCGAAGTTATAGTTGTCCAATATATCCAACTGCAACACTTTCTGAAACCAGGAATATTTATAAAGATAGACGGCTTAATCTGGCGTTGATATTTCAATGGCCGCACTCAACGTTGGGTCATCTCCTGTAATAGTGGTCTTTGACTCTTTTCCCGTGATTGAAATGATTCTTCGTTGAAACTCATCGTTGATTTGCTTGATCTGATTACTTCGTGTAGGTATTATATTGACTTGCCAGTCAGGTGTGGGGAGCAAGACCCTTCCCTGTTCTTATACGCAAATACTACTGAATTGTTAGCGGATAATCGTCCGCACGAATTTAATCTTATCTTTGGCAGGCTATTATAAAAGCTCGTAATTATTCCTGCGCGATTTCTAAGCTTCGATGGGATCCGGGTGCTTTGTTTCGTGGTAGGAAAACTAATATCAAATTCCGGCTGCGTTGATGTCTCTGATATGATTGTATTATTGGTGGTGTTGTATTAGCGACAATTTGTTCATATAATGCTCGTGTAACACGTTCATGTTGGATCGTTTCGCGATCTGACATTATTATTTGCACAGATTTAAATTTTGTGGTGGTGGCGACATTGGTCGCTCGTCAACATTGTTAACGTCGTATTCATTAATTACCCACGCGCATTATGTTAATATTGCTTAGTGCAATAAATTCCTCATGTGACATTACACATTTGTTCAGCCCTGAGGACGTCATCGATGATAGCTGTGCATGCGTGTGCGTTGCTTTCGCTAATAGTGTTGTGTGTTCATGTAATTTATCAGCCGTTTGTTGTGTGTAGGTCAAATATATTTCTCAGCGATGCCTGGTACGAAGATGCTTGATCATATCTGTAATATTTCGCGAAATATAAGGAATTTGTGAGATTGTAAACAATAGTGTTACGATTCATTATGTGAATGCTAAGTAATCAATTGAGGCGTTTTTGAGACGGTAATTTGATTGAGACTGACGGACATGGTTCCAGAAATTCTATCGATTGAACAACGCCATTGATACATCGTAAATATCCTAAATTTCGCAGAACTGAAAGTCTGTACACGCCGGTGACCTAATTGGTATGTTTGATTGTGCTGTTTTGTTTTAACAATGTCAATGACACAGAATTTACTGTATATACCGCGTGGATGAACGGGGTCGCATGAATTACACCCGCTTCAATCTTTCTTATATTTTCAAAGATGTCAGGGATGCTACTGGTTATATCTGTGGGCGTTCTTTAAGCTTGGTCAAAATCTCGTTGTGTTATAGATATGCTGTCCAACACATTCTATGCATCTCTGAAAATACCGAGACGGTTGATTATCGTATCGATGTCTGACATCGTTGTTGTGACTGAAGTCTTAACACTGGTTAGATCAATGAGTTTTGTGTTAAATTCAGGGAGCCTTACATCAACGTCCATAGGACTTGCACAGAAATTATCAGTGATTTTATCAGATTTCTCCGAAGCCTGTAAACACTAATACATCAACATCGTACGCATCTCTCAACGTGGTTTATTTATTAACAATCATGTTGTCAACGTATTTCGTCGTCGCGGTGTCATTGTCTATTGTTGGATATCTCAGAAGAGCAATTATATTTCTGTTCATGTTGAGTTCACCGGTCATTGTATTACGTGTTTGTTGATCTCGTTTCTGACCGTTGCGATTGATACGTTTAAATCCCTGATTTTCCGGTGTCAGTAAATACCGGGATATTATCGACGGTAGCGTCTAAATATCACCGGACAATATAAATTCAATTAATTTTGCTAGTATTTAGATTTTCATACTGATGCTGAAAAACAAATTCATCCTTGTCAACCCCAGCGAGTATCATTCGTTCAGCAAGCTCATCTCGAGTCGCATATTTCGGCAAATCGACTTCAAACGGAACTCGTTTCTTAACTCGAGTGAGAGATCTTCCTTAAATATCTACCATTAAAACCTCTGAAGATGTTTAAATCGACAAACGGTTATACCTGGAGAGTATGCTGTCGGGACAGCTATACTATTGTCTGGTTATGTCATCCACTGGTCTATTTGTGCATGACTTTATGTGGTGGCTATGATGACCTTGATGTAGCATTAAGTACAGCAAGTTCTTCTGAAACTTATATAGGTGGATCTGTTAATGTCTGTCTTTGTAATGTTGAATACCGGATCAGTATCTTAATGATTCGTGAATCGCCACTGAGATATTTAAAAAATTATTTTGGTGGTACCAATCGATACGAAACAATATAAACAACACCACGTGGATCAACCGCGTATGCAACCCAGTGGGTTTCTGGACCAGAACTACCCTCAAGATTATTGATACCAGTTTCAACATATTGGATATTCTAATAATTCTGAGATGACGTTCTGTCAGTGTTAATTTATTTGGGTCTAGCAACGCTATTGATTTCAGTAATATTTTATGCCAGAATTCTCTATTGATGCTGATGATAGCATTTGATCGGAACAGGTGTATGAGTAACATAGACATGTTGAAAAGACATTTATATAATATTATGAATGTTTTAATTACAATGTTGACGGCTAAATCATATATTCTCTACGGGTGCATCAACAACCCTAATTCGTCTACCAACACCTTAAACAAGCATTGTTTTGTCTGATAATATGACAGTAATGGCTCGGTAGACAACAGGAGAAGCTGGTATATCACCAACAGCAGCTCGCACGTATATGTCAAGGACATACTGTCTAAACAAATTTAGATGTTCCAATGAAAAATAATAGATAGGATACAATGACTACAAATCACGCTGCGATATATCCAGGCCGGAATCAATGTTTTAATAACGCCCGATGAATTTAATTTAACTATAATGAGCTTCTGCAACGTTGTTTTGGTGGAAATTCAGTATTACGTCTTTGGATGGTCCATGGTGTCTGTTTATCCTCAGCGAGATCATAGACACTTCTAATCTGTCAAACGCCATTGGGTTCGTTTCTTGATTTTCCAATCTTGCGGTATATTGAAATGCAATAAATATATGTCCTTCTGCTGAAATTTCCTGTCATGTAAATGTAGGTATTGTGCTTGTAACTGAGTCAGTGGTCATTGTTGTCAGCCATGACAGCGTTGACATACCACCGCTATCTAGGAAAAAGATCAGCCGCTGTCCATCTGTCAACGACGGAGATATCGCTGCCATTCACAGTGTGATTTATTTCTTGAGTTTCCAATCTTGCATTATCTTGAAATGCATGGAATAGGTGTCGTGATGCTGCAATTCCCGGTTCAGATCACATCTCCCATAGAAATCAATGGGCTGTGCTTGTAACGGAGTCAGTGGTCATTGTCAACCATGACATTTTCGACTTACCACCGCTATCCATGTAAGAGAGCAGCCGGTGTTCTAAAGTGTTTGTTGGTGTCATCGTTGGCATCCATAATGCAAGTTTTGATAGTACCACTTTACCAGCAGCTGGAGCGTTGTTGTTGGTGGCTTTTCGAACTAACTTATTTGAATAGTTGGCCCCAAAGATAACATTTCTAACATATCTACAGAATCAAATATATGGGAGAGGAATCACACAATTGAATCTACCATTAGCATTAATATGTGATGCTGCAAATTCCATGTTGAATTCTGGATTGACGCCAAAGTCTACCCGGGATACATCACTACCATTGTTGTCTGAATGGTTTCTTGGTCGTCCTATTTTCTACTGTATGCAGTAAGGGTTGTCAGAAATGGCCTTCGCGACTTGTTTCTCAGAGATTTAAAATTTGTCCCTATATTTTTTTGTAGAGATTTTACTAATGCTATATTAATTTCTAAACACAACAGGAACCCATTTTGATTCTGAAACATCAGCGGTTCCTGGATGTAATGAAGTCTTACTAGCTGAAAATCCTATTTCAGCAACTCCTACGGGATTATCTGGAATTTTCTAAAACCTTCTTCGTTAAATCTGGTAGGTGTTTTTTTCAGGTTCAGCTTCTGATGTAAGAGGATCCCTAGTATCACCAATCTCAACACGAGATTGGTCAATACCGTCAATCGTTTTAAGTATTTCTTGCAGTAAAGGGGGCTGAGTAGCAGCTATTCCTGCTAGAAGTTCTCGAAAAATATGTTTAGTCACTTTATCTCTTTCTGCTACTTTTATTTCCGTTGCTTTATTCGTTTGTTCCAGCGATGGCATAAGATCTTTAGTAGTCTCTGTGATCGGTTTAAACTATTCTGCAGCACCTGCTGAAAATTCTACTCGATCTTTCTGACGTTGTTGTAGCTGCTGTTTGACATAATCACGGAGAGGAAGATATTTCATCATTACCTCTAGTCGTTCTAGAGCTAACTCGATGTATGAGCTTCCATAGTTAACGTAGAATCACTCATTGTTATTGATATAGCAGTGATTTAATTATATGACCTGGCGGTGTTACCTTTTTCTTACCCCAGTGAGAGGGTTAGGTTAAAATGTCTATTCACCCCATTTTTATGGCCACAACTTTTACGAATCCTACAACGAAGTTGTCTAGGCCTCCAATCTTGTTAAAAGTAGTATTTTCACGACATGAGGTATCGAATATTTGACATATTCAGCCTCCCCTTGTATTCAACCCGCCTACCTTCCACCTTGTACGACCAACTTTTTTGTAAGCCTAATTTTGACTGAATATTTGGTATGCTCATCCTCCCTGCTGTTTAACATATAGTTTAAAGATCTCCGTGATGTTTCTCAAAAAATACTAACAGATATGCAACCATACAGCGTGTAATATTTCACTCGGTGCATTATCAATAATGATTAACAAAATATAAAGAGGGCGGGTTATTTCACCGTTGTTATACTCTAGTGGTGTGCTAAATTTTTTAAATTGTTAATGAACTTCCTCCAATTGAATCATTTTGCCAATACACAACTAAAATTGATAGCATTTCGATTGCTAAAAGGGGATGATTCTATCTGTGTATGCCAATTAATAGCAAACTATATCATTAACGTATTAGTTCTACTCTATTTTACCACTGTGTGCTGAACGGGTCCTCAAGAGCTGACAAATTCAAAACAAATGATGAAGTATCAAGTACGTGTTGGGTTTTCCTTCCTTTGTACGTTATGACAAAAGTCACAAGCACAATTTTACTTTACAATCATCCAATAAGCATCGTACAAATGCGAATATGTGTGTCTGTGAGTGCGCATGTTTATCATATCTATTATACAGGGAAGCCAAAAGTAATAGCAGCACAAAAACCAGTCCTTGGCCAGAGGTTTGAAATGATCTGCAGCGCTTTTCATAGACAAGAATGTTACATATATAGATGGAAAATAAATGGTACTGCGGTAGTTCCTGTCCACAACGTAGATTCATATTATGCATCCAGTCTGCGCATAACTGACAACTTCAGCCGCGTTACATGTCAAGTATGTCTGAACGAAACAGCAAACAACTTCCCGAGTGTAATCTGCGAACATGATCGATGCTCAGTAGACAGTGATCCTTATACGATAAAAGTACCATGTAAGTTAATTTTAAGTGTTTGATTCATTGATATAAATACAGACATATAGACATATATACATGCATAGACAGACATATATTGATACACAGATCGATAGAAAAATGATATATAAATAAGCTGACATATTTATTAAGCACTGACATGTATCAAATCTGCTTGAAACTTCGTCCGTTTGAAGAAATATTATTTTGCGCGTGCACACCTGCAGTTTATGTCGAGATGCGTTTTGGAAATATGGCCTTAAAATGTAACAAGACTGAAGGAGGACTATATGATACGCCCTAGGAAACGTATGCAAGCCTACAAGGCAAAATATATTACAGAATTGAACAATGAACTGAATACTAATCATACAACCACTTGTACTCGTACTCGTAAAGTAAGTGTTCGAATTGTATATTACCATTAATACTAAAATGAATTTAGATGAACTGATTTCGACTGAATTGTTCAAGAAAATTGCTATCTTGTAACGCCGTCTGTCCTGTGTTCTGTCTTTGCAAGTAAAAGTTCATTATCTTTTTCTGCTGCATCTTACACAAACTTTTCAGTCTGCACTAACGAACGGCAATTGGTGAAGTAGTATGAGTTGTGAGAACCATGTCGACTTTTTTTACTCGCATTGGAAGGAGGCGAGTATGTTTTGAATGACACACATGGCGTTATCTTCTTTTGCAACTTGTATATCGCCAGTGTCGCAAGTTAAACTCTGCTAGAAACTTGGAGAAAATATTTTTCTGACTTTATCCTTATTTTCAAAAGAATTTCCAAAGCATATACTATATACAAATACAATTAAGTTTTTAAGCTAGCAGTGTAGAGCTGTGATTGTAATGATGTTACAAAAATATCTGACAGTACATGTCAAAACACGGGCCCGCAAATATATTAACCAGGAGGACTCGTAGAATTTTGAAACTTCTTGTTTTATAATGATTATTGCCAGACCAGCAATCCCTCCCAGCACACACACACACACACACTGCTGTAAAATGGAATAAGTTTGTATTGACTTCTGCCTTGCAAACTGTTCTCCTCCAGCCTTGTCTGGTGTAGTATAGTGCAAAGCCTCCCTAACCCCACCACCGCACAAAAATACACACCACAAGGACTAAGGGCAGTTCAAAATGGACATTATTTACAGTTGAGCCTTTTTTTCTCTTTTTTATAGTATGCAATGCAAACGCCCGACAACACTCTTATTACTACATTGTCACACATGATCACCATATCAATATAATGTCGTCAATTAGTCTGTATCCGGATGTTTTCGATGTGCATATGCGCTAAAATAAAATGTATAAAATCCAAATTGAGACCGATGTATACCAAAACAAGCTACAGTAGACATGACATTTACAGGTCATCAAGTAAATTTCGTTTCCTTGTAACTTTTTTTTTCCAGACGGACCAGACAATATATCGCTCAGTAGCAGAGAACGCAAGTTTTACCTCAAGGAGCATGAGATTTTCGAAATAGACTGTTTCGCCAATTGCTACCCAAATTGTATATTTTGGTGGAAGGGTCACAATATTATTCTAAACGAGAAACTAAACATCAGCTTTGAGTTAAGAATGTCTGGACAGTATACATGCTATGTTACAAATCAGGAAACAAATATCACGATTATATCGGACCCAATTACCCTACATCATGTGGAGGACGGTAAGTCAGATTACTAATATTTTATATCGCATTTGTGTCGGTTCTTGCGCACATATTCAGGGTATAATCACAAAAGAACTTTTTAACGAATCTAAAAGCCACCAGGATTCAATTAGTGGATATAACAGCATTATAGGTTATTAAAAACGTACATCTGTTGCGATATTGAAAAATACACGCACACCTGTTGAATAGCTAAGTCCTTTTACAAATAGTGTCATTATAATCAGTAGAACTTTGTGCTTGTTCTTCTGCCCAGCATTTCGTGTACGGTGGAATGCAGGGCAGCGCTTTCCAATACATAGGCATATCAATGTTTTGCAAATTATATCACATACACACTTGCCCATGTGCACACCCGTAGACGGTGAAAATGAGTATTTCGTTCCTACAAGCTAATCATAGCTGGTATTCTCAATATGCATCACACATTGGTATATAATAAAATACCCGAAGGAACTATCTTTCTATAAGGAAAGGAACGAAAAGATCTTTAGTTTGATTGATATATTCTCTTCCAATTTGCTATTTTTAAAATAGATAACCCCTGTTGCCATTTCGGTATTTTCCCTAAAATTCCACCGTTGAAAACAATCGTATGGAAGAGTCAGGTGAAGCAGCCTGCAGGTATTCCTCACAAAGAGTTTCCAATTCATGAATTCACATGTCATGTAGGTCAAGAAAGCTCCTGGAAATGTCCAAGTGAAGTATTGATGATATTCTTTTATGTTTGTAGAGCAGTGTGTGCTGTCTGTATCTTACAAAATACCCAAGGAAATTAGAAGATGTCATCATATAGATTCAACACCCTGTATCGGTCATTTTTATTTTAAAGTTTTGTTCAGGCGCAGAATGCTGGTGATGGGTGTCGATTCTGTACATAGACATTATTAGAGTAATGTTTCAAGATGGTATTATACACACGTCTTTGTGCGAAAAACATGCGTTGCCAACTTCACATACGACAAATCTCGTCCGTATCCATTGTCAGTTTCAATCCATATTAACATTTTTGTGTGATACTTATCTGTATATTTAGCTTTAACTCTCCTATTTCAGCAGTATGGTTTGGGTGTACTTTGAACAATGATTCCATACAAAACGAACAAATGATTTATTTAAAAATAATGAACAGAGAAATTACAAAGAATTTGTAAATAAAATCTAATATCATATCCTAATTTAAAGGAAGCGTCACACCATGATCGCAAAAACAAGTCAATGTGACCAAAGTAAACATAATCGTAAGCTGGTGGAATTCGTAAAATGATTGTATGATGCTGTCCAAAACGGGTCACATATAAAGAAACAAAACACGATTAGACAGTTTGACATTGACATGTCACGAGAAGGTAAGATGAATGAATGTTTAATTTAACCACGGATAAAATGTTTTGCATCTCAAATGGAACAAAGTATTAAAAAATTCTTTAATGAAACAAAAATGCCTTTCCGCATACTAGTTATGTGTATAAAGATCGTCTTGAAATAGAATATTAATAGTTAAATATACATTTAAACAGAAATTATTCCAAGATAAGAGGTATGTCCGTTTATGATCTGCTTTGATATTTATACATGGCCGTGTGCCCCAATTTAATAACTAACATTAAGTGTATGGAAGTTTTTCGCATAAGTATTTTTTAATATACCAGATGTCTTTAAACTGATAAGGAGTTCATAGGTAAGATTAAAGCAGCTAAAACAGTCACATATCAAATGTTACTTTAATACTTTGTTTTTTTTTAATTTTTCTATTATTTTACGTTTGAGACCAAGGAATCCCTGTTTCCAAGCGTGTTTAAAGGATATTATCTCCTACCAGAAATATCGGAACAAGAATAATTTTGGCTTTTTCAATACCGAAAAGAATTGTAAGGACTAGTCAATAGAAACAAAATATAATACGAATGAATTGTTTGCAATTTTATTTTTTTTTCGTCATGAAGTTTGACAAACTATTAAGATTATCACTAATTAAGACTGAACAAACACTTCAATTACATTGTTAATGAAACTTGATTCTCAGATACTCGTCCTGTCTGGTGTGCAAATGGCAAAATTATTCATTACGTAAACCTGTATTCTTGGATCATGTGCGCAGAATTATAAGCAAGATTACACATTTAATGTTCTCTTTATATAACGATCTTACACTCATAATTTACAAAATGAAGTAGATATTATATCCAGGTCCCTTCACCAACTATATATATGACTTACTACTGAGACCTTATTTCGGTTTTATTATACAGTCACATGTCTACTACAGCACCAATCTCGATTTAACCAATGAACTCATTAGTTACTTAATCGATGTCATCACAAATCAGTATAACATCTGACTGACCACAGGCTAATGCTTTCTTTAGACAACATTATTCAGAGAGACTGTTAGAACATTGTGAACGATGTAAAACTCGCCCCTATTTACATCTGTTTCCTAAGATCACAACTATAGGTTTAATTTATCTTTTACTTCGATCATTTGTTTAATTATTTGCCTATTTCCTCATAAATAAAAATAACCTATTGATTTCTTTACCAGTGCCGAAGTCTTTAATGAACATACAGTAATCGGAAGTTAGGGCGTAACAGTTTTTAAAATATTAACCACAAAATGCACGCAAACCTTGGCGTATTATTCTTCATGTGGTTCTACACACGATTCATCATTACATGGAACTACCTGCAGATATTTAAAACGATAAATTATAAAATCAGATGGTTTCCGAATATTTGTGTATCCTCTTCTTCGTAACTGGTTTTTCTCCTAAAATATAACATCAATAAGCATAATGGTATGCATGGAAGGAGACCAGCCAAACAATGTTCAAACAATTCACAAAACATTGGCCAGTAAATGGTCTACAATACATTATATTTGTTTACGCTTTATTAATATAGTATATTCATATAATGTACATTATTTCTGTTCAAAATGGCCAGGTTGCAAGTTAATATATACAGGTCCAGCAGCCTACTAAACCACTCCACTAACAGACACATACGTTTTTCCTGCTTAGATATAGGTTTTGGCAATATTACTGAGTGTGTTCTAGGCACGTTTCCATTAAGACTATACTCAAAACGAAGGTAAACCTTATCAGGACCCTGTGACTATATATAGCGTTATTATACATGTATTCGATATCACAATTTGTTTAACAATTTGTATCTTTGCTCTTGCACAGACTGTCAGTGAATCTTTGTGTTAACAAACCCAGATTGCGTAAATAAAACCGTACCATGATATTTCCCATAACTCTTCAACTGCAGCAAAATAATCGCTCCTGTTAGAGTCGATACATGTTCTATCCTTCTGCGTTAAAACACGCGTTAAATTCAACTTTTAAATAGAGACCAACCTGTTTAAGTGCAAATTCTCTAACTGCATATCTATTTATTTCGTATATGTACCTGTTAGGCTAATAATTATTGAACTTAATATTCAAACGGACTGGATGTTTTGACGTTCAATTCATAAGCAGGTCCGCTACTACCTAAACACGAAGAAATTTAACTATACATTTAATACATGTATATACAACGTGAAGTCCTGACATATCATTATTATTTTGATATTAAAATGTGTAAAATTAAAATTGTTTCTAACTGTTATATAAAATATGTTAATGTTCAAAAATTGTCACCAAAGATTAAATAAAACCATATCAAACATAAAATGTCAGATCTTTCATGCACCACTAGATATCCTTATTATTAGATTTCGTGTAACATCAATAAGACAATGCCCCCAAAAATGGTACAAATATTGTATTCGATTAAGAATGTTTTCTGAAGGGGTCAGCGTTCAAGAATTCATGTTGATACAATATTTAACCTATAGTTACCACTCCATTTTTTCCAAATGAAATACACAAGAACGTTAAATAGATAACAACAATAACACCGTGAGTTATTAAACAATGCCATGAGAGTGATACGGTTATGTTATAAAGGTAAATTATAATTTAATGAAAAACTTCCCCGAAATTCCTGTTAAGAATAACTTAATTGCAAAACATTTAATTATACTGGGAAAAGTATTATGACATCAATAGAACCAGAAAAAATGGATCATCACATATTTTAATTACAGATGACAAACGAAAGGAGAAAAACATGACAGGTAATGTATTGCATTAGTTCCAGACGAGGTAATCATTTTTTTCTCATAAAACTTCAGAAGGTTTTCTCTTTTTTACTTTGATCAGCATTAGGGGACAAATTACCTTATTTATGGTCCTTGGTTACCTTTCGAATGTATTCCTCAGACAATCGTCTTTCCGGCGAGTGTTTGTTAACTATTCGTTGCATATTACATAATACACTGTGAGAATTATCCCATTATCAGCGATGGCATATAATGGTCCTATCATGCACTAATGTGATCTAAGTTTAAAAACTGGCATATGCCTGAGCTGTTGTTCATGCTGTTGATTGAAGTTCTAGTTAATGAAAAGTCTATTTCGAACTGGGATTTTTTCTTCGCTGCATGACGTAGACATGAAAAGTTAATAGTTTGACAAAGTATTAAGGATTTATGAGCAATTATTCTCCCGGTTTTGCATTATATCAACTACTGCTAAGTTATATACACAGTCAAAATTGATCGACATTTATGTTGTAAAATTAACGAGTAGTTGCAAAGAAACGTATTTGATCTTGTACATTAATTCATCCTCATTTACAAACAAACGTGGGACACACACACACACACACACACACATACATACATACATACACTTTTCACATGCTCTGATGATTACAAAGAAACGTAAACTATGTTATATAAGTTTTATTTCCACATCTGTTCATGACTGAGAAATTTATGATTATTGCCAACTACGACCTTCAAACTACAGTGATCGGTATTGGATTAGTTGGAGTCGCTGTGTTGCTGGTGGGCATAGGATGTTTGTTGGTGAGGCAGTGGCGTAAGAATGCTTCTGATAAAGCAGGTATGATTTTCTTTTACCAATATTGTTTGTACATGTACCAAGTTTAACAAGTTTTCTTTATTGAGTCATTCATAATACAGGCATCATTGGAAAATATACAACAAAACTGTACGCTAGGTTAATATTAGAATTAGCTATCGACAAAGTCAATCCGTCAGCAATAATATTTCATATCTAATATAAAATAATTTATGTTGTTTTTGATAGATTAATACACAGACTAGCTGCTCTTCGATTTTCAATATATGTTTTAATCTTGATAGAGCTAAATGCAATTATTATATAACGCCTAATTTTGTATCTTTGTTAGAAGTACAGGGGAAAACTGTGGAGGTCTATGGGAATTCACCATTTCTGATGTCAGAATGAAGTGCGATCAGAATTTAGCATTAGCGTTTGGACCTCTGTACATTCCTATGAAAATTGAACATCATGGATATCACTATAGAATCCCATAAGAAAACAAAATTAGCCATTTCGCTGCTTTAAAGCTCTTTTGGACGTTAACATTACAATGTGGCTTCTATAGGATCTAATGAGAACTTAACTGTATGGATGTCAACATGAGGATCTATGGGAATTTAATATTAACGTTTGGACCACTTTTGGGACTAACGGGAATTTAGAATAAGGTTCAAAATTTTGAAATTTTTTAGGTTTGGCGGGAAGATTGAACACGATCATCCTGTCCTTTTAACATGAATATATTGCTACTGTTCACGAATGTTTACCGTAATGTATATCTGGAGTTTTTGTAACAGATAGTGAGAGAGATAGGGAAGAGAGATAATTAGCTCATAAGTAATTATCAAAAGTACCGTGGTCCTTTATTTGCCTTGTTTTCAAGTTCAACACTGTCATGTGCCCCGCTCAACTTATATAGTGTAACATTTAGTCTTAACTAATATACACAAAGGACCACGTTTCTGATTTCTGTTTTATTTAAAGAAATTACTTGCCAAGCATTAACACACTTGAGATTCTTTTTCTTCATTATTATCATGTCGACTGTAATGTTTAAAATATGAAGTGACTATCATATAATCAAAAAGTGGTAAATTACTAAAACAGTTTCCTAAAGTGAATCTATTTCTTACTGAGAACTATGTATCATATTTATTTGCTGTCTGCCTCTCAAAATGAGTTGTCAATGAAAGCTACACACAACAATGTATAAATAAATTGGTTCATACTTTGTTCCATTGTACTCAGTGAGCTTGCCATTTAGAGAGATAAGTACAGATGTTCGTCCACCTTGCTTTAAAGTACTCGATGACCCTGCTATTTCATGCCCTATTGAAAATTGTGTTGCAAACACAATAGATACTACCTTTGGCGACTTTGCCTTAATGCGATCAGGGACCACCCGGCTACATCATACATTAAAAAGTAATATTTTCAAAGCAATGTACTCTTTGACACTTGCTATATCATGCCATATATATATAGATCACATGTCAGGGATTGATTAAGATACATGGAATAAACTGACAACGAACAAACTAGTTTCTAAATAGACTGTGCGCTTTCGATTCTTAATGAGTCTTTTTCAAAGGAAAATACAAAACAGAGATAAAACAAACATAAAAGCCAGAAAAATCACTGTTTTATTGTTATAGTAGATAGGCCGCCTTAGAACATTGCAACCAAACTGTATAATCCAAGCAGACTAGAAAAAGACAGCCACGCACAAAAACATCATCTTTTTGCAGCCGGCACATTTCCTCTCAAATAATTCTCTAAATTTTTTATTAGTCACCCAACTACCGATAATTACTAATATAAAAATCAAATATCCGGGATATAATTTGAACTTACATAAATTTACATACAATAATTGATAGTGATATGGCTCATCGATTTCTAGGTAACTATAACATATTTTCGGCATCCGCATCAAGTTGAAGTAATCTACTCGAAACATAAATAATGTAAGCTTTCATTCCTGCAGAAATCATATATATATATATATATATATATATATATATATATATATATATATATATATATATATATATATATATTAAAAATAGCGTAGTGTAGGTATAAGCAATTTGATACACCAATACTATAGGTCTATCAAATTGTGATCCGCCTATGGCGCAATAATACGAATATATAAACATTATTGAAACTGTGTGCTGTTGATTCTGGATCAAAGATTAGCTTTCTTCAGCTTTGATAACACAGCATACGAAATATTTGGAGAAAGACACACGCGCAATCGGAGTCGAGCTATTTGATACAGATCTAAGAGCGTTCAGCACTGACTAAAAAGATCCCAATTCTCTTACGAGCTATCGAAAAGCCGGCAACAACCAGAAATGCGTAATATCAGACCTGTTTTATTCATACTTTGTCAAACACCCCTAGTCTGCCCCACTTGAATCAAACATGATAATGCAATCGTAAATGGAAACTCGTACACTTACAAATAAGATTGGTTTATCCATCTGCCCTCGTGCTATTCCACAAGAAGATTTCAATGTAGCGTATCATTGCACTAGTAACAGCAAAACTTGCCATTTTTTCAGGACATAAAATATAAATTTCCGAGAAAATCATGAATTAGAAATCTCCTCACAGTTACTACACACCCCGTGCTAGAGCCGTGTAACCAGTATTGTATCGTACATTTGGCTACTATAGACCTTTATCCAAATTAGAACCGATGAACGTTAAATGTTATCCGTATACAATATATTAATTGCTTATTGTTACTTTTATATGACATCCATCGATTCATTGTGATAATACGGTAATAATCAAGTGTTTCTATGTTTCTATTTTCTTATCCGTAGAACTTTTGTACTTAGGGTCGACAGGTCACCCCACTGCTATAATTAACATACACATATTACTATGAAGTGTTTAGAAACAATAGCTTGTTGCTCTATACAGTCATGGTGCAATACTTAACAACACCTAACAGTAATATTTAGTTTTAAGTTTTTTCTTTCCATCCTATGAGAGGCAGCTGTAACTAGATTCTATTTAGATAATTCAAATTTTCGAAAAAGAATACAACACCGGAAGACCTTTATATAAAGTGAAAGGCAATAATAGTACATGATTAAAGATGTATGTGTTAAGTCTGCTAACTATGTTTCAAAGGTGCAGGATTATTTTAATTTAATTTGCAAAATTCGGGAAAACATAATATATGTTGGTGTTTGCAAGAAGACAATGAAACTCCAGTTGCAGGGCTGCATTATTTGTCTCCCGACGAGGCAGTGCCTCGTGTGGGAGACATGTAATATAGCCCTTTGACTAGGATTTCCTTGTCTCGGTGCTAACCCTCAACATAGATTCTATTAGCGTTCTGAAATCAGTTGGATATTACTATAATGCGCAATAAACAAAAGACGGCGTGATGTTTGAAATAGCAAAGTAAACTTTTGATACTTATTAACAGATAGCAGATAAGCACTTATTGTTTTACAAACTAAGACGAATCGTCACAATGTTAGCAACCCACACGTATAAACTAATACGTCTAGAGGAGGAAGGCGCGTGATACTTTGGCAAACACTCAACGTGTACACACACATACACATACAAATTGGATGAAAGGTATGGGGTATAATAACTGATAACAAACAATGATCAACTTACAGACCAACTCCCATGCCTACAAACAAGGAAACATGGGTACGGTAGTTTAATGTGGCAAACAGTAGACAGACACTTGTGATGACAAATACCCATATGCTTACAAATCACGTCAAAGGGATATCACACGAGAAGATGATACATATACTGCTTGCAAACAGATGCTCATTCATACAAAATAACATAAAAGGGATAACAAGTATATTACGTTATGGTAACAGACACTCGACCTTACAAACAAATACTAACACACAAAGCAATATATAGGGAGTTAAGGTGATCAGCTGACTCTTAAAAACAATTTTCACTTAAACGTCCTGTATCGGGTCCCTATCTGTATGTAGTGAGATTACAGTCGATTAAAACCTTATTCCATGAGGGAGTATCATGATAAACGAATACACAGCTATATATATCATTCAGACGTGAAGCAACTGCAACGTCGACAATATACTGTGTTCCCCTGCTCGATGAAAACGAATATAGGCATATAAACTTACAACAACAAGTGTTACGCCAAATGCATGTATGATTATTTTTTTTAATGCTACAAATGTTTGCTTGCATGCGTTGGGTATTAGTGATAATATTTGTGTTTGTCTGTAAAAGTGCTAGTTTTTCTGTGATTAGTTAAATATTATCAATGCATCTCCTATGCTAATTTAAAATGACAAATATGATTTCTTATCAAATAATACAACATAGAACATAAAGTTCAACAAATACAAGTTCGACATTCTCTATCTCTCTCTCAAACAATAATATCTATCTTTTCTCTTTCTCTGGAATATGTGATCTTGGTTATTTTTAAATAATTTTCTCTTGAGTAATTGCTTTCGAGCAATAACGTTACAATATTCTTTAATAAATTATTCGAAACTGACTTTCATTTTTAAGGTTATATATTGTAAATGTAGAAAGTCTGCGGATGGGAGTGTATATATAAATATAAATATATATATATATATATATATATATATATATATATATATATATATATATATATATATATATATATATATATATATATATAATATCTATTGAACGTACTTTATACACGCCCGTCATTAACACTTCAAAATATATTTATCAATAGGATATGATACGGCGGGGTTAGTTAGTACACTGTAACTAAAGTCAATAACGATCTGTTTCTGTTGCTCTAGAAAGACTTATAAATATTGTATCAACGTAGTCACCGATCTGTACTTGCCTCTGTACAAAACGCGTATCAGTACATTAGGACTTAGCTGGGCGCTGAAGATTGGAACAAAGGCCAGTAAGATAGTTCTACGGAAACTTTACCTGTACACAGGCCATGGGCATGTTAGGCGCGAGCAGTGCGTTTCCATAGGGAGCCATTTTCAGAGGGATGCCATATCGGAGAAGAAAAAGCGCACATAAAAGTCAACCAAGGGAGCTAAAATTAAACATGACTTTCGTTGTTTTCCTACATATATAAATTTCTTTTATTGGTCATAAGTTACATCAATTTCTGACCAGCCCTCTTAGAAGCAGATATTTTGATGATCAGGGGGGAGGGTCACGAAATGTCTGTATTACACATGGCGTCTTATTACTTCGAACCGACCTTGCCGTGCAGTACCTTATGACCACTGTAATGTGGTCACTGAATACATAATGTATATGTTGCTCTGTTTGGCATTCATTAATGGCTCAGTCTGACAAGCAGACCACAAAACTGTGTTTTTCCACTCTCCACTCTACATTGCAGACAATAAAACCGTGTGTGTTTACCCTTTCCATATAATTTGCGTTTTAGAGAAATACGGAAAATAGTTTAGCAGGCGGAAAGAAAGAAGACAACAGGTTTTGCTCATATTAAGTTCCCTTTGACCCCCCCCCCATAGTGATATCCGTAATGTTGAATTTATATTAGAATATGAGTTGCCGAAATTGAACTTTATATGTCCATATAATTCCATATGGCATCCGTAATGCCATATTCAAATCAATCCCAATAGCAGCTTAAATATTGGTGTGAAATCCTCATATGACTACATTGTAATATCTTTGATGCTATAGTTGTATAGGATGCTTTTGTGACAGTCGCAACATTAAACTCCGAAAAATCCAAATAGTTACTCAAACACTAATGTTAAATTCCCATATACTCCATTATGATATCAGTCATAGTCAACTTGTATAGCATCCACATGTAATACTCATTTTGACTGATTGACAAAAACCTTTATCAGTTTCATGGACATATATGAAAGATGTGGATATCGAGAACTCTCATTGCTACAGTAAATTTACTTAGAGTCATTGCCCTCTTTGTCCAATAGCCTAGGGACGTACATGACACAATTTCCTTAGTGCCACTGCAGTTTTGATGGCTTGCCAAGAAACTTACTAAACAGTATGGTCACCAACGAAAGATTCACATGACAAAACAAATCACCTTTCTGATTTTGTATACGATGTAAATGTATTTCACTTTTCGACTTGCATCTGTAAGCAGTTTATAACAACAGTTTGTGAACGAATTAGTCTCCCATTTTCTTGCATGCATCACCACAAACATGCGTACATCTACAAAGGGCTGTGTTTTCGCAATTATTTTACAGTCATTGGCCATTTTTCACTGCAGCTGGATGCAGTGTAAAAATATTGTAAATGTCCTGCATTTTTTATGAATCGCAACGAAAGTAACAATAAACATACTGTCAAAATATTGTGATCTAACGAATTTTGTTAGATGTATAGCTCCTTTTGACTTACATTTGGATGGATAGTATATCGGTGTTTTAAAAATGCAGTTACTCTTCACATTTTAGTGGATTACTATAAAACTTACTGAATATTGTGGTTGCCATCCGAAGATACGCATGTTGACCAATCAGTGTACGCACACTAGGTTCAAACGATTTATGCCCAATTTTAAAACTCTTTTCTACTATTGGTTCTTATTTAAACCTGTGAGATGCAAGGTTATATTTATGGGAAATTGTTCAATATTCATCTAATTTAAGTACAGTTTTTACAATAGCTTCCGTGACACAAATAACACTGACATACCCATTAG
The DNA here is from genome assembly GCA_028554795.2 of Sinohyriopsis cumingii. Taxonomy (NCBI): domain Eukaryota; kingdom Metazoa; phylum Mollusca; class Bivalvia; order Unionida; family Unionidae; genus Sinohyriopsis; species Sinohyriopsis cumingii. The sequence goes on from JAPYKE020000099.1 coordinate 925,993, forward strand.
TAGATTGGCATATATTGCCACAAAGATTGAAATCTCTTGACACCCATGTATTGGTAGATCTAGCACGTATTCGTTGAATTTAATACCAGTTACGTTATCGTTTATACATATATTACAAATAGATTCCAAATCACCGACTGAACTGGTTATGAATCTTCGAACACTCACAAATGGACACACGTCACAAGGGACAACCAGGATACAGAACAGAGGCTTACCTGGTCCTAACACACAGGAGGATACAAATGGTGGACTTTACAGGCCAAAGTACCCAAATCATAAAAGAAAATCAAGGAGTTTACATAATCTTTTAGATTCTATGCAAGACACTTTTCACCCATTAAGGAGTGACTTTTCTTTGCAGGTGCTGTACTCCTCTTCCAGTATAATGGGTAGGGGCCTCAGAAATGGCACTCAAGGCTATAATTCGATAAAGGGGAAATGCTTTTCTAGTTCTAGCTGTGAAGAAAATCAGTTAGGAGATATGAGTGTGTTCGAAAAGGGGATCAAACTAGAATTTCTATATGCAAAGGTACAAAAAGACAGGAAAACTGACGCTCAATCTAGAAGAATAAACAACCTTCAAAATGAAAGTTTTGAGGAAGAGCCCCAGGAAAACCCGTACAGTACTATAGATGAGGTTGCTTTTAAATTCTCTTTCTCTATATCTGTCTGTCTGTCTGTCTGTCTGTCTCTCTCTCTCAGACGCTCACACACGCACGTTCACACACCCCCTCCCAAACAACATTAGCAAAACAAACAAACGAATCATTGGACTAATTTAGTTATAACCTACAAGTTATATTTCCATAGATGTAGGGATAATATGAAAGAACGTTCTCTTCATTCATTACAACTTGCAATGCGAGTTAAAGTTTCCCCCTGTATTTCTGCGATAAAATACACAGTTCGATAAACAATAATATTCACAATATATGTGTCCATTGCCGAAATAATATAGGTTACCTGACCTGCGCACATATAGGGCTAATCGCTTAGATCATTTTTGCAACCCACCGAAATATACAGAACGAAAGTTCTACGTGACTTGATATGTGCACATCAATATTGTAACTTTTATTTCTATTACAATCTGGGGTATTTTTGTTTCTTTGCTCAAAATAGTATAATGAAAACGATGTAATGCAGTCTTTCTTTCTTTTACAGGATGCTTTGTCCGTCTTCGATGAAACAATAAACAATACCACGAGTTACAGTTCAAATGAAGAACAAATACATAACAGACACGAAGAATCCGATAATGATTATACAAATTTACCTGTTGACTAATACAACATTTAGCCGCTGATTTGAGGAACAAACAAGATAAATACAAAGACAAATTCCCATTGATGATGAATCAACAAATCTTGTTTCTTAATGCACTCGCAAATGTTCTGATCTCCGAAGCACACAATTTACGGTGTTACCTCTCAAATGTCAATATCACTATATATTACAAAACATGTACCAGCTGGATACAAAGTCTTTCCAAAGTTACATGTCGCTACAAGTGTCAATGGGAAACAAAATACATACATGCTTCACTTTTGAAATACATCTTTACGTATTTTATTGAATGTTGGCACTAAAAAAATATTTTTCTATATATGATAGAAAGTTTAGGCTTTGTGTTAATTTCGCAATTGTAAAGTGCACCGTTGCAACATTATAATGTTATTGGAACTGTCCACTATTTTGGTCCGACTTTTAAGTGTTTGCTTTGCCTAGGCATCCTCGAGGGAATGCAAAGAATACGAACACATGTTTTCGTGACAACAAACACTATTTGTGTTAACATTTTATTATAAGTATCTTAAACAAATGTTCTTACCTGCGAATGAATACTTTATATAAAAATTGAACCAAATGTGTACAAAACTTAATTATCATTTATATGTTCCTACTGGTAGCAAAGATAGCATCCATATCGTTTGCACTTTACAGGTTTAACCTAATTAATGTCAATTATGCACGTGTTGCATATAATTGTTTTTCATGTATATCCCTCTCATTCATACGCATACATTAACAGTTTCAAACACAGTTGCTCTCCACTAATGAAGGTTACATATTATATTCGAAGAAATAAAGTGATTCATCAATAACAGATCATTGCCACGATGAGCTTTTTAAATGTGCAATTAAACAGAAAGTCCACGAGAGTATCACAACTTATTTTCCATCAAACGTTTTGTTAAAGTTCTTTATAAACAACATGTAAACACTTCCTTTGGCAAACATTACTTCGTGCCCATTTTGTTCAGAAAAAAATGTCATTTGCAACAACGGCTATCTGAAAGTTATTGAGATGACAAATGTTATTCAGATTGGATCTACACTATATAATGGCTTCAAATTTTGCCAGCGTCAGTGGTATATGTTTATATAGATGTCTCAAAGAGACATTCGACTAACTGGAAACGATTCTTGATCAAATGTTTATGGTAACGATAAATAATACCACCGGCTGGAAAATTGCCTCTAGATAAAATAGAATATTTATGATACATGAAATAGTATTTCTATATACACGTACAACTCGACAATCATTTCAAAACTAATGAAGAAATAATATTTACCTCTAATATACCTCTCACAATTACCAAGTTTGTGAAGAAATAAGGGAAATTTACTTTTGACGATACCTTGAAACAGGAATTTTCTACTATTTAATTGTTGAGCAGACTCTTGGAATATTCTATAAATCTTTCGTATAATCAACAGAATCCCTGTAAAATATATTTTTATTATAAATTAAGTTCTTATATTTGTTGATACTGCATATCATTACATTTCTATATAAGTCATGTAAATAGACTACGTGTCTTTGAATATAAAGTTGGGTAGATATGATAAAATTATATTGACCAATACAAATGTATTGACATGTTCATCATTTCGTAATGGCATTGTAGGTTTTTGAGTGTCCTTCCATAATGTATATAACGTGGCATATAAACTGTGATTGATATTGTGTTAGATCCCTGGGTCTATTGTCTTGTCATAATCGAGCGAACCAATAGGATAATTTATATTCAAAAACAAAGTTTTACAAAATACTGAACTTTAATTGTAGTACACATGGATATGAAATCATATTTCATGTGTGAAAGGAAAATATTGACTGCGAAATGGTAGCTAGAATGAGAATAAAATATAAGAAATGGAGATAAGTATCGTTTTCTAATTTTGCCATACAATAATTCAAACTATTTCGTCATTGTTTTCCACATGAATACGGATTCTACCTTTCACTTTATTCAGTATTTATTTCTGTGAGGATAAATTTTAAAACGTAACTATGGAGTTCACGTTCGATTTTAGTCGGTGTTGATTTCAGCATGGAAGTAATTATTTTCACATAAGTATGGATTACACATTTTTATTTCAATTCTTATAGCTTTTTCATAGGAAGTAGTATTGTCACGTTGTATTGTCTTGTGTTCATAATGTATATTAAATATTTTTCTTTCCTGTTTTACCATCATGTAGAATATAATCTCCATATGTGTCTGTATTTGAGTGTACGTGCTAATGAAAGCCTTTAGCCAGATTCACCTATTGATTCTGTTCGATTTCCTGGTACGAATACATTCTATTTACTCTTCACCAAACTCAAATATATTGGAAAATAAATACAATAAACGACAGAATACACATTACATAAAGGCCGAATTACCACGGTTGGGTGCATTGGAACAATTGCAAAAGGTAGCACCTCCTCCCCCCCCCCCCAGTAAAACATATATTGGTGTTGCGGGGGCCTAAGATTCGGTCCTACATATCATCCGTTTATTCTCAGGCGCATGCGCCCACTGTCTTTCATCAGAAGTATCCTGTATTATTTAAAATGATCTCTAAATCAATAAATCAATATTTTTTATGGACTGACCACAGTTTAGTGTCAATTGAGCCTTAAGGCCATAGTTGATCCCAATCATGATGTATGGCCCTCATTGTTATGGTATTGAATGTAAACAGTAGCATATTAGTATAGAACATGTATTTTACCTTTCAAAGATAGAGCAATAAAAGATCTCGGTTTCGAGGTTCCGATTTCAAAATGAATGAATACATCGTAGCAATTATTGACATTGTTTAAAACGTTTTAGTGAATGGAAATCAGAAACAATGGACATGTTATGTATAAAGCTTGTTAAAATCAACTAAATTAGGTTCATGAATCCGCTTATGGCTATTTTGAACTGTAAACGGATTGAAGCACTGTCAGATAAATTGTATTGCCACGAAAACGTCAGTCGTTTTTCAAATATTAATGTATTTTTCCTTACATTATCTTTGTCTTGAAAGTTTTCTTGCAGTATCATCACCTTGAACGTTTTCTTCGACTATCCTCAATCTGAATGTTATTTTTTTTATTGATATTTTCACTTATGTGTACCAAATAAATGTTGTCTGAAAATGTGTTTCTTTCATCTTCTGATTCACTACCCAATGCTAACCGTTGTTTTTTCATGTCTAGGTTGTGTATGTTGTCGTCAAATGTATAACAATTCAAATGTTTACTTAATTTTCAGTTTTCCTATGTCACGTAGGTTGTTATTGTTGTGGGGTTTAACTTCATTTTTCAGCACACGATAGGCTATGCATGGCGGCCAGTATTAAAGGTGGAGGAAGAACCCGGGAAAACCCCAGTAAAAACCACCGACCCACGAGAAGCTATTGGCAAGCTTTCTCACATACCCACATTAGCCGAATCCTAGACTCGAACCCACGCAGACAGAGGTGAGATGGCAGTGATCCGTAACGGAGAGCGCTTTAAACCACTCGGCCACACGGGGAACTGTCACATAGATTACACTTTTATAGTCGTGTGTAATAAAAAGTAGTTCCACTTTATCCTACACACTTACAACAAAGAGTCAGACAGCTATACAGACTTAAACATTTGCTGCTAACTATAGAAATATCTTGATTGATACAGATGTAATTTGGAATACTTTTACAACTCACGATCATCAAGAGCAGCATCAGCAGCATACATTTGAAAATAGACCCCTTTAATGTTATATTAGCCTCTTCAACAACAACAAATAAATGTGTGAGCCATACTATAATGTAAATCTTGTATTCGGAATATAGTCTATGGATTCACTAGAAACAGATGCATGGGCAAACCAAGGAATAGCGTTGCGGCGATATGGTGGGAGGAGGAGGAGTGTAAATAAGTAGGCAAGGAGTCTGTGGGACGGAACCAGCGACAGTTCTTGAATTTCAAGTGTAACAATCTAGCTGTGAAGAATACGTATTCTATGGAACATTTCGATTGTTTCGCGCTTAATACTTTGCGTGGGAGGGTAGCGTAAAGCGAGGAGGGCTGAGGAATCTGACACCACCCCTGGAAACCTCCCTTAGACCAAAAGAATATTACATAGTTACATACAGAGGATTGTTATTATGAATATTATGGTTGACTTTGTGGAGGTGGTATTTAGGTGAAGGTGCATACATATTTCTAGTGGTAGAGGTATAGCATTTGTATTTAATTTTTCTAAACAATCTGCTCCGGAGAACAAGTCTTCTGCTATGAAGAAATATGATTATGTATACATGTTTCGATAAGTGACCATTAAAACAACTAAACTTATCGGTAAGCACTAAATGCTCAAATGCTTCCGATTGCCACGCTATTACATATGACTCGCAATTAGGAATGAAAGTTATACTATGAGAGATTATTATTAGTTATTTGCAGATACGAAACGGCTGTCGAAACAATTAAATTTAAGGTGAAACAGGTTTAGTATTCAACAACATAATGACTGTAGATATCACAAAGGTAATACAAAATGCGCCGTCAGGATATACACTGCAGGTTACATACAAATGCTTTAAAATAGTATGTAATTGAAAAGATTATATATATATATATATATATATATATATATATATATATATATATATATATATGTTGTTTATCGCAATAGGAAAAATTTAATCAGTATTTATCATTATAAATAGTGCATTGGGGGACAAAAGCCATAGGGTGGAAAAATCGCGTGCTCCTAATATTTTGGCGTTGTTTGCTGGGCAATATATCGATATCTATAAAATGATTAACACGTATATTATTTGGATTGGAAGACGAGATATTCCTTTCAAACAGACGTATCGCATCTTTTTCTACTTGTTTGTTTAATTTAATTATTTTGAAATGACAAATTAAACTAGCTGTATGTAAAATGTGAGCCTTATTTATGCACTGAATTATTTAATTTATGTCAGTTCCAGAGATGTAGATGTCTATGACAAAGTAATGGGTAGCTTTTAAAAGTATCATGGAATAACGTGTCATATTTATATTAAGATGATCCCTGCGTTTAACGAAGTAACGATTTTGTATGATTTTGAGACATTGCGATTGTTGCATAAAATCTATGGTTGCAAGAATCACAATCAGTTCTTTAAACATCCACAGTAAAGCAATATACCAGTTGTAATTGATTCCTTTTCTTAAGGAGGAGGATGAACTATTTCTTGGTCG